>CM021248.1:11483578-11833578 GCA_010577795.1 Isatis tinctoria | reverse complement strand
AACTGTGTTTTCGTTTTAAATAACCTAAGGACCATGGTCTTGATGTAATGCTTTCTGTTTTATGATTTAAGAAACATGAATGTAGTTAAGTTCATGAAAGATAATAAAAAATGGTATGTTTGTTTACAACCTCTTGCACTTAGTTATTTATTTAGAAGTCTTCCACTGATATGTATAACTTGTCCAGTTTGTTCACAACTCACTATCGAGGAGATGGGTTGGGCTACCCCTGATCTTCGGTGGTGGGGGGTCGGAGTTGGTCGGACGGTCTAGCCTTAAGCTCGATGACCTTCGAGACGGGCCGGACTACCCGATCGATCCCGGCTTTTTGTGGCGCGTCCGGAACGGGTTGGATATGCAGCCGGACTTGGTGTTCTTGCTTGATTGGCCGTGTGTCCGCGGCATATCTGATCTGGTTCGGGGGCGCTACAATCACAGTGTACACTTAATGTCGGCACTGGTTTATCCCACATTGAGATATCTTCCAAGAAGTTCTGAAGCCACTCTGCTTCTTCTGCCGCTTTATCTACAGCTATGAACTCTGACTCCATATTCGATCTGGCAAGGAGATTTTGTTTGATAGATTTTCAGGCAACTGCTGATCCAGCAAGCGTAATGACATATCCACTTGTTGATTCAGAATTTCTGGAATCTGAATCCAGTTGGCATCGCTGTACCATTCCAATACTGTTGGTTCTTTACCAAAGTGCAGCCCATAACTCTTAGTGTATTTGAGATAATTCAACACTCTAGTGATGGCTTTCCAATGAGCATGACCTGGATTACTTGTATAACGACTTAATACGTTTACAACATGCGCTAGATCGGGTCTTGTACAATTGGTTAAGTATATCAGACTTCCAATTACCCATGCATACTCCACTTGTGATACTGGTTCACCTGCATTTTTGATTAGGTGAGCTTGCATATCCATTGGATTTTTTGCAGTTCCATTCAAATATGTCTTAAACCTCTCTAGGACCATTTTAGCATAGTGATCTTGAGACAGAGTGATTCCATCTGAAGTCCGGATAATCTTAATCCCAAGAATGACGTCTGCAAGACCCATGTCTTTCATGTCAAATTTCCCATTGAGCATGTTCTTGGTTTGTTGAATGATATCCTTATTACTGCCAATGATCAATAAGCATGTCATCTACGTATAAACACAGCAAGATATATCCTCTTGGAGTACACTTGTAGTACATGCATTTATTACATTCGTTAATGCTGAAACCATTTGACATCATCAAGTTGTCAAACTTCTCATGTCATTGTTTCGGAGCTTGTTTTTCAGTCAATACAATGACTTTACGAGTCTACATACTTTGTGTTCTTGACCCTTCACCTCGAAACCTTCGGGTTGTTTCATATATATATCTTCTTCTAAATCACCATCTAGAAATGCAGTCTTAACATCCATTTGATGGATTTCCAAACCTCTAAGGCTGCTACACCAATCATCATTCTGATAAAAGTTATTTTCGTTACAGGAAAATGGGTGTCAAAGAAATCTATACCTTCCTTTTGTCTAAACCCTTTCACCACAAGACGTGACTTGTACTTATCTATTGAACCATCAGCTTTTAGCTTGGTCTTGAAGATCCATTTACACCCTATTGTTTTAAACCCATGAGGTAGGACGATTAAATCGTAGGTATGATTCTACATAATATAATACATCTCACTATTGACAGCTTCCTTCCAATATGGTGCTTCCGGTGTGGACATAGCTTCTTTGAAGGTTCTCGGCTCACTCTCAACTAGAAGACAATTGTGAAATCATCACCATAAGATTTTTTTTCTACGAGCTCTCTTGCTTTGTCTAGGTTCATCTTCAACCTGTTTTACTTCAGTGCTAATGACCGAAGTTACCGCATCTCTTTCCTCTCAAGTGCGTTCTGAGTTTGCTTATCCTTGCATAGAAATATGTCTCCAAAAAATGTTGCATTCCTTGATTCCATTATAGTGATCACATGGATGTCTGATACATGTGACTTATGTACCAGAAATCGATAAGCACTACAGTTGTGAGCATATCTGATAAAGATACAATCAACAGTCCTGGGTCCAACTGTGACCTTCTTTGGAGGTGGTACTGCGACTTTTGCCAAGCACCCCCACACTTTGAGGTATTTTTAGAAAGGTACATTTCCTTTCCAAAGCTCATATAGCGTTTTGCCTTATGAGGTATTTTGTTGAGGATATATTTTGTGGTGGCAACGCTTCCCCCCCCCCCCCCCCACAGATTCTGGGGTAGCCCCAATTTTTGCAACATTGCATTCATCATCTCCTTTAGAGTTCGGTTCTTTCTTTCCGAAACTCAGTTAGATTCAGGTTAGTAGGGAGCTGTAGTTTGATGGATAATGCCATTTTCCTTACAAAGCTCATTGAAAGGTCCATCATGTTCTCCGCCTCTATCACTTTTGACCATTTTAATAGTCTTTTCCAGTTGTTTCCCAACTCCGAGTTTGTACTCTTTGAATTTTTCAAGACTTCATCTTTACTACGTAGCAAGTATATGTAGCAGTATCTTGTACAATCGTCTATGAAAGTCACAAAATACATTTTACCGCCTCTTGATTATACATATTTTAAATGGCACAAGTCAGTGTGGATTAATCTGAGAGGTTCGGTTGTTCTTTCAACACGAGGTGAGGGTGTTTTCGTGAGCTTTGCTTAGACAAAGATCTCACCTTTGTCTTTGCTAATTTTGCATTTTGGGATCATGTTCATGTTAATTAGTCTTTGCATAGACCTATAATTTACATGTCCTAAACGTTCATGCCAAATATTAGACAACTCAACGAGATAAGCAAATGGATTATTATTCATTGAAACTTTGGAATTTGTTACAACTCTTTCTTTCTTCAGGATTGTCATTACAGACATTTTGATCAATCCTGCCTTAACAAAACATTTTCCAATGAAAACACCACTCTTTCTAAGGATCAGTTGGTCAGACTCGAAGTTGATTGCAAAACCGTGCTTGCTCATCACAGTACCAAATATCAGATTCTTTCTCATGTCTGGAACATGCTTCACGTTGTTGAGAATAACTTCCATACCTGAAGTCATCTTCAACATTTCTTTGCATGTACCTTCAACCTTGGATTGGCCCTGTTTGTTCCCCATCCTAAGTTGATCATCAGTGTTGCACTTCTGATAGGTATTAAACATTTCTCTGTCAGTACACACGTGGGTGGTTGCACTAGTGTCATAAATCTAACAAGTATTAATTCTTCTCCCCGGTTCTGATATTCAGGATAAGATTTGATCTTTATTTTAATCCGAGCTTACACCTGGACGAGGACGTGGTATACCTCCATGCTTGTTTACCAAATAGCGGCCATCTTTTCCGAAGTATCTCTTGGCTATTCTTAGCCGAGGTTTCTTGATGAGACTAATACCCCAAAATCTCGGGCTAAGGACCTAATTTTAATTAGGGAAAGATCGGTAAGGACCGAATCTCAATTATTTCCAAGTTGTTATCAGAGGTGCTAATCCCACCATCAACAGTAAGTCCCCCCCCCCTCCCCACCGCCCAAGTTCGTCCGAGGTTGAACCCAGGTGAAGAGTCTGCGAATTTCCGAATGTTGCAGCTTGTCGATAATTTAAGCTCGGTAGCTGACCCTTGAATCTGTGCAGATTTTTCTTCCTTTGTTGCTTCAGTTGTTTTGGTAGCAGATCGATAATATTTTTTTCGGCGGAAATGGTGGATTCTGAACAGTCACTTCATATCTTTTCTCTTCAAACACATTTTGGCGGGAAAACATAAGGTATCCGAAGAGTCTTCTTTAACGCATGTCGTATCCTGAGTGAAGCGGTTTAATGCGAAAGTCGAGACGCCGATTCACTTACTTTTTCTTCTTTAAATAATCGTTCTCTAAAGTCCAGGGTTCATTCATTCTCTCCACTGCAAAAACTAAATCCTCCTTTCTCTGTGAAAATGTCAAATCCCTTCTTGAAAAACTTCAAAATCTATACACCAAAATTCTTCGAACCTCCTCAAACCGCACAACCCTCGGATACCGATATTCCTTTGGGGGCCAAAGATACCCCTGAGAAACGCAAACTCCGGAACCTCCTGGAAAAAGGATTTCTTCGGAAACGTCTAAAGAAAGAAGTCGACGAAACAAAAAGTTGTTTCAATCCCTAACTCTTCCTTGAAAACTCCTCTTCAAGAGATTGGTTCTCCATCGACCGTGACAACGACGCTCCTTCCTTATTCACAAAAGAAAACTTCAGATGCTTTGCCAATTGGCGAAAAAGATCAAGCGGCGGTTCAGAAATCACCGGCTGATAATTCTGCTTCGGACTTTCAAAACCCGAATGATAACTTAGTCATCCTTTCTTCGGATATGGTTGACATTAACACAAGAGGAGGTGAGATGCCGACACCGGCCGGGATGATAGCAGCGCCCACCGCGGGGCCTGTGACATTAATCAACGTTCCTTCGCTTGATCTAAGCGCAGATAATTCCTCCTTGATCCCTCCGAAATAGCCAAGAGTAAGAACTCGGAAAAAGTTTCCTGTAGGAAACATAATGTCTCAGCTCCTCCCCATCCTTTTCAATCCTCATTTGAAAAGGATTTTCCCTTCGTTGACGACCGCAGAGAGTGTGCCAAACTCTTCCAAATGCTTGGTGGTTGTTCTGACTCCGTTGCTCCTCTGTCTGACGCCAAGAGAGCTCTTCTGCTCCAACGGGCGGCGGCTTCTCACTTCAAGGTTTGTAATCTGCACCCTGAACGCCTTTGTTACTTTATTTACTAATCTCATTTTTCAACTCTGTAAACCGCATTTACCTTCAACCGTCTGTTCACTGATGTTTAGGCTAGGCTCAAACGGAGCTCAGCGGAAATTAAGAAGTTGTAATCCGAACTACGTCATGCTTCAAATGATGCATTGGCCGGCCAAAAGTTGGCCGAGAAGGAATCGCCGAGGAACCGTGATTTGAATAGCCTGATAAGGCGTCTTCAATGCGAGCTGGAAGAAGTCAAGAAGGCTGGTCCTTCCGAGATCGTCCTCGGATCAAACATAGCCAAGGATCTGAGGAAGAAGAAAAACGATTACTCGGCCGAAGAGCTGAGAAAGAAGAAGAATGACGAAATGGCCGGTCAAATTAGCGCCCTCGTTGAGTGTAAAGGTAAATTCGACAGGATTCGAAGGTTTATGGAGGCCAATCAAATTTGAAGTTCTCTGACTGATTTGTATCACCAGGTGAAAGGAAAAGCCGATTTGCTTGAGGTATTGGAAAAAGAAGGAGTTCCCATTCCTCCCATAATGAAATCGGATATCCCTTCTCAACTGGTGACTTTGGGACGCAAGTTAGAAGAACTTCCGAATCCGCCTTTCGATAATTCTGATCTGAGTGTTCCTCTTCTGCTTCAAGGAGATATCGGACTGATGCGATCTCGGTCAGATGATGTGGAGATGGACACGGCTCTTCTTGCTAATCCTTATGGAACCTTTCTTTCCTCATCTTCGTTGTAGTTTCTTTTATCATCATTTATTATCATATAAACTTTTATTAAGAATTAAACGAAGTTTTATTAGTTTCGGGACGAGATCCCTCTTCTTGATTACGGATCAGTAAACAAGGCTTTCCTAGTACTAACTAAGAGAAATTTAACGATTTTAGTTTAAGTGCTACTTTATCATTCTGTAAACGAGTCATTCCCGTTTATTGGGCATCTTATGTTTAACGAGAAACCTCGACCGTTGCCCAGTATATTGAATTTAAATTCAATACATAGACGTGGTTTTAAATATGTTTAACGAGAAACCTCAACTGTTGCCCAGTATACTGAATTCTACTTTATCAAATTCGAAACATAGACGTGGTTTTAAATATGCTGGAGCGACCCGACTTAACCTTATAGTCTCTCGGCCCTACTTTGTCAGGCTCCGAAACCTCCAGTTGCACTTCTCAAAAGAACGCGTAAGGGACGAACCCTGTAATCGGATACATGATCAAGGCACCAATGTTAGTGTGAATACACCACAAAAAAAATTATTTTTGTCATAGCTGAGCACTCAGAAGAGTTGCCTACGTACCCTTCGGAGAGGATCAAGCCAAATCGTAGTTCGTGTTTTTTTTTGGCTCAACTTAGTATTCCGAACCATGTGGAATCTGACCCTTACGTACAGTGATACCGTTTAAGATTGTAAGAATTCCAGGCCCAAGGTAGATCCTCGCCATCAATAGTTGGTAGGCGAAACACTCCAGGCTTCACTTTTGTTACGATTAAATATGGTCCTTTCCACTTAGCACCGAGTTTTCCAGCTTGAGTCTCCTTGGTATTCTCGAATACTTTTTGTAGGACCAAATCTCCCTCGTCAAGGGGACGATCTTGGACTTTCTTTTGTAATACCGAGAAGCGAGTTGCTGATATTTCTGAATCCGAAGTAAGGCGTGATCTCAGACCTCTTCTATTTCATCATTCCGCTCCCTTAAATTTCGATCGTTACGTTCGGTATCAAATATCATCTAGGTTCGGTATCAAATATCATCTGAGCCTAACTTTCTTTTCTTCTGTTTCACTGGCTTATGAATTGGATCTACATTCAATCGATGGGAAATCACCGAAGGGTCCATCCCAACCATATCTTTCGATGACCATGCGAAAGTTCCCTTGTTGAGTCGTAACAACTCGATCAATTTGTCACGAATTTCCTTTGTTACACTTCTTTCGATCGTCACACATCGCTCTGGATGACTTTCATCAACGCATACTTTCCCGTATCTATCCGGTTCGAACGATTCTGGTCCAATTCTCCAGTGATAAGTTGCCAAGGTGCCTCATCTGACGAAAGCTCGGGTTCGGAAATTAACAATATCCTTGGGCTCGTGTTCCTTGTCATACTCAACGACAAACACACTCTTGTCGTCCGTTGATTTCCTTTTACCGAACAAAACCCATGAGGTGTCAGAAACTTCAGGCATTGATGGTAAGTTGAAGGGACTGCCTTCATCATTGACAGCCACGTCACTCCCATGATAGCGTCAAACGTCGAAGGTCCCGTTATTACATGAAAAACCTTGTCCATTGTTACCACTCCCACTGATACTGGATAAACCGAAGTTCCTACTGTTTGTTCTCACTTTCCGGGAAGAGATGTGATTTGCTCAGTCCTGACATCTATATCCTTTCATACAACACTCATTCGATTCATTGCCTCCAGACTGAGAATATTGACGGTGCTGCCAGTATCTATCAAGACTCTTTCCATAAGATTTCCAGCTAAGAAAACTCGGATGACTAGAGAATCGTTATGGGGAATTCTCACTCCAATAAGGTCCACCTCAGTAAAAGTTCCCGAGGAATGGTAAGTCGGTGCCGGGGTTACTTGTCGCGTTGTCGGGATTTCTCGGATGTGCCGTTTGGTGGCTCTCCTAGAATCTAATCCTCTGAGCACCACTCCCACATAGAGCGTCATCTCCATCCAAAAACTTGACCTACACCTTCTATAAGCGATTGCCTAAATCTTGCAAGTGCGTCACTACCCTTCCTGGCGGGCCAAATGTTGAGAATGGACTCAAACTTCTAACTTATAAAATTAGAGGGGTTTGTTTTAGGTTTTAAGCAAAGAAGAAGAAAAAGTAAGAAGGGTCTTTATTAATATCGGAAGAATACAAAGATGTAACTTCGGAATGCCGAAGTTACTTTTAACCTAAGAGAAAGAATTAACAAAGTAAATAGGAATTAATCTAACAAGTATTAATCTTCTCCCTGGTTCTGAATGGAGAATTTGCTGTAAGGGGGTTATGTATTTATATATCATTGTAGTCGGTTGAATCTAAGCCCACGTGCTGAATATCAGAAATATGGAAATCTTCCTTATTTCTGATATTCAGGGAATCTATTAGGATAAGATCTGATCTTATCGTGTTCCGAGCTTATACCTCGACCAGGACGTGGTATACCTCCGTGCTTGTTTACAAAATATCAGCCATCTTTTTTGAAGTATCTCTCGGCTATTCTTAGCCGAGGTTTCATGATGAGACTAATACCCCCATATCTCGGGCTAACGACCTAATTTGTAATTATTGAAACATCGGTAAGGATCGAATCTCAATTATGGCCAAGTTGTTATCAGGGGTGCTAATCCCACCATCAACAATGACCACTGTTGATACGAAAATCCCACTGATTGAACTTTGGAGGGTTGATTTGATTGGATAAACTTTGAACTCGGTAAGCAACTAGCTTGAAGAACAAAGTGATGGATCGATAGGTCTCACAAGAGTTGCGGAATGGCTCTTTATATACCGAACTTCACTATCCTAAGATATGACTAACTTAGACGATAGAGAAGCTTTTGTTGTTTGGATATGACTCACCAAGCAACAGAGTTTGTTCACAAGGAACAACAGAGATTCACTCTCTAAGACAATCACAATGATCAAAGATAACTTGTTATTTGATTGAATGATTTTCAAAATACATATAGGGGGATGTATTGGAATAGGAATTTTAGGAGATTTGGGGTTTTTAAAAAAATCTCCCGTTATTCAACTAATGATTTTAAAAAACTCTTTTCAAATCATATGTTATTGGACCTATAATTTATGTAAAGTCATTGGAAATCACCTCCAATCTCCTGTTATTTAATTAACAATTCATAAAAAAACTATATCAAATCCACTTTTATTCAAATTTAAATAATATTTGAAGAGAAATTTTTTTGAAAGAAATTTGAAGGGACTTTTCATCTATTTCTAGTTAAAATAATGTCAATAGAATGCACACCTCTATAGGTGGTATTTGAAAAAACCTTTGAAATAAAAATTTCAGAAAAAAAAAAGACTCTCTCTTCTACGAACAGTTCTGAAATACAATCACAATTTTCTTTTCTGGGTCAATTTGCTTCTTTCCAATCTCTTCCAATCTCTAATTTGTTTGATTCCTTTCATATTTATAAAGTTTCTTCTCCTTTCTCTTTCAGGGTCAGTTAGCTTCTTTCCAATCTCTTCCATGAAGAATTCGGTTTATCGAAGCTCTTCGTTTGAACCGCTTCATTTTAATGTTGCTAATTTTGTCCTCTGTAACTTGGTCCTCCACTTGGTGATCATCAATTTCCTCGGAGAGAATTTGAGACACCCATAATTTTTTGTGTGTCTATGTGTTCTAGTGCTGGAACTGGATTTCTATCTTTGATGGTGTGAGAGCAATCAGAAACGAAAAATACAGTGATTCAAAGGTTAATGTTCTGATCCCTTCTGCTTTTGTTCGTTGAATAAAGCAAAAACATTGGATGCACATCCCCTATATATTAAAAGAGAAGACGTTTTGCCACATGTCTCAAGGAGATTAAAAGGAGGAATAACAACCAATCAAAATATTTCTTTTGTACATGTCATTAAAAAGTTCATCTTTAATGGGCATGCTTAATGGGCCTCTGTTTACAAAACACAATCTAATATAGCCCAAATGAAGTTATGAACTTTTTTTTCTAATTTGGTTATATTTATCAAATGTTTTGTTTTTTATAAATGAAAAGATATTAGATTAATTATCATTTGTAAAAATTATAAAAATCCTAGGACTTTTATAATTTTTAACTACTTTTATAAAAAATTTTAAAAAAATTACAACTCATTTATATATATCGAATTTTTTTCTGATTCGTTTTGGTTAAATTTAATGAGTTTTATTTGTTTTAAGTCAATATTTTGGTAAAAATTAAACATATGTCAATTTAATTCTAAAAATTTAAAATATGATTTTAATTTTTTCATATTTAAAAATAGTTATTCAACTATACAGAATTTCTTTGATTATATTTCAAAAAAGTATTAAACAGAAAAACATATAATCAACAATATAAAAATATTTATAACTTTTAACCTACTAAACAAACATAAAATATAATACACACATATTACAATTATTCAAATCACCAATCAATACAATATATAATCTCATATAATACAATTCTTCTAACATCAACAAAAGAAATTTCATACAACAAACAACTACAAATAGTTTAATAGTCATAAAAAACTTGACTAATGTGATAACGGTTTATATAATAATCAACTATATATCAAATATTATACCCGCACCCTGTGCGGGCTATCATCTAGTAAAGATAAAAGAAAAAAGCTCATGAAAAAGATGGATTTTATGAGTAGGGGGGAAAACACACAAAAGGAACTTGTTCTTTCTTTGCAGTCCTGATCAAAATTAGAGAATCATACTGCAACAAAACAAATGCCCTACGAGCTCTTCATTACTTCCTTGAAAATGCGAGGGAGAATCTCATGTGTGCTAATATCTAGACCTTGCGGATCCCTGAAACCAGTTTATAACTCTTTATGTGCTCTTGCGTTGGTCTAAAAGTTTGGACCTTTACGTTACATACACCCAAGAAATATTAACAGGTCGAGTGAATTCATTGCACTTCATCAAATGTATAAATTGTAAGGACGATAGATATTGATGTATCTGGTTTTACTCCACTGTTTGAGGTTTCTGATAATTATTTTCTCTCTGAAATTACTCTGAAATCACCATAATCTATTCTGAAATATAGAGAAAATATCACCCAAATCTCCAGTGAACTTTTTTTGTTTATTTTTTTAATTTTACTCAAATCACTTAAATATCTTTAAAACCTACCTAAATCTCACCAAATTTTAAAAAACCTCAAAATCTCCTAAAACTTCTAGTCCAATACATCCCCCATAGAGTTTGTATTATGACTTCTCGAAAATTAGAACTAGAAAACTCGGAAAACAAGACAATGAATAACAAAGACCAAAGAGTTGACTGAATTGAAGTTGTGTTGGATGAGTATTCAGATCACTCGCTCTTGACTTGTTTCCTTGTCTCCGACTTGACTTGAATTTTAGGAAGGATTTTCTGGATGCTGAGTTTAGGAATCGTGACTTGGTGTTTAGGCAAGAGTTCCTAAAAACGACAGCGAAAATTTTTCATTTAGGAAGGCGTTCCTAAATCAGTCTTGTCCTTTCCTGAATATCGATTCGCGGAAGAGCTTCTTGAACATTCTTTGAAGCTTACGAAATGGACCAGTTGCATTTGATCTTCTATGAGGTTGAACTGGTTCACGGCTGAGCTAAGTAGTGCACTGAGAAACTGAGACAGCTGTCTGGTCTGAGCCCCGGTCATGGCTCCAGCTGGTACTTGCAAAGCGTCCCCAGTTCTGAAATACAATCACAATTTTCTTTTCTGGGTCAATTTGCTTCTTTCCAATCTCTTCCAATCTCTAATTTGTTTGATTCCTTTCATATTTATAAAGTTTCTTCTCCTTTCTCTTTCAGGGTCAGTTAGCTTCTTTCCAATCTCTTCCATGAAGAATTCGGTTTATCGAAGCTCTTCGTTTGAACCACTTCATTTTAATGTTGCTAATTTTGTCCTCTGTAACTTGGTCCTCGACTTGGTGATCATCAATTTCCTCGGAGAGAATTTGAGACACCCATAATTTTTTGTGTGTCTATGTGTTCTAGTGCTGGAACTGGATTTCTATCTTTGATGGTGTGAGAGCAATCAGAAACGAAAAATACAGTGATTCAAAGGTTAATGTTCTGATCCCTTCTGCTTTTGTTCGTTGAATAAAGCAAAAACATTGGATGCACATCCCCTATATATTAAAAGAGAAGACGTTTTGCCACATGTCTCAAGGAGATTAAAAGGAGGAATAACAACCAATCAAAATATTTCTTTTGTACATGTCATTAAAAAGTTCATCTTTAATGGGCATGCTTAATGGGCATCTGTTTACAAAACACAATCTAATATAGCCCAAATGAAGTTATGAACTTTTTTTTCTAATTTGGTTATATTTATCAAATATTTTTTTTTTATAAATGAAAAGATATTAGATTAATTATCATTTGTAAAAATTATAAAAATCCTAGGACTTTTATAATTTTTAACTACTTTATAAAATTTTTAAAAAAAATTACAACTCATTTATATATATCGAATTTTTTTCTGATTCGTTTTGGTTAAATTTAATGAGTTTTATTTGTTTTAAGTCAATATTTTGGTAAAAATTAAACATATGTCAATTTAATTCTAAAAATTTAAAATATGATTTTAATTGTTTCATATTTAAAAATAGTTATTCAACTATACAGAATTTCTTTGATTATATTTCAAAAAAGTATTAAACAGAAAAACATATAATCAACAATATAAAAATATTTATAACTTTTAACCTACTAAACAAACATAAAATATAATACACACATATTACAATTATTCAAACACCAATCAATACAATATATAATCTCATATAATACAATTCTTCTAACATCAACAAAAGAAATTTCATACAACAAACAACTACAAATAGTTTAATAGTCATAAAAAACTTGACTAATGTGATAACGGTTTATATAATAATCAACTATATATCAAATATTATACCCGCACCCTGTGCGGGCTATCATCTAGTAAAGATAAAAGAAAAAAGCTCATGAAAAAGATGGATTTTATGAGTAGGGGGGAAAACACACAAAAGGAACTTGTTCTTTCTTTGCAGTCCTGATCAAAATTAGAGAATCATACTGCAACAAAACAAATGCCCTACGAGCTCTTCATTACTTCCTTGAAAATGCGAGGGAGAATCTCATGTGTGCTGATATCTAGACCTTGCGGATCCCTGAAACCAGTTTATAACTCTTTATGTGCTCTTGCGTTGGTCTAAAAGTTTGGACCTTTACGTTACATACACCCAAGAAATATTAACAGGTCGAGTGAATTCATTGCACTTCATCAAATGTATAAATTGTAAGGACGATAGATATTGATGTATCTGGTTTTACTCCACTGTTTGAGGTTTCTGATAATTATTTTCTCTCTGAAATTACTCTGAAATCACCATAATCTATTCTGAAATTTAGAGAAAATATCACCCAAATCTCCAGTGAAATTTTTTTGTTTATTTTTTAATTTTACTCAAATCACTTAAATATCTTTAAAACCTACCTAAATCTCACCAAATTTAAAAAAACCTCAAAATCTCCTAAAACTTCTAGTCCAATACATCCCCCATAGAGTTTGTATTATGACTTCTCGAAAATTAGAACTAGAAAACTCGGAAAACAAGACAATGAATAACAAAGACCAAAGAGTTGACTGAATTGAAGTTGTGTTGAATGACTATTCAGATCACTCGCTCTTGACTTGTTTCCTTGTCTCCGACTTGACTTGAATTTTAGGAAGGATTTTCCGGATGCTGAGTTTAGGAATCGTGACTTGGTGTTTAGGCAAGAGTTCCTAAAAACGACAGCGAAAATTTTTCATTTAGGAAGGCGTTCCTAAATCAGTCTTGTCCTTTCCTGAATATCGATTCGCGGAAGAGCTTCTTGAATATTCTTTGAAGCTTACGAAATGGACCAGTTGCATTTGATCTTCTATGAGGTTGAACTGGTTCACGGCTGAGCTAAGTAGTGCACTGAGAGACTGAGACAGCTGTCTGGTCTGAGCCCCGGTCATGGCTCCAGCTGGTACTTGCAAAGCGTCCTCAGCTACAAACTCCGGTTCATGTCCTTCCAAGGCTTCAGCATCTGGTTCTTCATCTGGTTCAAGCTCTCCTTCTTGAGTGCCTTCTATGATCATATCATCCCCTCCCACTTGAAAATGAATTGACCTCAAATCTAGATCATCTGCAACAAAAGGAATCAAGTGAGAAATATTGAAGCTTGAATCACTTTGTACTTACCTTCTCAACTTGATATGCATTCTTGTTGATTCGTCTGATAATTTTGAATGGTCCATCACCCCTTGGCATAAGTTTGGACTTCCTTTCTGTTGGAAATCGATCCTTCCTCAAGTAAACCCAAACTTGGTCTCCAACATCAAAGACAAACTCACGCCGACCCTTGTTGGCTGGTTTAGCATAGTGCTTGGTCCTTTCCTCAATGTTGTGACTCGCCTTCTCATGGATCTGCTTTACTAGTTTAGCTTTCTTCTCGCCATCTAAGCTAGTTCTTTCACTCAAAGGTAACGAGATTAGATCCAAAGGTGACAAAGGATTGAAACCATACACAATCTCAAATGGGGAGTACTTAGTAGCGGAATGCACAGAATGATTGTATGCATACTCAACATGTGGTAAACATTCTTCCCAAGTTTTGAGATTCTTTTTAATCACAACTCTTAGCAACATTGACAAAGTCCTATTGACTACCTCTTTTTGTCCATCAGTTTGTGGTTGACAAGTAATTGAAAACAACAACTTAGTACCTAACTTAGACCAAAGCGTTTTCCAGAAGTAACTCAACAACTTTGTATCCCTATTAGACACAATCGATCTAGGCATGCCGTGCAAACGAATGATCTCCTTAAAGAACAAATCTGCTATATGCAAAGCATCATCAGTTTTGTGACATGGAATGAAATGAGCCATCTTAGAGAATCTATCAACAACTACAAAGATGGAATTGTTCCCGGTTCTAGTCCTAGGTAACCCAAGCACAAAGTCCATAGATATGTCATTCCACGGATCAGTAGGAATAGGCAAAGGAGTATACATACAATTGGGCTGCACAGTGGCCTTAGATTTCTTACATGTAACACATCTGCCATAGATCCTCTCAACATCTCTTTGTAAATGCGGCCAATAGAAGTGTTCTTGCACTGCTTTCAAGGTTTTTGCAATTTCGAAATGCCCCATCGAACCTCTTCCATGGGCTTCCCTTACAAGCAATTTTCTTAAAGAGCAATTAGGAACACACAAGCGATTTGCATAAAAGAGATACCCATCGTTCCTAAAGTACTTGCCACTTGCGGACTTAGAACAGAAAGATAAGGTTCTTTGAAATCCGGATCATTCTCATACGACTCTTTAATTTGCTCAAAACCAAGAAACTTAGCATCATGAGTAGAGATGAGCACATACCTTCGAGACTGAGCATCATCTACAACATTCTCTTTACCTTTCTTATAAAGGATGACATAGGGAAAATTTTCTATGAATTCAATCAATCTGGCATGTCTCTTGTTAAGCTTCAGCTGTCCTTTAAAGTGCTTGAGAGTCTCATGATCATTGTGCACCACGAACTCCTTAGGCCAAAGGTAATGCTGCCAAGTTTACAAGGCCCTCACAAGCGCATAAAGTTCTTTGTCATATGTGGGGTAATTGAGAGTGGCTCCTCCAAGCTTCTCACTGAAGTAAGCGATTGGATTCCTATCCTGCATTAAAGACGTTATTAAACGCTATTTTCAGATCAATAGATCTTTCTTAAAACATTTCGCGGACTTGTCAGTGACTGCCTCATAAACCGTTCTTATTGGTTAAATAAGGATCGTCTTTTGTTTTACGGATTGTTTCAAAAATGTTTTGCGGACTTGTCTGAGAATATGGCTTAAATCGTTTTCTTTAAACTCGTTTTTCAAAAAACGTTTTTTTAAATCCGTTTTCTAAAAAACATTTATAAAATAGTTTTCACAATATTCAATCTGATTCAAGCGATAAGCATGAAGCGGATTTATTGAGTTAAGATTGTAGGACCACAAAAATCCGGATTGAAATTACGAAGCAGAATAACAATCTTATAGATGATATATTAAGGAAATCTAGATTAAAACATGACTAGAAAACCGATTAGAAACAAACACGGAGTCGAGATTTGATCTCTTTCTTTAACTCAATAAATCGCCCGTAATGTGTGACGGTTTGAATGCGATTTTTGAATCCCAGGATAAAACCGTGATAGACTGTTTTGCAACACCAAATAAAAATCTGTGAACTGAAACTAAACATTATAGCTCTCAAGACACCTACTTGAAAGAAGGACGAGAGGGATTTTCTTAGGAACTCTTCTTAGCCTTTTCTATTGCTCTCTGCGATTTTCGGATGAATAATGAGTCGAAAATATTTTTGCTACAAACTATAAACATTTATGTGTCAAGAGATGCTTTTAAATGAGGCATGTATTTGATACAGTATTTGTGTATTAAAACTACTTAAAATGAGAATGCCCTTTAAAAGTAAAAAATAAAAATAAAAATAAATGAAAAAGCTACTTAAAAAACTACTTTAGTTCATTGGCCTAGAGGCAAACCGAAGTTGAAATTCATTCTGGAATCGAGAATCGCGTAGAAGTTGAAGTGAGTTAAAGCGGTTTTGATAGTTTTATCTATGGCCTTTATCAGATTCTCCTGTGAAGTGAATTGAAGGTCATGTCTTCGATCATTTTGTTCCCTCCAAAGAGATATACTGTATTGAGGTTTGTAAAAAAAAAAAAAATACTGGAATGTGTAAATCTCGAGGTGAAAGCGACTCATCCCGCTGAGAAGAGACACAATTTTGTTCCATTCAATGGAAAAAACGTGGCGAAGAAGCCTTTGGGCAAGATTCAGAAGAGAGCTTTCAGAAGTAATCAGCTGACCCAATTATTGATCTCTGCAGCAACTAAAACACCATCAATCACCATATTAAGCAAGCACTGCATAATTTCCGAGCAATCAGACGAGGAACGAGTAGATTTTCCATCTTAGACATCCTACAATTACAATAAAGAGCTTCCTCTTCATCTCATTTCCTCACAACTTCGACTCATTTATTTTCCAAGATTAGATTCCTCTCTAAAAAACCAAACATTTAAGGACCCAGTCAGTGCAAGTGGAAAACTTAAATCAAGTTGTAGTAACTTATGAACTTTTATTAAAAAGAAAAAGTAACGAAGAAGAAAATGGTGGCATTTATTAATTTTGCAAAGAAAAGTTGAAATTCCTTCGCAAATTCGTGTACTTCTCTAAGAAACAAATAGGTCTATTAAATATAACATCTCTATAAAAGTAACACTATAACCACTTCTATTTTTATTTTCTTCTTTATGAATTCACTATCAAAAAGAAAAAATGGATGGTTTTTCTATTGTCGTTATCACAATAGGTGTATTGTTTTTCATCTCTTTACCAACTATTGTCTTATGCATTATCCTCACGGAAAAGAGGTCCATGTCTCAGCCGCGAGATTTGGAAATGGGTAAAACGGGAACAAAAGATGGAGGCCTTGTTTTTTTGACAGGGAATGATGCCACAACGGCTGTTGTTAACACCGCAAATTCTGGTGGTGATAGTGGTAGTGATGATGATGCTGGAGGGGACGGCGGCGGTTGTGGCGGTTGCGGCGGCTGTGGAGGAGATTAAGGGTTCCGTATAATTTAATTCTTGTGAGTGATAATTAACTCTTCAAGGGATTGTAACTCTTGTGAGTATGGAAAATTGGAAATTGTATCATAAGGTGAAGAAATGCTTGTGCAAATGTGAAATTGTATCTCGTGTGGTCAAATGTAATTCATTGAAAACAATTTTATAAGTAAAACGTCTTTATTTGAGAGGTTTATAACAGTAGTTTTATGGGTAATTTGGTATGCAAAAGTGTGTTTAAGAAAATTATAATAAGTGCCAGATAAATTCTTACATAATATATGTTTATATTATGATCTATATTTTAAAAAAGTCAACCCTGAATGAAACAACTTCCAAATACAAAGTCTCGAAAATGGACCATCTCCAAAACCTTTCTTTGTAAATAACTAGATTATAACCCGAGCCCGGCTCGGGTATTATATATTCATAAAATCATTCTATAATATATTTAAACTAAATTATTATTTATAAAACTAATAGTTAATTTATGATATAACATTTTAAAAATATTTATATGCAATAAGGCAATTTTAATTTAAAGAAAAACAAAAACGACATCGTTTTCGGGTATGACGGCTACATTAGACGGAATTTAACGCTCACTCAGTGGAGATAACCGTGTGTCCAAAATTACGTAGTCAACGAAAATTTTGTTTTTTAATAAAGTTAACAAAAGTTGGTGATTTTTTTCTAGAAAGACGAAGTTTGGGATTGTAATTACGAAATTCGAAAAGTTGGGAATATATATCCCAGTTTTTCCAAAAAAAATTAATAAGTATGTGATATTATATATTTTTATAAATGTTAAGAAAGAAATCAGGGGTATTCGAAACTTGTTATAAAAGCATATCATGTTTCGTGAAGATCTCAATTTTTTTTCTTGCAAGTATATTTAAAACTTGAAGAGAAGCGGGAAGATATTTTGTAATAAATTATAATCATTTTTGGTCTGCAAAAAGAGATGAGAAGAAACGGACTACGAATTTCAAATGGGTTTCTAGTATATTATAGTATCTCTTAATGGGCTACTAAATTTTTATTGAATTAGTAATTTTTAATGACATAGTTGAATATAATTGTTTCATTGGTTACATTCTGCCTAAATTGCTCTCAGTGAGACACGTGGCAGAAATTTCTTTTGGTGTCTTCTCAATTAATATATAGGGGATTAGAGAAATTATGCAAGTCTATAAAGAGAGAGATTTTTCTCTCTACGAATCAAATCAAATTTTATAAACTAAGTAAAATGAAAAAGTCAGCCAATGACTCCTTCTGTACTATTAAAGGAGGAAACAAAATTGAAAACAACATTTATTCATGTGTTATATTACATATAATGCCACTGAATATTAATTATTTTGTAAAATTTCATTAAAGGTAATTATGGATTATGGAAATTAACATTATCTCTATTAAATATGTATCCAAACAATATAAAATAATGGATCCTACTTTCCTTATTAATTAAAAACGAAAATAAAATAAAATCATGCGTATTAAATTATTAAATCAGATAATAAATATAATAAATAATATAACTCATCAATTATTTTTATAAATTACAAAATCAGAATAAATAAATATATTTTTGAACATACTTCAATTATTAATAAATAAAAACATACATAAATAATTCAAAAATATAATATTAATATAATATAATTTATAAAATATAAACTTTTAACTTGAAAAAATAAAATTCTTAAACTAGACTGATATATTTTAACTTGTAAAATGAAAATATGAAAACTAAGTGTACATATATATATATATATATATATTATATTATTCAATGATATAGTGAGATAGGTTAATATTTTTTATATATATAATTACAGGGTTTTTATAGTTTCTATTATTAAAATATTTAAATAGCAATAATATGGGTTAAGATATTTAATTAATATGTTTTGATTCTATGACATTAAAAATAACTAATAAATTAACGGGTAAGCATTTTTTTTTTATAAATGTGAAATTACATTCAAATATATATAGAATTAATGGGTCTGTCAATTTTTTCAAACTATAATATTCATATTATAAAATATTCAAAACTATATATATATAAATCGATAGATATATTATATAACCATACTATAAATATGAAATTAATATAAATTATATATTATTATAGTCAATTCAAAATAAAATTAGTGTTATGAACCGTTTGGTTTTATGGACTCAATACAGACCGACCCAAGTAGAGGTTATTACATAACCGATCCTTATGTTTAGTATATATTAAGTAATTAGATATTCCCTTTTCTACAAGGAATAGGTTTATGGAATATTGCCATATTGATCCTTATGTAAATCTATATATAAAGACCCTTTGGTCTCATTAATAAAAACAATAACAATTCACAACACGTTATCAGCACGAGTTTGTTCTAGAGATACCCTGAGCCGCCGAGACCAAAACCCTAGCCGTCCGCCGCCGTTTCCTTTAGCCGCCGTCCGCCTCCGTTTGTAGCAGCCGCCGACCGCCGTCTTCTTCCACAAAGGAGATCCGATTTCAACTTGTGTTTACCGAGGTCTGTTAGCTCCCGGTCCATTCCAATTCAACCCCAAAGAAGATCAAGGTAAAACCTTAACCTAAAAACAAGAGCAAAATCGAATTGGACCTTAATGAATCTAAACCCTAAAATCGGTTACTCAAAGGAATTGTTTGATCTTGTTAAAACTCATACTTGAACTTGAATCTAAGCTAAAGGCAAGACCATTAAAAAATCGGTTGTGTGTTTAAACTTGTTTGGCTTTGGGTTTAAACCCATATTGAAATCGGACTAAGCGTATATCTAAACCCTAAAAATCGGATTACTTGAAAAGGATTGATTGCTTTTTTGAAATCGCATGGTCTGTTTCATTAAAATCGGTTGTTAAACTTGCTTGCATGATTGAATCCGTTTTGTTTAGCATGTTTTAATAAAGGTAATAATCGGCCATAGCTTGTTCATTAATTGAAAATCAGACATCACATGCATTCATTAAAATCGAATTTGAACCTTCATTAGAATCGCATGCTAAGGTTGTTTAAATCATGAAAATCAAATATGGTTGCTTGTTCCGTGAGTTAGGTTGTTAGATCACCTTGTTTAAACCTTGATTAAAGTCGGCCATAGGGAGAAGAAGAAGAAAATCGATTCTAACCCTAATCCTAATCCAATTAGGAAAATCTTAATCCCTTCCTTTTGTAAAAAGGAAAGTTTTAAGAATATCATTTTCCTCTTGCATAATTATTCTTTTTATTGTTTATTCCTTTAATTAATTGCCTTAGGATTATTTTTGCAAAAAAAAAGGAAATTGTTAAAATCGAAATTGGCTAATTGCATAATTAATTAAAATCGGTTGCATGATTTACTTGATTGGATTGCATGATTGACTGATCTCATGAATTTAAAAATCGGATGAAAGAAAACCGGCCATCTTTTCTAAGGTCCGGATTTTATTAAAAGCCCTAAGAGAATATCATTGAATATTTTCAGATGTCTAAAGTTGCGAACTTAGACTATGTGGCCCTCAATCTCTCTGGAGATAAATAATTAAAATGGGCGCTTGACACAAAGATCATGCTCAACTCAAAAGAAATTGGTGAATGTATCAACGACAGAAACAATGAGTCCGTGAGAAATAGATACAAGGCGATTCGTATCATACGCCATCACCTTACTGAGAGTCTCAAGGATCAGTATCTAACGATTGAAGATCCTTTGGATCTATGGAAGGAATTGAAAAAGAGGTACGACCATCAAAGGACGGTCGTTTTGCCTAAGGCCAAGTTTGACTGGCTGAACTTACGGTTCATGGACTTTAAGTCCGTAGATGAGTACAACTCATCTTTGTTCAAGATAGTTTCCAAGTTGAAACTATGTGGTGAAACCGTAACGGAGAAGGATATGTTGGAAAAGACCTTCTCCACCTTCCATTCTAGTAACGTATTGTTACAAGAACAATACCGCGAGAGAGGCTTCGCGACTTACTCGGACCTGATCGCTTGCCTGTTGCTTGCGGAACAAAACAACAAACTTGTTCTGACCAACAGCGAGATGACACCAGCTGGAACAGTCCCACTACCTGAAGCTAATCTGGCCGCTGAGAAAAAGAAAGAAAACGAGGCAAACCATGTCCATAGACATCAAAGAAATTACGGCCATGGACGTGGTGGAAAAGGAAAAGGGCGTGGTCACAACAATTATCAGCCTTATGGTCGAGGCAAAGGCCGTAACGACCGCGGGTCTAACTCTAACCGCGGTCGTGACCGTGTTCGTGGAAATGACCGCGGATATCAATCCGGACATCAGTCCGACTGGACCAAATCCGTTTGTCATCGTTGTGGGATAGATAACCATTGGACCAAGACTTGCAGGACTCCCAAGCATCTTGTAGAATGCTATCAAGAGAGCCTTAAAGGGAAGAATCCTGAGGCCCACATGGTCTAGCATGAGCATGACGACGAGGGCGACTTTGATCATGAAAAGGATGATCAAGTGGAATATGAGACTTCCGATTGCTTAAAATAATTTAGCTTTTGATAGTTTCGTTGCTTTTATGTTTTCTTTGATTTGCTTGGATTTTATGTCTTTGGATTCATTTCTTTGATTTTAATGAATAATTTATGGTTTTTAAGACATAATTCTTAAGGCAAACATAAGTACTATAGCAGGACCGGCCTGCCTAATAGAAGGCTACGGCCAGGCCGATGTTTTAATGCATAAAGGCACGCATATAGAAATCTCAGACGCATTGTTTTCACCTAGCTCAAATCGTAACTTATTGAGTTTTAAGGACATTCGTCTGAATGGTTATCATGTGGAAACAATGGGCGGAGGAAACAGAGAATTTCTTCAGATAATTAAAATCGCCCAAGGCCAAAAGAAAGTCCTCGAGACTATACCTGCTATAGCACTAAGGTCAATATGATTGAGACCAATGCCACTGTAAACAAAGAGTTTACGGATAGGTTCATCCTATGGCACGACCGGCTGGGACATCCCGGGTCGAATATGATGCGAAAATTTATTGCCAATACTTATGGGCACGCCTTGAAAGAAAGGAGAGTTATTTCAAAGAATCTTACTTGTGCCTCATGTTCACAAGGAAAATTGATTGTAAGGCCATCACCAGCAAAAGTGACTAAGGAAACGAATGGATAATGCTGGTGAATTCACTTCCCAAACGTTTAATGACTATTGTATGTCCATGGGGGTAAGTGTTGAATACTCTGTGGCACATGTACATACAAAAAACGGCTTGGCCGAGTCATTTATAAAATGCATACAGTTGATTGCTAGGCCATTACTCATGAGGTTGAAGCTTCCTGTATCCGCTTGGGGACATGCTGTCTTACACGCTGCCGAATTAATTCGCATCAGGCCATAAGTAATCCCCATCCCAGTTAATAATGGGTCAAGAGCAAGACATATCCCATCTTAAAATATTCGGTTGCTCAGTTTATGTACCGATTGCTCCACCACAGAGGACTAAGATGGGACCTCAGAGGAGGATGGGGATATACGTTGGATATGATTCACCCACGATCGTAAAGTACCTTGAGCCCACCACTGGTGATTTGTTTAAGGCCACAATCGTAAACGGATTGTCATTTTGACGAGTCCGTTTATCCAACACTTGGAAATGAAAACCGGCTGGTAAAAGAAATCTCATGGAATCAAACATCCCTAAATTGGCAAGATCCTCGGACCCAAGAAAGTGACTTGGAAGTCCAAAAGATAATTCATATGCAAAAGCTAGCTATACAATTGCCAGATTCCTTTGCAGACCCGCAGAGAGTAACTAAATCGTATATACCAGCCGTGAATGCACTTATACGAATTGATGTCCAAGATGGACCGCAAGTGGCTACAGTGTCTAAACCCCATTTGAAACGTGGGAGACCTATTGGTTCCAAAGATAAGACTCGTCGGAAATTAAAGAAAGGTGCTGATATTCAGGCCGAGGAGATAATAGATGGACCGGACACAAATGAACCTAAGGAGCCAAAAAATGAAGCTCGGGACGCCGAGCCTCATGGTCCTGAAGTTCCCGATGACAATGAGATCTCAATAAATTTTGTTATGTCTGGAATCCAATGGAACAGAAAAGACGTCGACGTCGATGATATATTTGCATGCAATGTAGCACTTGAGATTATGAATGAGGATCTAGAACCCACGTCAATAAATGAGTGCACTCAACGATCTGATTGGGCTAAATGGAAAGAAGCCATAAACGTGGAGTTAAACTCTTTAAAGAAGAGAGAGGTTTTTGGTCCCATAATTCGGACACCTCGAGATATAATCCTAGTTGGACATAAATGGGTCTTTGTGAGGAAGAGAAACGAACAAGAAGAGATTGTTCGACACAAAGCACGGCTTGTGGCACAAGGATTCTCACAAAGACCAGGAATCGATTATGAGGAGACATACTCCCCTGTGGTGGATGCAACGACATTCTGATTCCTGATAAGTTTGGCTATAAGAGAAAAATTGGATTTACAATTAATGGATGTAGTAACCGCCTATTTATATGGTCCACTGGATAATGAGATTTATATGCGATTACCAGAGGGTATTGAGCTCAAAGATAAGAAAAGTTCTCGCGAAGAACACCACATTAGGCTGAACAAATCCTTATACGGACTGAAACAAAGTGGGCGCATGTGGTATAATAGATTGAGTGAATATCTAGTCAAAGAAGGCTATATAAATGATCCCATCAGTCCGTGTATCTTTATAAAGAAGTTTGCAAACAAAGGATTTGTAATTATAGCAGTATACATGGATGATTTGAACATCCTCAGAACATCTGGAGAGATCGCCCAAACAGTTGAATATTTAAAGGCCGAATTTGAAATGAAAGACTTAGGGAAGACTAAGTTCTGTTTGAGAATACAGCTTGAGTATGTCAAAGACGGAATCCTTGTGCATCAAATGGCATATACAGAAAAGGTACTCAAGAGATTTAATATGGACCAGGCCCACCCATTGAGCAGCCCAATGGTGGTGAGAAGCCTTGCATTGGACAGTGATCCATTCGGTCTGAAGAGAAAGGATGAAGAAGTCCTTGGTCCCGAAGTGCCATATCTCAGTGCCATAGGAGTGTTATTATATTTGGCTAGTCATACTAGACCAGACATTTGTTTTGCCGTGAACCTCCTATCAAGATTTAGTTCTTGTCTGACCCAGAGGTACTGGAACGAGATTAAACATATACTTCGTTACCTACAAGGAACGAAGGACATGGGTCTATATTACACTAACCATAATGACAAAGGTTTAGTTGGTTTTGCTGATGCAGGTTACCTATCGGATCCACACAATGGACGATCTCAGACAGGATATGTGTTCACTCACAGAGGAACCGCGATTTTATGGCGATCCATGAAGCAGACACTCACGGCCACATCATCAAATCACGCAGAGATTTTGGCAATTCATGAAGCCAGCCGTGAATGTGTTTGGTTGAGATCGATGACTCAGCACATAAGGCGAGATTGTGGGATGACATATGGAAAGGACGAACCGACCATACTCTATGAGGACAAGGCTGCGTTCATAGTTCAACTGAAGGATGGATACATCAAGGGAGACCGGACAAAGCACATTCTGCCGAAATTCTTTTTCACTCACGATCTCCAGAAGGCTGGAGAAATACAAGTGTTTCAAGTCCGTTCAAACGACAACTCAGCTGACTTGTTCTCAAAGTCGCTTTCAACCTCCACGCTCAAGAAGCTGGTGTATCGGATCGGCATGCGCCGACTAAGGGACTTTAGTGATGTCTAAAACAGGGGGAGTAATGCGTGCTGTACTCTTTTTCCTCGCTAAGGTTTTGTCCCACTGGGTTTTCCTTAAAAAGGTTTTAATGAGACAGCATCCTCAAGCATATTACAAAGATCCTTGATAGCATCGGGATTCGGTCATTTCGTCCAAGGGGGAGTGTTATGAACCGTTTGGTTTTATGGACTCAATACAGACCGACCCAAGTAGAGGTTATTACATAACCGGTCCTTATGTTTAGTATATATTAAGTAATTAGATATTCCATTTTCTACAAGGAATAGGTTTATGGAATATTGTCATATTGATTCTTATGTAAATCTATATATAAAGACCATTTGGTCTCATTAAAAAAAACAATAACAATTCACAACAATTAGCAACAATTCTCAAATTATCACTTACACAAATAAATCTTTATCCAAAATAGAAAATATAAAAACAAATATCAACAATAAATATTATCCGCTCTTAGAATATACTCAAACTATATAAAATATTTACAATTCAAAAAATAAGATATTGGAAACGATAAAATATGTACCCAAACAATATAAAATAATGGGTCCCACTTTCATTATTAATTAAAAACGAAAATAAAATAAAATCATACATATTAAATTATTAAATCAGATAATAAATATAATAAGTAATATAAGACATCAATTATTTTCATAGATTACAAAATCAAAATAAATATTATCTGATTTTGAACATACTTCAATTATTAATAAATAAAAACATACATAAATAATTCAAATATAATATTAATAAAATATAAAATTTTAACTTGGAAAAATAAAATTCTTAAATTAGATTGATATATTTTAACATGATAAAATGAAAATATTAAAACTAAGTCTATATATATATATAGATATATATATTATTCAATGATATAGTGAGACCTAATAACTGATTAACTTATTATTAAATTAAATTATATGTTTATGATACTAAAGATAGTTTTTTAATTTAGAAAACTATATAATTATAATTTATATGTTTCCGGAAAAAAAAAGCAATTCTATTTCAGCAAGAAAATATTACATATAATTATTCATTTTTTGCTCTTTATCTATTTCTCATTGTAAACCTACTTTCTTTCTCTAAATTTCTAATCAAGCCATAAAAAAAACTCACAAAATAATTCACACCACAACTTTATGTAATTTTTTACTTTTAATAATTTTATAAATTATAATTATATCACAAAGGTTTATAAATTCAAAAATTTATGTATTTAATTGAAAAAATATTATTTATATCTCGCGCGCCGACGCGCGGATCCGTGTCTAGTTGAAGATTATGGACATAGTGATTGGAGTAATATTCTTGATAATATTCAGCTTATGTCTTTTCTACTTCCGTTACCACAAAAGAAAGAACGATGGCCCGAAAGAGAGCACCACCGGCTCCGGATGCTGCTGAACCGGCGTCTACAAACATGTGGCTTTATCATTTTAACTGTTGCTTTTTCTTGTCATTGTTTCTTGTAGTTATAGATATACTTTGTGATGTCTTTGTTTTTGAAATATGAGTTATTATAATTTAGGTTTGTGTGTGAGAGAGCTGTAGATATCAAAAATATATACATGAATCATTTTTTTTTTTATGAATCAAAATTTTTGTTTCGTTGGTTTTCTCAACGTCAGAAACCTTCATATCGACGAACAGATCATCCTAACAGAGCATCGAATATGAGATATCTTCAGCCGAAACTACTTCAGCTCTGTTCAGACGATCAGCCAACTAACCAGGCCTTTGGCTCATCTCCAACAAAATATCCATGAAGAAATCGTTTTGTTGGTTTGTTTGGAAACCTAACCGGTTTTGGAGCACCTCTTTTCAATTGGGATCATCCTGGTTTAGGCGTGGTTCTCTATTTGGCTGTATCGGCTATGTGGCTGTTTTTAATGTGGTTGCTGAAACTATATTCAAAAACTGGTCGCAAACACTGTTCTAAAACTCGGCCTAGCCGGCCGCCGAGGCGTCGATTAAGCGGCTAGTCGGACTGAAACGAATCGATTTGGTCCTAGGCGGCGAAAAAAATCGGTTGGAAAAAAAAATCAACTTTAACCTTCGATTTTTGGTTAAGATCTATAGGTTTAAGCTATATGTGCGTCGTTCTGGTTAAAAAACTGTGAAGAAACGATAAAAGAACAGCAAAAATGTGAAATACCTGCACAAAAAATCGCAGAGGCAATGGCGGCTATTAGGGTTTTCTAAATGAAGAAAACAACTGAAAAATAGATTACCATTTTACTCTTTCATTTAACTTAAAATGAGTAATCTGCGTCAAAAGGAATTCGAATTTGCGCCCTTTTTTCTATTAAAAGGCCTTATAACCACTGTGTCATCATCACTCTCACATTATTTACTGAATGTAATTAAATATAGCTTATAAAAATAAAAATAAAACAGATTTTCCTTCAATTTTTTCCCACCGCCTAGTCCCCGATTAATCCCCGCTTAGACCGTCTAGGCGCTTGGCGCTAGTTGACCGCCCGACTAACGCCTAGCGATTTTTAGAACA
Source organism: Isatis tinctoria (assembly GCA_010577795.1). NCBI lineage: Eukaryota > Viridiplantae > Streptophyta > Magnoliopsida > Brassicales > Brassicaceae > Isatis > Isatis tinctoria. The sequence goes on along the minus strand of CM021248.1, from coordinate 11,806,131 downwards.
TTGGTCGCAAATATGAATGTAATTTGTGTTATATTTTTTATTTTTTTCATGCTTTTAATAACTGGTAATTGTATTAATACATTATAACTACGATTTTACCTCTGTTTTCTTCCACAATACAGCACTTTCCAAACCCTAATATAGTTCAGCTTTTTTTTTTTGACGATTTCAATTGTTTCTTCATCTTTGTAATATCAATCCAAATATGATAGAGATCTATCAAGTATCTATCGATTATGACTTGAATCGATGGAAAAAAATTAGTTTTTCAAGAAACACTGACTTCTTACAATTTGTGGCAAACAGCGGCGGCCAGAGTCCAGCGAAGTATCGGTCGCCTGGGAAGATTTTTAGAACACTTATATATTTAAGAGAAATAAAATAATTGTTAAACAAGTCAAGAAAAGGAGGCTGTAAAACGTCAACAAAAGAGGCAGTGGAGCCCAAGTCATGTTTTCGTTTCCTCTATATAAATGAATGCAAATCGATCGTTGTAGACACAATTTGATTCAAGAAAGAAATCTCACAATTAAACTCTGCATCTTTCTCTCGCTTCATTTCTTTATATTTCAGTATCAATTATTCCGCAGGTAATAAAGTTTTGTCGTTATTTATTATTTCCGATATAATAAATTATCAGTATTATTATAACACGTTATCAGCACGATCATTCTACGACATGGGCTATATATATGTGTAATATTTACTCTGTTATAATGGCCGGGATACCCGCCTATATAATAATTTATTATTATTGTAATGGTTGTTTAACGCACCATTATTTTCTTAATATTACTGTGGGCAGTTTGTCGCCTCGTTATTTAATTTACCTGCACTATATCATGGCTGCTAAAAACACCATAATTATTTATTTATTGTTAATGTTATAATGGATGGCTGAGCCACCTGTATAATTTTATTGTTAATATTATAATGGATGGCTGAGCCACCGCATATTTATTTATTGTTTCAATGTGGATGATTAAATCACCATAATATTTTGATTATATATATGTTTATATTATAATCATTATAAATTAAATATGCATATTTTTGTGTTCAAAATAAGATTGCGGTCTCATTTATTCCCCAGGCGAATAAATCTAGACTCATATCAACGTACATCTCCAGGAACCCCTGTTCTTTTAAAGAGCACCTTCTTGTCCAACTGGGAAGAAGTAGTACGGATTTAATCAAAAATTCAGTTTTTCCGGTAGCCTTTTTCATAACGGTCACAAAAATTTTTTCACAAAAATTTTACTCTCCAACGGCTACATCTAACGGCTATGAACAGTGTTTTTCAACGGCTATGAACAGTATTTTTCAATCTATAAATACACTCATCCCTCACTCATTTCATTTCACTCATCGATTTCATATCTTCTCTCTTCTTCTCTCAAATATTTCACAAATATTTTTCATCTAATTTTTGTAAGAATGATGAGAATGATGATCCGTTTGCTTTTAATTTTCTGTGCGATTGTAACTTTTACATCGATGTATGGTCTTTGCATGGGAGATTTTACTCCGGCAGAATTTTCCTTAATCGTTGTTTTACTTTTTGTGCATTGTTTTTTCCTTGTAATTGCTTGGATTATTCATGTAAACGGCTCATTTTAAATGAGTGATTATTACCGCACTAATAAAGTTTTATGATTTTGTTTCAGAAAATCAAAATGGCAAAAGTTGAGAAGCTACAATTTCCAGCTCTAAAGATTACCGGAGCAAATTACATCGCATGGACGACTGATGTCGAACTCCATCTAGAGATGAAAAAAATTCCAAACTCTATAAAAGAAAACATCGAATCGCCTGCCCATGAAAAGGCACAAGCGATAGTTTTCCTCAGAAAACATGTCGATGAAAATATTAAGCATGATTATGCTAATATAAAAGACCCAGCACAGCTGTGGAAAGCTCTGAAAGAGCGGTTTGACAACCAAAAAGATATAACTCTCCCCCATGCACTCGACGAGTGGAAATACCTGAGATTTCAGGATTTTGAGAAAGTGGAAGATTATAATTCTGCTATTCTAAGAATTGTGACACAATTAAAATATTGTGATAAACCTGTCACTGAGGCAGAAATGCTAGAAAAAACCTATACGACATTCCATAAAGAACACCGTGTTCTTGCAGAACTCTACAGGAGTCGTGGATACACTAGGTTTTCTGAGCTAATGGTAACGCTCCTACTAGCTGAGAAGAACTGTGAACTTCTCATAAAGAATCACAATTCTAGGCCAACAGGAAGCAAGGCATTTCCTGAAGTAAATACCACGGATGTAAAATTTCCGGGGAGAAAGGATCAAACCTATCATGGTCGTGGTCGTGGCAGTGGTCGTGGCCGAGGCCGTGGCCGTGGTCGACGATTTAATCGAGGACGTGGGAGAAATTATAACCCACAAGAGAGGAAATCATACAGATGGGTCCGATCCGAACAATTCCCAAAGGGAAAAGAACTCCAAGGGAGTTCCACCCAGAAACAAGAAAATGTATGTTTCAGGTGCGGATCGAAAGGGCATTGGTCCCATGTATGTCGAACTCCCCCACATCTTTGCAAATTGTACCAAGAGTTAATTAAAGGCAAAGGCAAAAAAGTGAACCTTACAGAACACTTTGAGGGTACAACGTACCTCGATTCCTCCGAATTTGGGAAAGATTTTGATGAGACCATGATGATGGAAAATTGATATGCTTGTAATATCTCAAAATAAGCCATGTATAATTATTACGTTTTTTTCAGTTTTTAAAACAAATAATGTTGTTTTCTTATAATTACTAATGTATAATTATCATGTGTGTTTCTATGAATAAATTTCACTTTCTCTTTATTGATCCTTGTCTTAATTACAGAAATGGATCAAAATGCGGATGGAATAAAATCCAAGAAAATGCAAGAAATTTGCATAATAGATAGTGGAACAACACACACTATTCTAAGAGAAAATAAATATTTCTCTGATATAAAACCAAGAAGGATAATTGTCAATACAATCTCAGGTCCTGCAGACGTGATTGAAGGAATTGGCAAAGCCAACTTTATGTTGCCTAATGGAACAAAAATTTCCATAAACAATGCCTTGTATTCTCCGAATTCCAAAAGGAATTTGTTGAGTTTTAATGACATATACCTTCATGGATATGATACTCAGTCTGCAACTGAGAATGGAAAGAAGTATTTGTATATAACTTCTGATATATCTGGCAAAAGGCATATTTTGGAGAAGTTCCCAAAACTCCCTTCTGGTTTGCATCATACTTATATAGATGCAATTGAATCAAACCTTGTGATCAAAAGAAATCATGAGGATTTCACATTGTGGCATGATCGCCTTGGCCATCCAGGCACCACAATGATGCGCAAGATCATAGAAAGCTCACATGGTCATCCACTGAAAATCCAAGAGATATATCAGGGAAATAAAATGACATGTGCTGCATGTTCTCTTGGCAAATTGATCATAAGGCCATCACCAACCAAAATCGATAAAGAATCACCAAAATTCCTTGAACGAATTCAAGGTGATATTTGTGGACCAATACATCCACCTTGTGGACCATTCCACTATTTTATGGTATTAATTGACGCATCCAGTAGATGGTCAAACGTTTGTCTATTATCATCTCGAAATATGGCATTTGCGAGATTTCTAACTCAGATAATCAAACTGCAAACTCAGTTTTCTGATTATCCCATTAAAAGAGTTAGATTAGACAACGCTGGTGAATTCACATCCCAAGCATTCAAAGATTATTGTATGGTAACGGGAATTGAAGTTGAACATTCTGTAGCTCATGTTCATACTCAAAATGGTTTGGCAGAATCATTAATTAAGCGTCTGCAATTAATTGCAAGACCATTAATCATGAGATCACAACTTCCAACCTCTGTATGGGGACATGCTATTTTGCATACTGAAGCACTGATTCGGATAAGACCAAGTGCATACCATAAGTATTCTCCACTTCAGTTGGCATTTGGTCGAGAACCAAATATTTCCCATCTCAGAATCTTTGGTTGTGCAGTGTATGTGCCTATAGCACCACCACAACGCACAAAGATGGGACCACAAAGAAGGTTGGGAATATATGTTGGTTGTGATTCTCCATCAATTGTACGATACCTAGAACCACAGACAGGTGATGTCTTTACGGCACGTTTTGCCGATTGTCACTTTGATGAAAAAGTGTTCCCAGACCAAAGGGAAGAGTATGCACGGCGACTATGCATTAGAGGCCGACCCTCATGGTTACGATTGATCCAAGCTGCACCACTCAGGGAAGTAGGCCCAATCCATGAGGCGCCAACATTACACTTGATAAAGGGATGATCGGGTTTGCACCACTTAGAGACGACAGGCGAGGCAGCCTCGACAGAATCTAAGACGTTGTGGAGACGAAGCCATGTCTGAGCTTCCGACAGAGCCTTTTCAGCTGTTACAGAAGGTGAGGTGCTGATGTTCTCAAACACTAAGCAGTTCCGAGATTTCCATATATTCCACATAATCCAGGGAAAGGAAAGACGAACAGAGGCAGGGATATAAGTCTTTCGACTGCAGTCGATGAGGTAATTAAGGTTTTCCTTTAAAGAGAATGACGAGAAACCATTAGTCCGAGTGGGAAAACCAGACGAAGACCAAATTTGATGTGCCGTGGGACACAACAACAAGGCATGGCAGATAGTTTCTTCTCCAGTACCGCACGCTTGACAAAGAGGACTCAGAGGAATACCCCGAGAGCGAAGACGTTCACGCACAGCTAATGCACCTGATAAGACACGCCATAAGAAATGTTTCAGCTTTGGACAAGTCTTGATTTTCCACAGGGATCTCCACAAGCGTTGTTCCGCAACGGGTGGAGCCGAAGGCTGATTGTTCTGCATCTCCTGCCAAATTTCAAGACATTGGTAACCACTTTTCGAAGAATAGAAACCATCTCTAGTGAAACACCAACGAAGAGAGTCTCCATGGAATCGACGCCGAGGTGTGTTCAAGACCAGAGCAACGTCATCAAAATGAATAACCTGGCGAACCTTGGTCACATCCCAGTTACCCTGAAGGTCGAGAAGATCCGAAACATTAAGAGTGAGGTCCACCACCGCATCCTGCATGTATCGTGGAGGTCGAGGGATCTGGTCCAGTATCCAGTTATCCATCCAAACGTTGGTATTTCTTCCATCACCTATGTCAGATAACAGACCAATCTTTAAACGATCACGACCATGGAGCATGCTTCTCCATGCATAAGAAGGCCGTGAGCCCACGCTACAGTTAAGAAACGAGCTGTTTTTGAAATAACGGTTCTTGAGAATACGAGCAAGCAACGATTCAGGGTTCGTCCATACTCGCCAAGCCTGTTTGGCTAACAAGGATCGGTTGAACATTTCAATATCCTTAAACCCGAGACCTCCTTGTTCCTTTGGTCGACAGAGTTTTTTCCAGGCAACCCAGGTAATTTTGTTCTTCTTTTGACCACTGCTCCACCAAAACTCTCTCAAAGCACTCGTTAACTTAGCACATGTATCTTTGGGAAGTTTGAAGCAGGACATTGCAAACACCGGGAGAGCAAGACCAATCGATTTAAGCAACACTTCCTTCCCACCAGATGATAGAGATTTGGCATACCATCCATTTAGTCTTGAGTGCAATTTTTCGCGAATGAAACTTAAAAGTTTCCTTTTAGATCCTCTGAAGCATTCTGGAAGACCCAGATAGGCCTTCACCTCCTTCTTGGTCAATATTCAGTGCCTGTTTGACCACTGTCTTGGTAGCCTCTGGTACTTTAGCTCCAAATATGATCGAATATTTTTGCTTGTTAATAGTTTGCCCCGAAGAATCACCGTAGAGCTGAAGGCACTTTATGATTTCATTAGCTTCTTGACTATTAGCTTTACACATCAAAAGACTGTCATCAGCGAATAAGAGGTGGTGAACAGACGGACCATCAGCAGTAAGACAAATACCAGATAAGCGACTCTGCCGTTCAGCGTGGTTTAGACAGTGGACTAAGGCTTCTGCACAGATGATGAACAGGAAGGGGGACAGAGGATCCCCTTGACGAATGCCACGTTCCGGTTTGATGAAACCATGTGGAGCACCATTGAGAAGGACAGAATAAGAGACCGTTGAGACACAACTCATGATCCAGCATACCCATTTCCGATCAAAGCCAATCTTCTCAAGAAGTGTCTCTAAGAAGGACCACTCTACACGGTCGTAAGCCTTAGACATGTCCGTTTTGATAGCCATGAACTCGTCAGACACAGATGTATTGGTACGAAGACCATGCACCATCTCATGGGCAATAAGGATGTTGTCCGAGATAAGTCGGCCAGATACAAAGGCGCCTTGAGTGTCCGAAATGATCTCTGGAAGAAATGGCTTAAGACGAGAACACAGGATTTTGGAAATGATCTTATAATGAACAGAACAAAGGCTGATAGGCCTGAGATCTTTCATCCGGCACGGGTTTGGTATCTTTGGTAGAAGACTCAATTGAGTATGATTCCATCCGGCGGGCAGGACTGCTGAGCGAAAGAAAGCCATAATCTCTGATGTGAGAGCTGGGCCAACTATCGGCCAACATTTTTGATAGAAAACGCCTGTAAGTCCATCCTCGCCCGGAGCACTACTACCCTTGACACTGAAAGCAGCTCTCTTTATTTCCTCCTCAGTAACAGGGGCCGTAAGTTGCGAGTTTATATTGGAGGAAACCCGGCTCTCAAAACCTTCGAACAAGGTCTCTAAATCATGTGGATTTGAGATCCTAAACAAATCGGTAAAATAGTCGACTGCAATCTGACCTTTAGCACCTTCAGAAAAGTGTTCTCGCTCAGAATTATCCAATAGCATTAGAATTTTGTTCTGAATTTTCCTCCCTTTGACACAGTTATGAAAATACTTGGTGTTTCTAAGCTGCGTCTTTATTTATGTGTTTTGTGGTATTCTATGTTAACATATTGGTTTTGAATCTTGCCAGCTTATTTTTGGATGCATACGGTCTGGTGAGAAACTAATAAATTATAGGAGTCTTCTACGATATCATATACTCATGTAAGTTTTCTACCAAAACTGGTGTTCGACATATTGCTATGACTTCCATTGTTGGGAAATGAATTTATATACTTCGCTTAATTGAAAGTAATGGAAATAAGTACTATTGTTTTTTTTCTGAATTTGCAAATTTTGACATGTGACTTTTATTAAAAAGTTTGGTTGCGTTTGGTTTCTCTCCACCTGTCATATTAGGATTAACTCCATCTTCCAAATTGCAAAGCTATTATTTGTGTTTTATCTTGCTAATTTTATTGTGTTTGTATGTCCATAGCGAGGCGACAAATGAGTCTAACAAGTGCTTCTATTTTTGTTTAGGAACAGTGACCCAAGATGTAGATTTAGGGATGAAAGGATGTAAGACTGTCACTGATTCTTCTGGGCTTCAAAGCTTACTTTAGGCTTATAATAAGAATGTGAAACAGGTAAAAGTCTGTTATCATGGTGATAATCTCTGAAACAGGGAAAACTTTCATGCCAACTCTTAGGATGGTGGTGAGAACATAAATCAAAGTGTGTATTGTGTGGTTTAGCTGTGGTGCCGTCATTATATACTGGATCATTCAAAAGATAAATCATTGCTACTTACATGAACTTTAAACGGTTTCAGTGATGGTAGCTTGAATGATAACTACATGGACCACTAGATTTGACTATTGGTTGTGTTTCAGAATGAACGAATCAAGGAAAATTTCTTATGAAGATCACTATCATCGCCAAAAAATACCGGGACAAGGTAAACGTTGTAGGTTTATTATTATGTGGTCTATAAAATATAGTTATTGTCAAGAGTGACAATTCACCAAGGTCTATTATGGAAGCTTTAGGAAAAAATCTTTTTTTTTAACATCTTATACTATTAAGGGAGGATACATCTACCTAAAAAAGGTTGCTTGGACCCTTGGACCTATTCATTAGCTATTAACATGTAAAATAATTAACTCTCATTAAGGATAATTTTGGAATAAAAAATTGGGTCACACCACTTAATAAGATGTCTACACACGAGTGAATGTTATTTTCGGGTCCATATATTAACAGAAAAACAATTTACACTATCTTAACAGATTAGATCAACCCATATACATAAACTAAATAATAAAACATTGCATATTACGTATCATACATAAACTCCTTGAACATAATTAGAGTTACGTATGCTAAAACTAATATGTAGTATATTACATAATTTTTTCATATTCTTAAATAATATGTAGTACCACATAACAAATTAGCCAATATATGTATGTAAAATAATTTGAAGCAATTATTCATTACAACATTTGATAAGAAAAATATTATTTATCATATTCCAAACGATTATATCTACATATTAAAACACAATCATACTACTGAAAAAAAAAGCAATGTCTACACTATTCAACACCCGATTAATAAACTACTATAAACACACTACTTATGCAAAATATTTTTTAAAAATGTTATATGAAAAGTTTAGTATTTTCTATAACATACTACATAAAATATCATATTACTTTTGGGTTGTACTATAACGATGTACTATAAACAAAAGTACGTATATTTAGAGAATAATATAAACTAAAAACAATATTACATATTATTTATTTTGACTTCGTTAATCATGATTTTAATAACATTTTTTAGGATTTTTGGTTTTTTTATCGTAAATTAATATCAAAAAGATCTTCAATCAATGGAAATAATCTCAGTATCACAACCATAAACTTCTTAATTAACTGACTCAGAATATTTAGTAAAATCATAACCGACAATCTGATATTGAATCTATCTTTGAGATCGATATCAATTATTAGTTTAGCAAACAATATAGGTGTAATATAAAGGATATTCCAAATTTTATATTACATTTAATATATGTTTTATCGATCATATCTACGATTTTCCTTAATTACTAACCACAACCAAATATTTTTATACCGATATTCACTTACTTGATTCCAAAGAAAAATCAAAAAACTTAATCACTTCCATATCTAAAATCGTAGATTCAATAACTTTCACATCTAAATTTGTTAAAAATATCATATTTTTCCTACATTTATGCGACCATGAATGCTAGGTATCCCCTACCTTATCTATATATATATATACCTTGATTTATTTTGGCCTCACCTAATCATTTTTTTATCCACCGAACTACGTAAAAAATGGTTTCACAAGCTATGATCACTAACCTCAAGGATCTCAAGCCTTACAAGTCTAGCTGGCGTATCGAAATAAGAGTTCTTGATGTTTGGAAGCAATACACCGCGATGACAGGAGAAACCTATGAGATATAGCAGATGAAACAGTAAGTCGTAGATATATACAGTAATTCTCATCATCTCTACATTTATAAAATCACTGATCGTATTGTTTTTCCTATATTTAACAGGGACCAAAAATAAACCTATGAGATAATGGATAATTGTAGCAGATAATTTTATGGATTTGATTGGGCAAAGTTTTAAAATTTAGTTGTAACAGTAAACTTTGATTGGGCAAAGTTTTAATTGTAACAGTAATTTTACGGTTATTTTTTTCTGAATCAAATTTAACATTTTATTCAAAAAGAAAAGAAAAAAGAAACTAAAACTAAAAGTGATAATGAAAACAGGTCGAAACATCCCATGTCTTCAAGTACAATCAATTCGTCTATGGCAATAAACTCTATTTTTGGTAGAGTTTTAGCAGATGTAACCAATACATCTGGTTCTAACAGTCAACAACCATCATCACATACACGTTCTACTACACCAAAAACGAGTACACTTAAAAGAAAAGTGATGAGTGGTATGCTATCCTAAACCATACTTCATTGTTTATAAAGTTCTGTATAATGTTCAAGGAATGATAATTGTTTCTCGAATAATCCATGTAGGTTGTCACAAAGAGAAACAAGGGAGTTTGAGTATGATAAAGAAACATAAAAGTGGTGATTCATGTTGTAAGTTATATATATGCAAAACCATTAATTAACACAAATAGAAAAGGCAAACCGTCATTTGATCAAGTTACGTAAAGATTTTAACTTCATGGAACTAAAGACCTGATTAATTGGTTTAAAAAAGTGGAAAAAACCTTAAGATAAATCTTGAAGAACTAAACAAAGAACGAAGATAAAGAAAGCATGATCAACGAATACAAATGTAAATCTCAAATCATATAGTCAATTCAAATCGCAATAAACAAATAAGGAAAAGCTGTGGAAACAATACATGTCAGTGAAGTTCAATCAAACGAGGGGATGTGAATATACTGATTCGTTTGGTCAAAAATAATTGGTATTAGTTATATCCCTTGTTCGGAAACTCGCTACGCGCTATACGTACGGTCGATAGAGGACTAGCTAGTTACCAATTACCCGGGGATTATTCGGGGATAACTCGGGGATTATTCAGGGAGTAATTTTATAACATTTTATTATAATTTTGTTCATAAATTTGTTTTAGGTTAATAATATTAATAGAATAACATGATTTAATGATTAGAAAACTATTAAAAATCATGAAATCAGTGTTCGAGTGACTTTTTTTCATTTTTCTACCACTTTAACTACTTCATCTTCATCTTTTACATATATTTAGTCAATTTTCATTTTTTATTTTGTTATTTAGAATAAAATATAACAAATTTGTCAAATTATTATCGATTTAAGTGATCTAAATTGATTTAGTTGTCATATTTACGTCGTTTCTTTCCAATTATATGGTTTAGACGGAAAAAAACACTAGTCACTGTATAATATAGCCGTATAACTCAACTCGCTACGTTCCACCACCGGCTAGAGTATTCTCGGACGTATACTCGGCTAGGCGGGCGAGTTTTAGAACAAGGGTTATATCTATTTCATGCGATACAGAAAGTGGAAAATATCAATTTAACTAACAATACTGAGCAGAACTTGTGGTAGAGAGTCTAAGCACAAAAAGAAAATTCAGATGCTTAACTTCAGAACTTGAACCACAAGACAGATGCGTACAACTTGAGCTATTTCAATCAATACTAAATCTTAGAAAATCAAATCAATGATATTGGAGCATGCTGGTTACTAAATGCTTAACAGATTCCACGAATATTCAAATGGCAAGACACATGCAGACAGATGAAGAAAAGAGATGAGTTTAGTTTGGGCTTATAAGACATAAGAAACAACGGATCTAAATATAAAAGTTCAGTTTTGTGACAATCTAACCTCATGTTAACAGATCGAGGAAACAGATCTGAAGAATCGCTCTACAAAAGGGAAAGAAAAACATAAAATGAGATTAGAAGCTATGAAACGTGAATCGAAATCAAATTGGTAGATCATCTTAGCTTACCTTTTTTTACTACGAGAGGTTATCTGTCGATCGTCTCTGATTTTAAATCTCAACGATGAAGTGGAAAGTACATGCAAAGGATAAAATTTTGAATTAGAGGATTGATATTTTCGTACTAAACAGTAAAACGAAGCAACAGAAAAACCGGAATCAAGGTACACATATAAAAAAAGAACAACAACAAACGAAGCTTACCACCAACGAAGCTTCAGTTGAACATCCGATGAGACCCAAAAAAAAAAAGAACTGAGAATAGGAAGAGATACAGACAAAGAGTGTTATTAACTGGTATCATATATTATTAACTTTGTGTACACATGTTCTAAGTGGATCAATTTCTCACATGACCTTATTGGTCAACTAAAATGCTCAGATAACCTCCCGTTTTTTACCATTTCTTTTTCCTTTTTTTTTTAATGAAAATGTGATCAAAATGACTATTTTAACCCTAACTAAACTTACTCAAAACTCAGCGTTTTTCCCCTCTTCCTCCTTCTCTTCTCTCTTCACGAAAACAATCCCCAGCGAAACCCTAATCCCCTAACCACCAGACCACCGTCGCCGTCGACTTCTTCTCATCCCAGAACCGCCGCCGAAACAGACATCTCTCGCCGATGGCACCTCGTACAAGCCAACAGAAGACGGAGAAAGGAAAAGCTAAAGTAAAACCGACGAAAACGAAAGCGAAGAAGAAACCTCGGCCGTCGAGTTCCGAGGCTCCGGCTTCGAGGTCGGCGGATCCGACGTCGAGTTCGAATCGACGGAAGAAGCATCCTGCAGCACCTCAAGAGACGAGAACGAGGAAGAAATCGAAGGGGAAAACCACGAGTGCTCCGCCACCGCCTCCGCCTCCGCCTCCAACGGCTCCGGTGACCGCCCCTCCCCTTTCCCCTGTGGCTCCAGTTAGAGAAGCAGAAACCAGTCAATCTCTCTCTCAATCACAAGCGGCTTCACTGGATTCACCGCCGGCTTCACGGGATTCACCGCCGGCTTCACGGGATTCACCGCCGGCTTCACGGGATTCACCGCCGGCTTCACGTGATCCACCGTGTCAAGCGGCTACATGGGCTGAACCGTCGTGGGCGCCTACAATTGAGGTAAATGATCCTCTAAACCTAACCATGGCAAGTATAAGTGATTCAACTAGTATAAGTAGGTTAAATAGAACAATTAGTATAAATCGTTAAACTAGTCTAATTAGTTGAACTAGTATAATTAGTTTATTTGGTTCGCGTAGTGTGATTATAACAACTAGGCGAAGTAGTTTTAGTAGTTTATTTAGTATAATTGGTCTGGGTATTTCAATAGTACAAGTAGTTACATTAGTCGAAGTAGTATATGTGGTATAATTAGTTCAAGTAGTTAGTTTGTACAACTAGTAAAATTGGTATGACTGGTATGATTGGTGTTGAGTAAATTTTTGTTTTTTCAGGAATTTGAGGGTGAGCCTGTAGACCCTTTGCAACCACTCGGATATTACTTTGATCCGTCCATGTTTAAGAAGAAATGCACATTGGCGTCTAAGTGCACTCAATGGAATTTTAAAGAAGTAGTCCTAGAAATCTTGAATGATGAAGAGAAGGACTGGTTTCGCAATCACCGCCAGTTCTGCCACATCTTCCATATGCATAGCCACAGGACAAGGAAGGTTATGGGCTTGTGGATGATGCTTCTCCGGACTGCCAAAATGGGGAAACGTAAGCAGGCATGGTTCGTGGTGAATGGGGTGCCCATTCGGTACTCCATCCACGAACATGCCCTTCTCACGGGGTTAGACTGCGAGCTGTACCCGAATGATTACGAGAACGTGGGGAGCATGGCCTTTGTTGAGAAATTTTTTCCGGGAGAGGAGGGAAATATATGTGCTGAAGGTGTGCTGGAAAAGCTGCTGGAGATGCGGGATGATGGCAGTGATGATCGCCTGAAGATGGCGCTTTTGTACTTCCTAGCGACTGTGATAAAAGGCAAGTCAAAGGTAAGAGGCAATATAGAGCCATTCCTGTTACGCGTTGTCGAGGACTTGCGTTTTTGTGAAACATTCCCTTGGGGCCGTTTCTCATTTGAGCACAACATGTATGAGATATCCCATCTGCACAGCAAATTCAGAGGGAAGCTTCCAAGGGTTCCTAAGTGGATGTTTCCCGGGTTCATCAATGGGTTGGAGGTAAGTGATATTTAATTTTTCAAATTATGAGTATATGAGCGTATAACTGGTATAACTGATAAAACTATGTGCAGATTTTGGCGTTTGAAGCTATACCAGCTCTGAAGACAGAGTTTCGCGAGAAAATACAAACGGCTGATCCTGAATGTCCGCGAATGTGCAAATGGAAGTTCTTGGACATTGGCGCAAGTGGGTTTGGTTTGCATGAGATAAATTCCACTCTTGGAGATACTAAGGTTAGAATTCACTTTCATAAGTTTCAGAAATATTAATTATGGGTGATGGGTTCATATTTATTTTTTGTACGCTTCAGGTTATTCACAGCCTATTGGATCGCCAGTCTGATGAATTAGGCCTCATGGAGGAGCTCATGGAACATGATTTGTTGGTGGACTATGAGCTTCTGATGGATGATGATGCATGCGACCCTATTGTTGATGGGTGGAACAGGTTATTAGTCCGCCAACGAGGGAAGATCTTCTGGGAGGATAGGTGGAAAGTAGATGTTGAAGCCCGAGCTGAACCAGTTGAGGCAGGTGGAGGAGCTGAGCGGGTGGAACCGGCTGGAGGTGTGCAAATGGCTGATGCACCACGAGCTGAAGAACCGGATGATGTGAAGGAAGCTATAAAGAGTATGATGGACAGAATGGAAGAAGGGTTTAAGGAGATGAAAGAGTCGGTAGGGCGGCTGGAGAGTAGAGTGGAATCTTTGGAAGGTTTCAGAAGGGAATTTCAGTGGACCGAGGAAAACGACTGTAGGAGTGGTTTCCAAACACCACCACGTAGAGAAGGTAAATTTCTGTTGTTTTTTGTTACAGTTATGTTGAAGGTGTTGCGATAAAATTGTGTTGCAATTTTCTTATGTTGCAGAGCCTCAGGAGAAAGCGGCAGAGCCTCAGGAGACAGGTCCAGAGCGTCAGGAAACTGCTGGACAAGAAACAGCTCCACAGTGTGTTGAGGATATGTTGTGTTGAGAATGTAGTATAATTAGGATAAGTAGTATAAGTAGAATATGTAGAGTACGAGTTATACTACTTATAATTCTTTTCATGTTGCAGAGAATGGAGAGAAAGTTGCTGCAGTTGAGATATCAGCTAAGCAGTGTGTCGATGGTATGTTGTGTGGTATAATTAGTATAATTAGGATATGAAATATAATATAAGTAGTATAAGTGGTATAAGTAGAGTACGAGTTATACTACTTATACTTCTTTTCATGTTGCAGGGAATGGAGAGAAATCGGCTGAGTCTGCAGATCCACAGCCTGTAATTAAGGAGACAGGAAAAAGTGATGATGAGGAGAGTGACTTGCAGAGTTTAAGCCGAAAGAGTAGGATTATACTAGAGAAGGCTCTTGCTGAAGAGAAGAATGCTATCGCTGCAGCGAAAGCTCTTGCTGAAGAGGAGGAAATTGCTGCGGCAAAGACGATGTCATTGCTGAAGGAGAAGGTGTTTGCTGATGAGCTTTTTGGTGCGCCGACTCAACCAAGTCAAGAGACTCAACCTCCGTCTTCTCCTCCGTGTACTCTTCCGACTGTCGCTAAGCCAGGTTTTGGTGAGAAATGGTTCGCTTTTAAACCTTTTGCACTTGTTTTTGCATTATATAATGCAGCGTGGTTTTGGTGCATTTTTAGTCTCATTTTCATTTATTTTGTTTTCTGCAGTGAGAAAAATCTACAAGTCCAGCGAGAAAGTCCTTAGAGCTCAGAGGTTGATCCAAAGGTGTAAGAGAGGTTCAAGAACTCCAAAAACTCCAAGGCCTAAGAGAGTGTTAAAGCCTTCACATCTATTGCAGTCCCCATATGTTCGAAAATGAGAACTTAGTTTCTTTGTTTTGTGTATCTTCGACTTGTTATGAACATAAGTATTTAGACTTAATTATGAATCTAATTATTTTCAGACTTGGTATGATTTTGATAACTATTCTTGCAGTAGTAAAAGTAGTATAAGTAGTATTATTACGTCTCAAAATTCAACTAGTACTACTATTATTAGTTTCGGAAAGTTTAATACTGAAAAAGTGCACCAAGAGGATTAAACTCATGAAAAACATGCTCACGAAAATTGATTCTCGTGATCAAAAAAAAAAAAATTGTAAAGAGTTGTACCAATGATGCAGTTAGACATTATGTTTTTGTTGTTGTTAAGAGTTGTACTTTGGTCATAGTAAATTATAGTTAGTTATACCATGCTTTAATAGAATTTTTTTTAGTTGTACTTTTGTAACTAAGTATACAAATTACATATTGAATATTCCTATATAATTTAATATTCGAAAATTACTTTCATAGTAAAACTCTATGTTATTTTGGCTAAGATTGTGAAAGTAACATTAAAAGTATAAGGTAGGTAATGGAAAGATAACATCTTCATTAAAGCATAAACTGAAATATATTTGCAGTCCAGGATTCACCGTCTCCAACATATGCAAATAAGATGGCAGCATATAAAAACTCTCTTCTGGACTACCCCGCACATCACTAGCAGCTAAAGCTTTCCCTCTCCAAGCAGTAGAGTAAGAAACTTTCACACCAAGCCTACGTTGTACTAAATCAACGAGAGTTTTTGCACTTGGAGTCTTGAACTGCCCTGGATAATCCTCATGTATCACAGATGCAACCAAGCTCGGTCTGCCTTTCTGTTTGTTCTTCATTACTGCAGCATCCAGTCGAGAGCATGAATGCATTTTCCGATATGTTGCAACCGTCAATAAACTTGAATCCTTAGGTATTGAAACCCGCAAGTGCCAGCTGCAAGTAGTTAGACGACATTTTACCACATATAACGTAGGTGTTGACTTCATCGTCCTTATCTCAAAGCACTCTCGATGCGCTGCCATCAACACTAGATCTTGCACTTCCACCTTGCTTCTAAATTCTTGGCCAACAACTAGACCCAACCCATCTTCCCATTCAGCATGAACAACCTCAGTATCTTCTACATCAGCTCGAATGTATGCGGTACCAAATAAACAATAGTCATCCCTATAAACCGATTCATTTTCATCATCTGAAACATGTTCAACAATCGCCAACTCCATGCCATCACCAATACTTTGATCTACTTTATCATCATTCACAAGTTCATCATCCAAACCAATCTGCTCTGAACTATGGCTTTCTGGGTTGAACTCCTTAAACTCCACGTGCAAAACACTCCTACACTCACTGGTATTAACTTCCATCAAATAAGCTAAAACATCTTCGTCATCTAAGATGTATGAAGGCCTTTTAGGTTCGACTAACAACGGAATATAACTGAGAAGAAGCTTTGTCGTCGCCTCATCTCCCATTATCTTACTTCTTATCTTACTAACCAACCTAGAATACGTTATCTCCCCTAACTTTCCATTCATCACTACACTACAAACGCCACGTTCTTTCCTATTCCACCGTACTTCATCACCATGGTCTGAATAATGCCCCCCGTGATCAAAATGTATGACGAGATATTCCATTGTCCTCTGCCAAAAATTCAATAAAACATCATCAACAAGCCAAAGTTGTACCACTTGTACTAGTCATACCAGATATACTCGTTTTGCTCATCTTATTAATCGTATTAATTATACCAGTTATACTACACAAACAAATGACACAAGTTGTACCAATTGTACCAACCTGACCAGTTACTACTTTGGCTTAGTTTATTAATCATACACGTTATACTAGTTGGACCAATTAAACTAGTTGTAACAGTGATACTTGTCTGGTCTATTATGATATAATGATTCAGCTTATACAAGCTACAAATTATCGATATAACACCCTATTAGACTTCTAAAACAACTTTACTATGTATATATACTCGTGGGTAATTCAAGACCTAATGAAGTGAGAGATAGAGAGAGAGAGAAAGAGAGCATCAAAGAGAGAGAGAGAGAACAGAGAGCGTGAGAGAGGGAGAGAAGAAGAAGAAGAAGAAGGAAGAAGAACAAACTTTTATCTCTCCAACGCTACCTTCAACCGCGGATCTGTAATCTTGAGAGGAGAAAGAATGGAAGAAAAACGAAGGACAATGAAGAAGAGGGAAGAAGAAATGAGTTTTTTTTTTTTTTTCAAAAACTGAAGAAGAAATGAGTTAATGATGCCATTTGGTTTGGCTGGGGAAGTTATGCTTCCTAATACGAGACATGAGTGGGAAGAGAGAGTTTAATGTGTGGGTGTGGGGTCAGGGGGAGGCATGCTTAAACGTCGGCCATTAGATCTTCTTCTCATCGGATGGTTCAGATTTCTATTTTTTTTCTTTTCATTAAGGGCAAAATTGTCAGTTCATGTGGAGAGATGATTTCGTTTAAACGTGAACCTTTAGATGTTGGTTTGAACGGATGGTTCAGATTCGTTTTCGTTTCTTCTTTTTATTAGGGGCAAAATCGGTAGATCATGTTTACAAGGTCATGTGAGAATTTAGAGAGTTAGTTTTGGTTACTTTTTTGACTGTAGGGTTATGCCAGAAATTGATCCGTTCTAAGTTGATGATTTCAAAGGAAACTAAAAACTATTGAGCTTAAGTTTTGAAAATTACGGCCCATACACAATTATTATTTGGTGCATAGTATTTTTTTAGTCCAAATATTAGAAAAACCTGGTAAAGAAAATAAAAAGAGGATTTGACCACAAATACAAAAAAAATAGTTTAGAGGAATAACTTTAGGAAAAGATTGTAATTTTTGGAAATGTGGAGTAATTATAAAAAAAAGTTACAAATGCCTATTACTTTTGTAATAAGTGCTAGATTTTTTTTAAAAAAGAGTTAATGGTAAACAAAAGGATTGGTATACTCCATAAAATATATAGATTTTATTTTGAAATAAGAATAATTTTTTTAAAGTCTAATATCTTTAAAAAATATGAGAATTAAGCTAAATTTTTTTAAAATATTAGAATCCAAACATTAAAATTTTAATTTTAAATTTCATTATGCATATTTTTAATTTATATTGAAGTAAATTTTAAATTTGGACCCACACACATCACTTTTTTAAAAAACTATGTTCTCTCTATCAATTGCTTATCAATTCATAAAAAAACTTAGCTAAATATAATATGAACTGCAACTTTTAAGTATATTGTTAATGGATATCTACAGTATTATTGTTCACTTCTAATACTTCTTAAAATAATACTTATATTTATAAAATTATAAAATTATTAATTTTTTTTTAAATATAAAAATATTAATCATATACTGTGCACTGACCTGCGGGTCCGGGTCTAGTATCTTCATTAATTCAGAGCTTCTAGGTGAGTTTCAAAGCTATGGTCAATTTAATATACTTACTTGTATACACAGTTCCGTTTATTGGACAATGAGGATATCAGGTTCATCAGTTGCACTATAATTATTGACTTCCATTAGTATAATGCAAATTTAGAACCGTAGACTTGGCCCAGGCCACTACTTTTCTTTGTTCTTATTTTCTAGCTGTAATTTGGTGCAGGACACTTGGAGTCTGTCATTCTAAAATCCAACTTCCTGGTGTTGTGTTCATAACTACCATCGCCCAAGTTTATGTTAAAAAATATAACTGTAGAAAATGGTTACTTCAGCTCAGAAAATATTGTAATATTATAACATCTTAAATTCTTAAATAAACTTTCATAAAGCTTATAAAATCCAGTTCTATCATATTTTTCGAGATAAAACTGCAATCGGCTGAAAAATACGTACAAATACTTTTATTTTTAAATGTTGATATAAATGAGAATTATTTTAATATAAAGCAAATATAAGTATTAACTAAATATAAATAATTTGATTAGAATAATTTCAAAGCAAATATAAATAAAGCAATACTTTAAATTTAAAATAAAATATAAGACCCTATGACAAAAAAAAACAAAAACCAAAAATACGTGCGGGTAATCATCTAGTCTCAATAATAAACCATTTGCAATTTTTTCTGACCAAAATGAACCAGGGATTCATTTGTGACAAAAATGTTTCATTAATTAGGGTAAAATGACAATCTTAGCCCTGTGAAAATCAAAACCCAGTCTCTTCTCTTTCTCCGACCCAAACACAAAATCTCTCCGATTAAACGCCTTCTCCTCTCTTGCCGGAAACCTAGCCGTCTTCCGCCGTGCCGGATTTCAACGCCGTTGCAGTCGTTCTCCACTAAAGTGCAGTCTTCCTTCAATATCTCTGAGGCAAATCGTTACAACGAGAGAGGGTGGAAGAGTTAGTGAGGAGAGAGGGACCAGATTCGTCTCGACGCTTTCGAAGAAAGAGGTGGAAGATGATTACATGATGATGATGACCGCGACGTCCCAAGAAACGTCCTAGAATTGTGTAGAAACAGATCGATGTAAGTCATAGAAAAAGTTTTAATTTTTCTTCGTAAATTACAACAACGATCGATCTAGGTATTGGTCATGTTCTTTGCGGTTATACAATTTGATGTTATCTTGGTGTTCATATAACTGAACTGATGTTGGCTTTTGATAGGTGATATATCATGGTTTTTATGTTTTTTAGCCATGATATAACTTGTGTATATAGAGTCTTTTTAGTGTTTTTGGAGTCTTTTCGAGTCTTTTGCAGGTTCAGGTACATATTAGGCTTGATTGAAGATATTGGAGCATTTACTTTGAAGCATCTGAAGAGAGCAAGTCGGAGACCCCTTTCGAGCTTGGTGTCGATCGACACCACTCCTGAGTGTCGATCGACACCGATCGGGATTTCACGTTCTGCCGACTTTTGAAGAAAGGAAATTGCCCACAAGTTTTACATATTTGCAATTAAATCCCTGATCGAGTTTTTAGGATATATATACTATTTTAAGGTCATTGTTTAGACCTATTCCATTATTCTAAGCTAGAGCTTTGGAGAGAAGAATTCAGACTCCTTCAGAGAAGATTCAGAACTCCTTTAATATCTATTCTTATTTCTTTTATGCAATCTTATTCAAACATGTTTGTTGTTTCAATCTCCATGTCTGAGTAGTTTGCTAGTTAGGTTTAGGGTTTCTCATAAGGGATTTCATGGATTGCTAAGTTGATTGGTTATTTAAGGATTCTGGAACACTAGTTCTTCATCTAGGTTGTGATTAATGCTTGATCTGAACTGACGAGTTAGATTATTGATCATAGGTTGATTCTTGCAACGAAAGTTGGTTAATTAGCTAGAAAGAACCTTAGATGAGCAAAATAACTATTCGCAAAAAGATTTGGTTTATGTATTTTGTAAACATATCGAACTTGAATTTAATGCATGTCTGAGCCTTTGAATTTGCAAAGAGATTTGGAATTCTAGGATCTAGACATAGAAATCTCTGCAACGAGAGTTGATTGATTTGAATATTGTGTTTCGAGTTCTAGAACATAGCAGAATCCTGATTTACTGATTAGCTTGCATTCCTGATTTCCTGAGAATTCCCTAAGCCTGACGTTTCTCCCATCTGATCTTAAAACCGATTTTAGTTGCTTTTCTGTCTTTTAATTACATTCATTCTCGTTTAGCTTAATTCGAATACTTTAATCTATTGTGCGAATCTTGAGTCTCTTTGGAAATCGACCCTTAAGTATTACAACTGATCTCTTAATTTGAGAGAGTAGTTCAAAAGGGTTAATTTGAGCATATCATATTTTGGCGCCGTTGCCGGGGACTCTTGAATTCGCCCTTAGATTAGGAATATAATTTAATCTAAGCATTTTATTTCTTGTTTACTTACATCTGTTCTATCTTTTTTCTTGTGTTTCAGGTGTATGCAGTCTCGCATTACCAGAAGCAACAAAGGGGCTCAGATTTTGAATCTTACGAATCAGGAGTTGTTAGAATTAGAACAAATGAACCTAAACTCAAAGAGATCAGTAGCAATGAATCGGAGAGTTATCATTCGACCTGATGCTACTGGAGTCTTACGAGACCAACAGGGTCAAGCCTACAACGAGAACGGCGACCAGATTGATGACCAGGGAAATGTCATCCAAGAAATCATTGTACAAGATGATGCGAACGCTGCCAGAGGGAGGACCCTTGCTGATTTTAACAGGCCTGATCTTTTCTATGCAAACAGGTCTGTGATTCGCCCTCCTCCCTTCCAAAGGAACGAGTTTGAGCTAAAGCCTGTCTACTTCACTCTTGTGGGTCAGCATCCCTTTCATGGTCTTCCTCATGAGCATCCCATGGACCATATCGAAAAATTTGAAGACTTGGTGACAAGCATTAAGCTTAATCTCAGAGGATTATCTGCTGTGCAAACTCTTCCCATACTCTCTTGCAGGGGATGCAGCTTATTGGCTCAAGAATGAGAGTCCAGGTTCTCTAACCACTTGGTCTAATACCAAGACTCCCTTCCTCACCAACTTCTTTGATGATGCAAGGTCTGAAGATCTGAGAACTAAAATCTCTACATTCAAACAAGAACCTACTGAAGCCTTCAAAGCTGCTTGGTTGAGGTTCAGATCTTATCAGAGAGACTGTCCCCATCATGGGTTCAGTGATGTTCAGCTGCTGGGGATTTTCTTCAGAGGAATTGACTGCAGGTATCAGATGGCTCTTGATGCTGCAAGTGAAGGAAACTTCAACACCAGAAGTCCAGCTGAAGCCAAAAAACTTATTGAGAACTTGGTATCTAGCAATAGTACCAAGAATGCAGACTTTGAGAGGAAGAAAGCAGCTGGAAGAATGGATGGAAGTCAAATGGCTGAAGTGAAGGCAAAGCTAGACTCAGTTCACAGCATTCTTGTGGGCCAAAAACATGTTCACTTTCCTGCAGAGGTTGAAACTCTTGATGGTCAAAAAGAGGATGTGAATTATGTTGGTGGAACAGGTTTTCAGAATCAGAGATTTGGAAATCAACAAGGGAACATGTCTTACAATGGGTATAGTCAGAGGAGTGCCTTTACAAGCAATCAAAACTCCTCTGATTTTACTCATAAGCCTCAATTTCAGAAGCCTGCTTTTCAGAACAACAGCAACTACAACTTCCAAAGGAATTATGTTTCTTCTTCTTATCAACCAGTTCCTCAACCAAGTTCAGAAAGCAAATTGGAGGGCATGCTAGAGCAAGTTCTTGAAGGACAGACGAAGTTGGCTGTTGACTTCAATGGAAAGCTGGATTCCATGTACTCAACCCTGAATGGGAAATTTGAAGCTTTAAGCACTCATGTCAAGAAATTGAATATTCAGGTTGCTCAAACTGCTGATTCCATAAAAAAGCAAGAAGGGTTTCTTTCTGGAAATACTGATTCAAATCCAAGGCATCATGTCAATACCATCATGATTAAAGAAGAAGAAAAATCCGTGGGTTATGCAGAGTTTGATGAAGATTTTGACGTTCCAGAGCAGGTGTCGATCGACACCAACCTGGAGTGTCGATCGACACCAACCTGGAGTGTCGATCGACACCAACCTGGAGTGTCGATCGACACCACCCCAAAAACCCGAGATTTCGAGTCATGACGGACGATTGTCGACCAACCCGGTCGATACCACTTCGAAGTGATCGACACCAATCGCGGAGCAAGCCAGAATTGGCCAATTCTCACACAACGCACGAGGAAAATGCCTATAAGCCTAAAATTCCCTTTCTAAAGGCATGTAAGAAGTCTAAACAAGAGTTGGAAGAGATCAGATGCAAGGCAATCATGGACAAAGTGCTGACTGAGATACCATTGGATGATGCAGTCAAGTTTTCACCTCCAATTAAGAGGTATGTTAAGAGGATGGTTGTGAATGGTATTAGTCCTGAGGAAGCAGCTTTGCTCACAAAGGACATTAGTGCAATCCTCTTGAAAAAGACAGTATCAAGAAAAGAGAGGAAGGTGAGAGTGTCTGAACAGGTCAGTGCTATGATTCAACATAGGATTCCAAAGAAGTTACCTGACCCTGGGAGTTTTGTGCTAGATTGCTACATCTCAACAGAAAGGTTTTCTCACTCTCTATGTGACCTTGACTCAAACATTAACCTAATGCCATATTCTGTTGTTGTAAGACTTGGGTTGACTGACTTCAAGCCTACAAGGATTCATTTTGTCCTTGCGGATCGTTCCAAAAGGATTCCAGAAGGTGTTTTAGAGGATGTTCCACTTCAGATTGCAGGGTGCACTATCCCCACAGACTTTGTGGTTTTGGAATATGATGAAGAACCTCAGGATCCTCTTCTTCTCGGAAGATCATTCTTAGCTACAGCAGGTGCTATTATTGATGTCAGAGAAGGGCAGATAGAGCTTGATTTGGGAGATAAGGTCAAGAACTTTGACATGAAGAAGCTGAGGAGAAAACCTACCATTGATGGTCAAACCTTTTCTGTAGAGGTTGCCATGGATGAGGAGTCAGATGACATTACTGCTGGGTACGTCAAGGAGCTGGAGGCTACTGAGCAAGTGAACAAGCTGATTGTTCAAGAGGAATTGGTTGAGATTTCTAAGCAAGCTGCTGGGCTTGAGGATTGGAGTGGAGATCATTTATTCATGACTAGGCTCGAAGATAAGGGTCCACTTAAAGACAAGTTGATGGAGGATGATGTTTTTGTGATGGAGACACGGATTGCAGAGTTGAATTGCAGAAAAAGTGCAGAGTTCCGAGTTTCAGGTTCAGTGTCGATCGACACCACTGTTGGTGTCGGTCGACACCCTCCACAGGCCGAGCCAAAAACGCCTAAAACTCAGAGTTTTCAGAAGTTTTCTTGTCCAAAAGACCCATCAACTGTTGTTAAACAGAAAACTCTACATCTCGCACCTCACTCACCTCCAATAGAGCAAAGGTATGCACTTCCTGTTCCTAATTCTAAACCTCCTGATATCATCATTAAGAATTTTCAAAGTGCAAAAGCTGTCTCACAGTTAAATAAGCCACGAGAATATCGTAGAGCGCTTGTTTCTTCTTTTGATGATTCTGCAGGAAAAAGAAGTCTACCGCCCAGAACTAAGTCCCACCCTGCTGCTGTTCCTTCATTCCTTGGTCGATCTCATTCACAAACTTCCTATACACCACCTTGGATGATGAGATGCTCTTCCCAGAGGCATTCAGTGCCACTCTCTGATCCACCAGATGCCTAAGCTCCAACATAGTCTGGCTAATGACTGAAAATAAGCGCTGAGTGGGAGGCAACCCACTATTAGATAGGAGTTTTCTTTGGATTTCGTTTGATTTTTGCTAATTTTTAGTTTTTGTTTTTCTTGTGTGTCAAAAAAAAAAAGAAAAAAAAAAGGGATTAGTGTCGGTCGACACCAATCGCGACTGCAGGTAAGCGTCTCCGATCCTAACCTTTTATATTCTAATTATTTTCTTTTGACCAAACTCATGCCTGTTAACACTGGGGACAGTGTTATTCAAGTCTGGGGGAGGTGGTTACTAACTTTGATTTTCTTTTTCTTTTGAGAGTCTTTTGTGTCAAAAATTTGTTTTTATTGAGTCAAAATTTAGTTGGGAACAATGAACTTTGTTTGGAATAAATTATCTTAGCTACCTCTTTAGAGACCATTCTTACAGCCATTGACAGCAGTTTCTACCAACAGGAAATTCCAAAGGTAAATTGATCTTCCATTATCCCCATATTGTTTGAGTATTTAGATGATCCGGAGCTGGCCTAGACATAATGAACTTAATTTTTCTCATCTTGGGGCTTGGTATACTTTGAATCGGATTCCTTGCTTAGGTCTGATAGGATTAGTCTGTGATTATGGTTTCCCTCTCTCTTCCCTTCATTGTCTCTAAAAAAAAAGAATGAAAAGAGTCATAGCTTTGAAAAGATTTGATTTGAGAAGTTGAATCATTCGATACTTCTAGCAAAAAAAAAAAAGAGAAAGAAAGAGAACAATCAGTCGATAAACAAATAAAATGATACCCTAGTAGGGAAAAATCGACTGATTGGAAGCGAGAAAAGAGGGAGAAAGGAAACTAGAAGCAGATTGTTCAATAAATCAGTACTTGGGTAAGTAAGAGTCCATGTGTCTTTAGATCGATATTCCCTAGATGAGACTGCACTTAAAACTTAATAAGGTCAACAATGGGGATTTTAGATTACTCTTATGGGTTGTGGTTTAGAATCTGGATGGTTAGTGAGTCTGCGGAAAATTACTAGAGGTCTTAACTTAAGTTGGTACTGTTAGACGTGGCTTACTCTGGTGTTGGTTGATTCAGTGTTCTAAAAGTATAAGTGAGTTCCTATGTTTTCAAACCTCTTTCACAGGTTAGTCTTCTGTTTTGCTTGAGGGCAAGCAAAAGCTAAGTCTGGGGGAGTTGATATATCATGGTTTTTATGGTTTTTAGCCATGATATAACTTGTGTATATAGAGTTTTTTTAGTGTTTTTGGAGTCTTTTCGAGTCTTTTGCAGGTTCAGGTACATATTAGGCTTGATTGAAGATATTGGAGCATTTTGGAGCATTTACTTTGAAGCATCTGAAGAGAGCAAGTCAGAGACCACTTTTGAGCTTGGTGTCGATCGACACCACTCCTGAGTGTCGATCGACACCGATCGGGATTTCACGTTCTGTCGACTTTTGAAGAAAGGAAATTGCCCAGAAGTTTTACATATTTGCAATTAAATCCCTGGTCGAGTTTTTAGGATATATATACTATTTTAAGGTCATTGTTTAGACCTATTCCATTAATCTAAGCTAGAGCTTTGGAGAGAAGAATTCAGACTCCTTCAGCTAGAGAAGATTCAGAACTCCTTTAATATCTATTCTTATTTCTTTTATGCAATCTTATTCAAACATGTTTGTTGTTTCAATCTCCATGTCTGAGTAGTTTGCTAGTTAGGTTTAGGGTTTCTCATTAGGGATTTCATGGATTGCTAAGTTGATTGGTTATTTAAGGATTCTGGAACACTAGTTCTTCATCTAGGTTGTGATTAATGCTTGATCTGAACTGACGAGTTAGATTATTGATCATAGGTTGATTCTCGCAACGAAAGTTGGTTAATTAGCTAGAAAGAATCTTAGATGAGCAAAATAACTATTCCCAAAGAGATTTGGTTTATGTATTTTGTGAACATATCGAACTTGGATTTAATGCATGTCTGAGCCTTTGAATTTGCAAAGAGATTTGGAATTCTAGGATCTAGACATAGAAATCTCTGCAACGAGAGTTGATTGATTTGAATATTGTGTTTCGAGTTCTAGAACATAGCAGAATCCTGATTTACTGATTAGCTTGCATTCCTGATTTCCTGAAAATTCCCTGAGCCTGACGTTTCTCCCATCTGATCTTAAAACCGATTTTAGTTGCTTTTCTGTCTTTTAATTACATTCATTCTCGTTTAGCTTAATTCGAATACTTTAATATATTGTGCGAATCTTGAGTCTCTGTGGAAATCGACCCCTAAGTATTACAACTGATCTCTTAATTTGAGAGAGTAGTTCAAAAGGGTTAATTTGAGCATATCAATAGGGATTATACGATTCCAAACCTGCCATCAGAGCAAAAAGGCCGTTCATCTCATGTATGACCAGCTTTACTAATTTACTACATATGTTTCGTATACTTATATGCCCTCTTAATGTTCTGTTTTTTCTTTCCTTGCAGCCTGGCTATGGTGATGCAGGAGGTATGTGTCTTACATGATCGTAATTTTATGCTTGTTCTTCTATACTGTGATCGTTTGCTAACTCATTTTTTTCTTTTTTGCAGTGGCGTATCCTCAGGTGGGTAATGGAACCTCATGATACAAGGTTTTAGAAACTTTTTTGGTCAAGAACTCAAGATTTCGCCAGAATTACTTGTTGTTTTAGTTGTCCCCATCTCTATTGATTAAACCACCTGGTCCATTCTTCGTTTCTTTTTAGTTTAAAGTTTTGATTATGTTCTCTCGTGTATGTATTGTTACTTAGATGGCAAACACAGCTGTGATCGCAGCTGTCTTTGGCGGTGGCTTGCCTCCGGGTATAACAGGCACAAATGAAAGGTGTACAGTCCTTGCCTCTAATCTGAATGCAGATGTAAGTTCGTCATTTCTATTTTTCTTTTTGAAAATTTATGTTTTCTTACAAGATTTTCAAGGCTTAGCAGATTCATTTGTTTCAGAGTGTTGATGAGGATAAGTTATTCAATCTTTTTTCTCTTTACGAGAACATTGTGAGGATAAAGCTTCTTGGGAATGAACCCGACCATGCCCTTGTCCAAATGGGGGATAGTTTCCAAGCTGAACTTGCAGTACATTTCCTCAAGGTTTGTATTTGAGATATGTTCTGAGTTTAAAGAAGATGGATGATGTTTATAGTGGGATTGTTTATTTGTGTATGTGTTGTGTTTTTTGCAGGGAGCAATGATGCTCTTGGCTTTTGTGACTATCCATAGATTTAGAGTCTGTTGTTGTGTGAATTTAGACCATTCCACTATCTTTACGTTTGTCTGTCATCCATGATCCATTCAGTTACTAACACAATTCCATTTTCGCTTGATCCAGACACAAAGAAATCTTCTTTTAGACAGTTTTCTACTTGTGGTCGTGTTGATGGCGTTGATTGAGAACCATCAGATTTTAAAAGATTGGTAAAAGATTTTCTAATTTATTATATGCCTGTGTTGGTGTTTTTGCTGCAGACAGACAGTGGTTCCTTAAGATAGACAATACAGGAAGGAGAGGTCATACTTTGGCTCACCAATGAACAAAAATTGCTACCACCAAAGAAAAGCCCAGTTTCCTAGTTTTTTTCTTTTTTTTTTTTTGAAATGAATGTTAAATTTATTCCGAAAAAAAGTTCAGTTTTTCCTTTGCAGGATACAAGATAGTTTTTTAATGAAACTGTGAAGAAGGATTTAAGTAGTAGTAGTCAAATCTACAAAGCTAAACCAAGTAGAGAGTGCGTCATCATAATCTCGTTCTTTGCTTTTACGAAGGCTGATGAGGCGGTTTCGAACCATTTTGTCGATCGTTCTGATAAGTGCGGTTGCTGCGTTAGGGGTGTCTCCATGTCGCCGTTTGTTTCTCTCATGCCATATAGTGTTAAGAGTCGTTTGGAAGACGTAGCGGAAGAGAAAAATAGTCGTGGTGTTCCTGTTCAGATCATGTAAGAGAGACTTGATAGTATCCCAGTTCTCTGTGTAATCCATGTTGAGAAGATTTGAGAGTAATTTTTTCCAAATTTCTGCGGTAAAGGGGCAGGAGAAGAAGAGATGATGCAGACTTTCCGTAGTGCAGTTACAGAAACTGCAGCCAGCTTGATTGTTGATATTCCATGTCTGCATTCGATCCCCAGTGGACAATCTGTTCTTCAAGGCTAACCAGGTGATAAATCTGAATTTAGGCGTGGAGTGCTTGAACCATACACCTGCATACCAATCCGTTTGGGGACTGTGACTTCGCAAGAGGTTCCATGTTGTCTTGGAGTTAAACCGTTTTGAGAAGCTATTATCATCTTTTTTCCAAAGGTTTTCATCTCTTTCATTGGGCTCGATATGCAGATTCTGAAGTGTTGCTGTGATGTCATTTAAGACTCGATTTCTGTGTACTCTCCGGCGAAGATTAACCTTTGCCCACGCAACTGAAGCCGACTCCGGGATTCCAAGATCAACAAAACCACGGGTTCCTGTAATTTCAAATATTCTTCCCATGGGAGACCAGTTATCGTACCAGAACGATGTTTGGGCACCAGATTTAATCTCTTTCCTATGGTAGGTCTTTGCTTGGTCTTTGAACTTCTGAATTTTCTTCCACATCCAGGAACCAGATCGTGAATTCGTTGTTGACCAAAAGGAGTTATGTTGTATATGTGTTGCCCTTATCCATTTCACCCATAAGGATTCACCTGAAAGAATGCGCCATATCAGCTTAAGACAAGCCACTTGATTTGCTTCCTTGATCGATTTTAATCCCAAACCTCCCTCTTTTTTTGTTTTACACACATCTGTCCAAGCCACTTTTGCTTTTCTTGTATTTAGATCAGGTCCCGACCATAAGAAAGCAGAACATAATCGTTCTATATCATCGATACAGCCTTGCGGAAGACGGTATGTTGATATCCAGAAGTTGACATAATCGTTCCTAGTTTTTTTCTTGCCTTGTGATTGTGTACAACTTGCTGTGTATTTTGTAACACATGAAAGATGTTATTCAGACAACTTTCATAGGCTCTGATTGTACAAAATCTAGAGCATGTGTGTTCATGTTTCCTAAATTTGTATTTGATTAACTATTAAATAACATACAAATTTAGAATGGTTTTCCTAAATTTGTATGAATGTTTCCTAAAAACTTTAAAAAAACTTATATAAATTCTAAAACTATTATGTCTAAATATTTAAACTACTCATACAAATTATAGTAAGATTTTTCTAAATGTTTATAATATCTTTCTGAATCTTTAAGAATGTTTTTTAAAAAAAAATAGAAAAACATTTTAAAATTTTAGAAAACCTTTCTAAAAGTTAATAAAGACTTACTAAATTTGTATTTGATTAACTGGTAATTAGCATATAACTTAAGATAATCTTCATGAATTTGTAATAATCTTTCCTAAAAATTTAAGAAAACTTCTTAAAGTCTAAAACTAACATTTCTAGATATTCTAAAAAGTACTCATACAAATTTTAGTAAGATTTTCCTAAAAGTTTATAATTTTTTTTAACATTTAAGAATGTCTTTTGAAAACAATAAAAAAAAACTTTTTGGAAATTTCAGGAAAGCCTTCCTAAACGTCTAGAAAAGCTTCCTAGATGTTTTATTCTTGATCAACTAGTAATTAACATACAATTTAGGATGGTCTTCAAAATTTATAAGAATCTTTTCTTAAAATTCATGAAAACTAAAGTTTTATGAACTAGAAGGTGGAAGATTTCGTTGCATCCAGAAAATCCTAATACAAAAATGCCCCAGCTTTAAAAGAAATTAGTAAGATCTTCCTAAAAGTTTATAATGTTTTTTTAACATTTAAGAATGTTTGTTTAAAACAATAGAAAAACTTTTTGGAAATTTCAGGAAAGCCTTCCTGAACGTCTAGAAAAGCTGCCTAAATGTTCATTCATGACAACTAGTAATTAACATACAATTTAGGGTGGTTTTTCAAAATTTGCCTAAAAAATCCTAATACAAAAATATTCATACAAATTTTAGTAAGATCTTCTTAAAAGTTTATAATGAGTATAAAACTGTATTTCATTCGGTAGTTTTTTTAACAAAGCTTCAAATAAGAACAAAAAAATATTTTTAAAATGATAATTGTGTACTTCTAGATAGATTTGAAATGTTAAAATGTTTGACTCGAATATAATATCCAAGTATTGATAAAATGAAATATATACGTAGAAAATAACTTATAATAGAAGATAATAAATTATTCACAAAAAAATATTGACGTCACATAAAAACTTTACAATTCATTTTTTAAACCATAAGAAAATAAAAAAACATAGCTATATCATATAGCTTATAAGATGTAAAATATATACTTAATAAATATAAATTAGAATATCGTTAAATATACAAAAAGATAAAAGTTGTTTATTAAAAATAATTCAAGTGACAAATATGTTAAATAATAATTAATAAATATATGATGTAAAATTTATAATTAACATATATAAATTAGAGTACTTCAAATATACGAAAAACAAATTATAAGTTGTTTATTAAAACTAATTCAAGTGACAAATATGTTAGATAAAAAATTATTATATAAATAGATGATTCATTGATAATATGTAAATTTATTGATTAAATATATTATTTAATACCATTATGAATATAAAAATAATATTTCAACAAATATTATAAATTCTTTTTTTATAAAAAATATTAAATAATTCCCCACGCGTAGCATGGATGAAAAACCTAGTAGCATGTAATATAATACATAAGTAAATGCTTTTTATATAAATGTTTTCTGTTTTAATATAATAGATTCAATATATGTAATTTCCAAAATTTAGGACCGCTAAATTTTTATGTTTTTCACCCGTGTATATAAATATTGAAATGGTCAACTTTAATCACCCGTGCATATAATCGTATCGCTGAATAAATCGTGTATACGAAGATGAAATCCTACATGAGTTATCTAACAATAGGAGATATAAGAGAAGGCAAATATAAATATACAATTTTCTGGTTACTTGGGTATCAAGTTTATCCTATAATAGATCCAAATGAAAATTATTGGTGTCTTGGGTTTGATTTTGTGCTGTCCACAACAACGATGAATGAATAAGTGGCTGTAATTTATAACAGTTTGATGGATTGATCTGTTTCTGTGTAACTATTTAAATACACCTGTTCGTTTTTGTATCCAGCTCAAATGTTGTTTGTTTGAACATTTTTGAATTTGCATCCAGTTACTGCATCCAGCTGCTGCATCTAAAATATCTCAAAAATCTGGATATTTGAGATGCACAAAAAAGTAGAGTTTGGATGCAAATTTTGCTTCTCAAAATCCAAAAGACTTAAACACCATTTAATATATATAAACAAATAAGTTGTTTCACCGTCCAAAATGTAGAATTATAATTTCTAGCCAAAACTGTAAAATCGTATTTTTCGCAAAAAAGTAAAATTGTATTTTTCCGTCAAAACCTTAAAATCAAGTTTTTTTGTCAAAACAGTAAAATTGCATTTTCCGTCAAAATTGTAAAATTGTGTTTTCTCATAAAAACAAGTTTTCTCGTGAAAACCTAAAAATCAAGTTTTCCCGCCAAAACCGAATAATCAAATTTTCAAAGAAAACCGTAATAATCAAATTTTCAAAGAAAACCGTAAAATCAAGTTTTCCTGTAAAAACCGTAAAATCCAGTTTTCTCGTGAAAACCTAAAAATTAAGTTTTCCGTCAAAACCTAAAATCAAGTTTTTGAAAGAACCGAAAAATAAAGTTTTCCGCCAAAACTGTAAAATCAACTATTCATGAGAAAAACGTAAAATCTAGTTTTTCCGCCAAAGCCGTAAAGTCAAGTTTTCCCGCCAAAACTGTAAAATCAGGTTTTTCTGAGAAAAACATAAAATCATGTTTTTCAGCCAAAACCGTAAAGTCAAGTTTTCCCGCCAAAATTTAATAATTGCAATATTCTAAAAATCGTTAGGCGCTAGTCGGGCGGTGAACTAGCGCCTAGCGCCTAAACAGTCTACGCGGGGATTAATCGGGGACTAGGCGTTACAAAGAATTAACAAGGAATTTAATATTTAATTATTGATGTATAGATGAAAACATGTTATCTTTTAGTCTTTTTCAATTTCTAGCAACCAGATGCTAGTACAAAATCAAAAACTAACAACTTAGCATTCAGATGCTATATTTAGATACAAATGTCAACACTAAAAACGAAGAACATTTAGATGCAGCATCTAGAAGCAGCATCTAGATGCTGAATACAGATGCAAAATTCAAATGCTGCATCCAAATGCAAAAAGGAACGCACTTTTAAACACATGTAGAAACCGCTCTCGGTTATGAAAGCTGAGATTGGGGTTTCACACATCTGTTGCCTTTTATGATTTTGGAAGGAAAAAAAAATGTTTTTTTCTTGCAATGGATTACAAATTGGACACGCAAGACACATTCTTATCATGTTTTGACATTTCAGAGATAGACCAATTACAGGCACAACGATATCATTATGTTTATCTGTACTCAATGATCCAATTTGCCTAAACGGTTTAGGCTAACCTAAACCTATGCAACGATTGTTTATTGTGCACCAAAACAATGTAGCAATATGTTATAAATAGATACATTCGGCAATCGGCAGGCTTAGACAAAGGAGGAGACTTTGAACAAAAATTGAAAAGCACAGATATGTCTTATGTGTGCAATACAACCTTGAGCATGATGGTGACTAAGAAGCACCGATTATAATTAGAACTCTCTGTCGAAGTTGATGGATGATCTGAAATCAAGCAAAAGCAAGAACAGTTAAAAGAAGAACAACCAAAACCAAACCATTTGAAAACACTAAACATTTGGTAAAATAATAGATTAATAATAGAAAGAATAGTGAAGAGAACGAACGGTTCTGGAATAAGAGAGCTTAGCCCATGTTTGGATATGGCCACCACTGGTTTTGAGGTGAGAAGGGCAAGCAGGTTCTGCGCTTACGAAGTAGTCTGAGTTCTCTATCGCATCACATACCCACATATCGTTTTCCACATCCTTTGCTCTTTTTAGTAGATTGCAGAACCCTACCTGCCAAAGAAGAACAGACAATCATTTTTCAAAAGATGCGTTTGAACAATGTGAAAACGCTATTGCCTTTTGATTATGTGAAAACTAGAGAAGATTTTGGAGTTTGTATACATACCACAGATCCGACAAGATTATGGCTAATGAGGGGAATGTGGAGGTCATCCATGGATGATGTGCTGAAGCTTATAGCAAGAAGACTATTTAAGATCTCCCCTGAATCTGAACAGTACAAGGATCCATCTGTAACAAACACCCACTGCTTCTTTTGGTCAACATCCGTGTATACATTTCCAATATATACAATGTACGCTGCGATATCGAATTCACTAAAAGGATGATGAAAATAAGATATGTTAGGGTATAGATAAGCAAAAGTACGTTTGGTAAAGAGTGTGCATAAGAAGAAAAGAAAAAAGCTATTGACCTTCCAAGAGGGATTTCACCAAGATTCAACAAAGACATCGATTTACGGGGGTTGAAAAAGGGCCTGAAGCACAGGGAAATTAGAGAAAATAGATGAGACAGATTCAGGTATGTCAACAGAAAGAAAGTCCACAAAAAAAACTTACTGAAAATTTTCAGAAGCTTTTGGAGACAAAGGCTGCAAACTTGAGCTCGACCCTCTGGCATGTAAGTAAAGCGTTTCTGAATCTATGTTCATCGGTACCAGCCCATTCATTATGTATATTCTCCCCTCTGTTAAATCGGTTCTCTGTCAGTGGAAGAAAATGTCAACTGTATTAATAATCTACAAGAAAGCCAAAGTATCTCAGCCTAATGGATGATGCTCCTCGTCATGTACATACGATTCTGATATGAACTCACCCTTAATTCTTAAATCTATGCTCATATGGAAGAAGTTCGCGTAAACTTATATAACCCATTAAAAAAGTGCTTTCTTTTAGATTTTGCATGGAAACATTCAGAGATTAGGCAGTTCACCATACCTGTGTCTCCGTGGGATTCCAGATTGTCAAAATGGCTTCTTTTGGATTGCGGTGTCCATCATAACTTAAGCTCGTCAGTCCAACAAGCCTAACCCTCATGAATGGGGTGACATTCCTCTCACCTAAGCCAGCGTCTTCCAAAGCTTCTCCCACTGATTTTTCCATCTTTTTTTCCCTGGCTGCCTGAAATTTAGATTGAAACACTTAATAAATTTAAAGCTAAACCATCTACTAAGTAAAGACAAACGATATTCTACCTCAAACTTTGCTTTATATCTTGTGAAACATGTCAACTGCTCCATACTCATATCTGCCATTAGGAGATCAGGTTCAGCAACAGACTCTAACAGCCTAAAGAGCTTGGCTCCTTCGCTGTCAGTGTCGCTCTGGCTGTGAACACCATTGATTCCTCTCTGGTACTCACAAATAAGACCCTCAATAAGATCTGAGCGCCTACAGGCAAACAGAACAACAAAAAAAGAAAAGGCAGGTAAGATTGGGAAGAACTGCAGTCTTTAACTCGTTTGTTGACTAGAGCAATAGGCAAATCCATCCACATTCAGATAGGCCAGAACATTTTCTGTTATATACAAAGATTGTCTGTCTGTCACATATATTGTTGTATGTAAAAGAACCTTTGTAGCTTTGATGAGTACTAACGACACTCCTTAGACAAGAGATGCATGTGCCAAATTGATCACATAAATGTTACTAGAAGTTGCTCGGTACTGTTATAATAGAAACTTGCCTCTGGTTATGCAGCTCGATCATTCTCCATTCCATCCTCTCTGATCGAACTATTGACTTCTTTTTACCTAACCTGTATGTACCAAGCAAATATAAGTCATTTTTATGCCAGAAGTATTACAGGGGACTAAGTTGCATTAAAAGGCACACATTTATACTGACCTTTCCTTGTATAGGATAGGGTATATTCGTGTGATTCCAGCTAACGTTTTAGGCACTGGACCGCCATTGCACTTGATACAGTTAAGAGCCAGAGGGACAACAATTTCTTTACCTTGAAGAAGAGATCAAAAGACCGTCAGTATAAAGAAAACAATATCAAAGCACAAAACCACTATGAAATAAGCAACGCATAGGATGTAGTGAGGTCCACAGCATAAAACTACTCACAGAATCCTAGTCGGTCGGCCCAGTGAGCTCTGTATGTCCCATTAATATTCAACAACAAACAGATCGTATTTGAAATCACTGCCTGAAAATTTTGGTTTAATGAAACCATGAAGAAACCAACATGGGAAGGTTTCAGAAAACTCTAATAAAATTCAAAGTTAAGGAACCTCAAGAGGTGATGTTGGGGTAGTCCAGCCAGAAAGTCCTGCCCCAAGGATCTTCAGATAAGAAATAAAAACGTGAGCATGCTGTTAGTAAGTGATCTTACCAAAAATATGTAGTGCCAAACAAAATATTTATGGCTTACAAGAAGATAACTTACTCGAAGCTTCTGCCCAATAAACAATTTTCCAGCATTCAGCTGTTTTGTCAGCATGACATCTAGAGCAGCATTCATCGAGTACCTGTGAATTTTTTATTAAAAAAACCCCATGAGGAAAGATGACAAGAAAACAGGTATCCATACAACAATATCAATTTCATACCACCCATCAGTAAGTTCTATTTTCACACTACTGCCACTATCAGAACCATGTGTTTCCTGAGTCTTTATATTAATAGCTGATATGCAGAGCACCATCATTGAAGAAGCTGGAGCATCACCACTCAGAATCCTCTTGATTGCAGAGCAATGACCATGATTGACCTCTTTCTCATATCTATGTAGGTAGATTAACCATGTTAGACTTCACATGAGCTCAAATAACAACGAGTTATGTTGAAAGATGGGGAAACCTGTATATTAGTTCCTCGAGAACATTGGTGATTGTGAGAAAGTTTCCTCTGCATTTGTCTGGGTAATATGTCTCGTAGCATGCGAGTTTCCAGACTATCCACCTGTAGTGATTGGTGACCCACCTAGTGCATATATATAGAGATAAATAGTTAATAGGTGTAGAAAGTATTGCTCACTTTGACTGTCTATCAATTAGATTCACATGCAAAATCACAAACCTATTCTGATACAACAAGCAACCGAGACGGGTAACTTAAAAGTAAAAGCATTTCAAGAGAGCGGAGAATTTACT
This sequence comes from Isatis tinctoria, assembly GCA_010577795.1. Lineage (NCBI taxonomy): Eukaryota > Viridiplantae > Streptophyta > Magnoliopsida > Brassicales > Brassicaceae > Isatis > Isatis tinctoria. Next base: position 11,769,440 of record CM021248.1, on the reverse strand, counting down.
TTCTAGATGCATGTTGTAAGGAAGCACCAGATTCTGCCAACATTTGAAGAAAAGTTTCAGCTCCAACCACGTTTGTGGAAGACTCATCGTGGAATGCATATTTATCTGCATTACTTGATTTGATTCTTCTGATATGTTCTGGCACATAAACCATCTAAATCTAGCCTCGTAAGTGTGGTTTGAACGAAAAACGACAAGGTATACATATAACTCGGGAACATGTGAAAGGGACAAACAACTTTACCTTGGTCGTAGCTGTTGGATGCATTCCAAAATAATCCTTGATATATACTCTTGGAGACCTTTCTTGAGATCTTGAAGAAATCATCTTTTTGGAATACTGTGTATCACAAGATACGACAGACAAACCTGATTATAGACAGGACATCAACAGTTATACATCTGAGAGACAACCAAACAACTTCACGTAAAAAAAAGTTGCCTGAATATCTTACCACTTGAAGCATGCTGGTCATTTTTCATTAAAGGAGCTTTAAAGGAGGACGTCCTTGGCTTTTTAAAAGGAGGAACTGAGACTGTCTTTCCCAGTCTTTTCTTATGGCTACTGTCATTTGCATAAGCTATATCACTGCGGTTTGTTATATCGACAAGTGGCTGGTGACCTTGCCTTCCATATTGTGTAGCTCTTGGAATGAAACCGTTTCCCCTGGAATTATTCACTGCCATATCTGATACTAAAGGCCTGTCATTTGATAGCCAATGTGTCTCATCAACAGCCGCATCAAATTTCTTGATCAAATTAACCCCTGAAGCTATGTCATCCAATTTGACTGATCTAAATTGCTTTGAAGATGACTGAAGAGGAGATATAAAACTATTTGACGTACGCTTGTTGCTTGTCTTTCCTTCACGAGCAGTAACACAACCTATGTTGGCACTTGCATCACCTAACCTTTTATCGTTCTGTGGTGTAACAAACTGATCACGTGTTGCTACATCTTCAAAGAAAGGCCCTAACTCAGGGTCTCCAAGAAGGCTTCTGGCACGATTCAATGCTTCAACTGACACTGACAATGATCTCCCACCAGCAGTTTGAAACTTTGTTTGAGGCACCTTTGGAGATGAACTCAAAACTTCAGATCTGCTCCTAGTTACATGACCCTCAAATTGTCCTCCGGGAGTTACTGAACTGTACTGAGCCGATGTAGCACCAAACTCCTCATGAATTCTTAACCCAAGTTGCTGGTGAGAAGAAGACGACCGGTTCACGTGGTCAAACCCATTCAAATCATCTCCTTCTAATCCTAATAACGCCTTGGCTCTTTCCATACCGGCAGAAGACACATTAACCTTCTTGTTAGAAGCTGTCTGAAAAAAAGAGGTGGGAACGCCAAATCCATTCTCCTTGGGAAGAACGTTGATGTCTACACAATCAAGTAGAAATCTAAGTAACAAATCAATATAATTCGTCATTTCTGATAGCCACAAAGAAAGCTGTATGTAAATAGCACAAATAACAGCTTAATATATCAATCTAAAGAGTATCCAAGGAACAGAGGACATTCGAAACATTTTTCTGAAACCATTTCAGCTATAATCTGAAATCCTCTTAAATGAAAAATACATATTTCTACGAAATTGTGAGGTTAAATCGAATTAGCAGCACAAGATGTAGAAAATCAAAATGGTTTCCTGTAAAAGAAACGTACCGGAATCTGCTAAAATCGATTTGGCTCTGGAAATCGAAGATTCTTTTAGTGGTACAGATTTTCCCAGACCAGTCGTGAACAGTGTTGGCGTCGCTTCCTCTCGTTCTATAAGCTTCGAGCATCCTTTCATCGAACAATAATCTTTAAATCTCCAATCACATGACAAACGAATCTACAGAACAAAAAAAGGAAAAGAGAGAATCACCTCGGAGCAAGAGATCCGCCATGGAAGGTAGACGAGGAGGTGTGGATGGAGTAGAATCGGAGTTGTCAGACTGAAGAATCCGGCCAGCCGCTTCCCACCGGAGACCGTCGCCGCCTGAATCGGGAAATAGCTGCCACGTCGACATTTCGTCAGCTCTAGGGTTTTTGGAACCTGTGGCGATTCTGATTTCACAGGAAGAACGATTTAAGATTTTTTTTTTTCCACCAGAGGGAGGGAAAATCATTAATACCAAAAACATTTTAAGTTTTGGGAAGGCGGGAAAGTTGGAAAAATGATTTTGGACTGAAGATATGAAACGGGATTTTTAGAAATTCCGGATTGATTCTAGAGAAATGGTCTGAGATGGCACAGATCCAAGGTTCTATTCCCAAACTAGCATAAGAAAATAAAAGTTCTTAGTATAGCATTCATTAATGATTGATTGACAATTATATCTTTGATTTAAGTGAAAACAGAAAATTAAAAAAGCCGATCCAAAATCATCGAGCTCTCTTCGACGTGAAGGTTTGAAATCGATTTGGACGGCGACGACGTCGGCGGTGGCGACGGAGACGGAAGACGAGGGACGACACAAGACGAGGGACTAAAGTATTTTTCTTCGTAAACTCTCTGGAATTCTAATAGGCGATTTCGTCGATCTCGATCTTTCCGTGGAATCTCTCCTCTCCATCGAATCCTCTCTCCCTCTCCATCGAATCTCTCTCTCCGACATATCATAGATCCCGAGCTCTTTCACCTCCCGGGTTTTCACTTAGACAAGGTGTGTTTTTGGTCGGGAGATTCAGTTTTCAGCGGATAGTTTGAAGCTTATGTGGTTTACTTAACTATAGTGTCTTTGTGATTGGTACTTGTTTGATGATTTTATCCCATTAGTTGTCACTACAAAAAAAAAGGTGTATTGTTACAAAAATTTGTGACAAATTGTTTTGTCTCAGTAGGAGCCTCCGGAAAGGTAATCGCCTGACTAGAGGTGAAGAGAGCTCTTTTGATTGGCTGCTCGGTGGTATCATCGATCTCAATCACTGGTGAGTTAGCATCAGCACCACCAGCTCCCATCGCAGTTGGAATCTCTGTATTCTCGTTCGTCATCTGATCACAAGTAAGACAAGTATCAGTATGTTGTACCGAAGTATTTGAAATAATGATTTAAAAATAAACCAAGTATTTCTCGTTTAGCAAACTCGCTTGCAAGAGCGTTTGCTGAAACGTTTTAGATTTAACAACAATAATAACAATGCGATATTAACAATACGATATTAACAAATTTGTGACAAATTTTTTATGTTAAGTATTATTTTATTATCATTTGCTTTTTTTATTTTCATTTTTGATTTTTTTTTGTTTCTAATTATATGGTTATTATAATTCATTTAAAAGATTTGGTAACGATTTGATACTCAAATATTAAAGGTTTAAACATTATTTATTTTGTAACAAATTGTTACGGATTTTGTAAGAAAAAAAATGTCACAGATAAAAATATATTGTGACTATTTTGTGACTTTTATTTAGTCACTAATTGTGATATATTTGTGTCGGTTTTTTGTGGCAATTCTGTAACTTGTTAGTGACTAAAATATGGTAATAATATGTGACAAATATGTGACATTTTTTGTTACAAATTGTGACATGTTTGTGACTATTATTTGTCACTAATTGTGACATATTTGTATCATTTTTTTGTCGCAGTTTTGTTACTTATTAGTGACTAAAATATGGTAATATTATGTGACAGATTTGTTACATTTTTTTTGTAACAATCAGTGACCAATTTGTAACTATTATTCATCACAAATTGTGTCATTTTTGTGACGTTTAAATTGTGTCACAAATTGTGACAAATTGTTACCATAATTGATGGTCACAAAATTTTGTGATGTTTTTGAGACTAAAATAGGTTTGTGACCATTTTATTGTGACGTTCGGAAATTCGTAACAGTTTGGTCACAATATCGCTATTGTGACGAAATATTGAAATATTGTGACGAAAAAAATGGTAACAATAGACACATTTTTTTGTAGTGTGTGTCCAATTCATGGAACTAAAGTTTCATATCCTGTGACATGTTATGGTGGGTTTTCTGGTTCTATCTGATGTGTAATCGTGTTGAATAGATGTGTGTTTGTTATGAAATTAGCCTATAGGTTATGATGTTGAATAGCTCTGTGGTGATTCATTAACAACATAGCAAACTATGATGGAAATAGAAACCACTCAAGTTACCACACTAAAATGAAAATGGAATCTTTCTTCCTCTCCCATTTAACATATTTGGATAGGTCTTGTGGGAGCTGTGACAAGGATTCAAGACCACGTAAGGATCTTACTCGCAGTGCTGTTCTGGATGTCTCTCTTCTTCTAGGTTACAGTGACAGATGGGAGGGGTAAAGGAAAAGGGAAGAAAGGCATTTTTGTGGTTTTTTGTTTCCTTTCTGTTTTCAGATATTGCAACAAAAAGAGAGAGAAAATGGGTATAGAAGAGGATACTTTATCTGTCGAGCTACCAGCACCTTCTTCATGGAAGAAATTGGTGTGTTTCCTTTGTTCCCTATGATAATTTTGGCTTAATCAAAGAAGTAAAGCCCTAGGAATTTGATGTATAATTTGGGCAACGAATTGTTCGTATAGATATTGAAATGGGTGATTCTAAAGTTATAGACTTTCAGAAAATATCCACATTTTTTATTTGTTTGATCTACTTCTTCTTTGTTCCGGAAATTTCCCGATTCTTATGGACGTTTTAGCATCCTTCCAACTTGCTACTGAAGCTTCAGAGGTAAACACATTTTGAAGTAAAAAGGTTACTTCTTTTTTTTCTCGTTTTGCAGTTTTTCGCAAAGAAAGTGGGGTCAATGAAGAAAACAGAGATTGTGTTCATTGCTCCAACCGATGAGGAGCTCAGAGCAGTATCTCAAATCGCACCGTGGGAACCCTAGGATTGCAGAGTTTGAATGGACCACTAGTGGGACACCTAAATATTGTTTTGATATATACTCTACTCTTTGTGTATGTATATATATATATATATATATATATATATATATATATCTCTATGTTGTAGACTCTAGAGAGATCAAAATTACCTGTAGAAGTTTTCCAGAATTTATGAAGATTTTATGATTGTTTTAGGAGAGATATTTGAAAATATAGGAAGACCATCATAAATTGAATGGTAATTACCAATTGACCAAATACAAATTTTGTAAGTTTTTATAAACTTTTATAATGGCTTTTCAAAAATGTAAAAAAGTTTTTATATTGTTTTAAGAAAGACATTTTTAATATTGCGAGAGACTTTATAAAATTTTTAAAAAAATTCTTACTAAAATTTGTATGAGTATTTTTACATATCTAAAAATGTTAGTTTTAGAATTTATGAATCTTCTCTGATTTTTTATAAAAGATTCTTAAATATTTACGAAGACCATCCTAAATTGTATGTTAGCTACCAATTGACCAAATTCAAATTTAGTAGTTTTTATAAAGTTTTAGGAATGTCTTCCTAAAATGTTAATAAGTTTTTATTTTCCTTTTCGAAAGACATTTTTAAAGATTGAGGAAGACATTATAAACTTTTAGGAAATTCGTACTAAAATTTATATTAGTATCTTTAGATATTAGAATGTTAATTTTAGAATTTAAGAAGTTTTCTTGAATTTTTATGAAAGATTCATATAAATTTAGGAACACCATCCAATATTGTATGTTAATTACTAGTTGATCAGAAAAAAAAAATTTAGGAAGCTAATCTAAACTTTTAGGAAGGCTTTCCTGAAAATTTTAAAAAGTTTTTTTAATTGTTTTAGAAAGACATTTTTAAATATTAAGAAAGACATTATAAACGTTTAGGAAAATCTTTCAAAAATTTGTATGAGTTTTTTAAAATCTATAAATGATAGTTTTGAAATTTATGAAGCTTTTTTGAATTTTCTTGAAAGATTCATATAAATTTAGGGAGACCATCCAAAATTGTATGTTAGTTACTAGTTGCTCAGAAACAAATTTAGAAAACTTTTCTAAACTTTTAGGAAGGCTTTCCTGGAATTTTAAAAAAGTTTTTTATAATTTATGAACCTTTCTTGAATTTTTATAAAGATTCATATAAATTATTTTTTAGGAAAATCTAGAAATGTTATAGTTTTGGAATTTATGGACCTTTCTTGAATTTTTAGAAAGATTCATACAAATTTAGGAAGCTTTTATAAATTTTTAGGAAAGGCTTTTCTAAAATTTTAAAAAGTTTTTCTATTGTTTTATAATGGCATTCTTACAGATTAAGAAAGACATTATAAACATTTAAAAAGATCTTACTAAAATGTGTATGAGTATTTGTAGATATCTATAAATGTTAAGTTTTTGAATTTATGAAGCTTTCTTGAATTTTTAAGAATGATTGACCCAAATCCAGGAAGACCTACCAAAATCTTTTTTGCAGTCACTTTAAACCCTATATTTTGGTTCTATCATGTTTTAAAATTTATTCAGACAGTATATTAGAAGAAAATCTGGTTATTATTAGTTATACTAACAAAACAGTACACCAATTCATACTAAATTTCTTCCAATCTTATTAAACATTTATAAATATTTTAAGAAAGTCTTCACAAAAAAAAATTTAATAAGACTTTACTAATATTTAAGAAGGAATGGAATGATTTTGTTTTTAGCAACAAGGATCGCAATCCACAAGAAATCTTGACAATGGCAACAACGGAAGGACGTCTCTGGCAAGAAGCGCAAGTAAGTGACGAGGGGACAGTATGGAGAGCCAGGGATTCATCAATAACAGTTGATAGACTGGTAGAGTCGGATATTGAAACGAACCTCCCAAGGAGTCGGCACTCTAAGGTGGTGAAAGGGATAAACTTTGCCTCAAAGAAACTGTGAGGTATCAAAGATCAAAGGATGTGGAGTGAATGGTGACACAGAAGCTGCGGAAGACTCCTGATATACCGGCGGATCGATTCTCTGGATATTACGCACCAAAGGGGATCGACAACTTGCTGGATATGACGCACCAACAAGGAATGGATAGAGAGATGGAACGAATGGTCACACAGGAGCTGCGGAAGACTCCTGATTTACCTCTCAATACTCTTAGATATTACACACTAAAAGCATTGAGGATTTCTTTGGATATGACACACCAAAGAGATGAACCTAACTTGAAAGAGTTTTTGATAAAAAGATAGGTTAATTTTATTGATGATTTTGGGGCTCTTTATATAGAGAGTTACAAGCAATTTCGTCCATAAAAGAATCTCAACATGCAGCACAACTTGGGAGTTGAAATTCAAACTCTTCTTTGCATGTAAGAGAGAGAAACACACATAATTAAATGCTCACTGAATCTGGACGAAAATGAGTCTTCCTTCAATGCTTTTGGGCTGAACCAAATTTTCTGGGCTTCCTTGATGGGCCAAGATTGTAGAATAGTTTGATTTGTAGCTTGATTCAATCTGATCTGGTCGGAATTAATTTTTGACTGCCCGCATGTCTGAATCGCCTAACTGGAAATCACCTGATTTGTAACTTGGATAACTCCTTCATCTGAACTCTGTTTGACTTGATTCTTCTTCGAGGAGCTCCGTAATTGAGCTGAGCATATTATCCAGGTGGTTTCACGCGTAGAAGTCTTGTGGTTGAGAAGATATGATCCGAACATTGAACGTATATCTTTACTGCTTCTCAGGATCATATCATCCCCTCCCTGTTGAAAAAAAAAAAGATTTGCCCTCAAATCTGGCTTATAAAAAGAAAAGACTACACCCCAAGCAATATCTCTATCCCCATTTTGACAAACACAAATAAAAATAGAAACAGAAGATGGAAGAAGAGAAGATGAAGAGGTGAGAAGATGGAAGAAAGATAGAAGGATAAAACCAGAATTAGAGTGGTGCTCTGATACCAAATGAAACGAACCTCCCAAGGAGTCGGCACTCTAAGGTGGTGAAAGGGATAAACTTTGCCTCAAAGAAACCGTGAGGTATCAAAGATCAAAGGATGTGGAGTGAATGGTGACACAGAAGCTGCGGAAGACTCCTGATATACCGGCAGATCGATTCTCTGGATATTACGCACCAAAGAGGATCGACAACTTGCTGGATATGACGCACCAACAAGGAATGGATAGAGAGATGGAACGAATGGTCACACAGGAGCTGCGGAAGACTCCTGATTTACCTCTCAATACTCTTAGATATTACACACTAAAAGCATTGAGGATTTCTTTGGATATGACACACCAAAGAGATGAACCTAACTTGAAAGAGTTTTTGATAAAAAAGATAGGTTAATTTTATTGATGATTTTGGAGCTCTTTATATAGAGAATTACAAGTAATTTCGTCCATAAAAGAATCTCAACATGCAGCACAACTTGGGAGTTGAAATTCAAACTCTTCTTTGCATGTAAGAGAGAGAAACACACATAATTAAATGCTCACTGAATCTGGACGAAAATGAGTCTTCCTTCAATGCTTTTGGGCTGAACCAAATTTTCTGGGCTTCCTTGATGGGCCAAGATTGTAGAATAGTTTGATTTGTAGCTTGATTCAATCTGATCTGGTCGGAATTAATTTTTGACTGCCCGCATGTCTGAATCGCGTAACTGGAAATCACCTGACTTGTAACTTGGATAACTCCTTCATCTGAACTCTGTTTGACTTGATTCTTCTTCGAGGAGCTCCGTAATTGAGCTGAGCACATTCTCCAGGTGGGTTCACGCGTAGAAGCCTTGTGGTTGAGAAGATATGATCCGAACATTGAACATATATCTTTACTGCTTCTCAGGATCATATCAGATATGAATGGGGTTTGGAGTTGTTATGTGGATGGTGCCTGGAAAGATTCAGATATTTATTCAGGACAAGGATGATATAGTAACAAAATTGGTCAACAAGATTAAATGATGGGCATGCGTAATATACGCCGTAGTTTCTCACCGTTACATGCAAAATTTGAAGCTCTGATTTGGGCTATGGAATGTATGCATCATTTTCAATGTACCCCGCTTGTTTTTGCGACTGACTGCTCTGACCTGGTTAAGATAGTGTCATCTCCAGCAGAGTGGCCAGCATTCTCAACTCATTTGGAATTCTTCCAAATCTGGAAGGAACGGCTTGAAGATTTCCAGCTCAAGCTTATTTCCCGGACGAAAAATGGAAAAGCAGACAAGTTGGCGAGAAGTGCACAGAGTCATGCTTCTGAGTTGGTCTACATCGATTCAGTTGCTCCACAATGGCTTGATTTTGTTGTCTAAGTTGTTGTAGTTCTTTGGTGTTGATAAAATGTTACTTAAATGTTTACAATGACTTACTTTCCAAAAACTTATAATGTATTTCTCAATCTTTAAGAATATCTTTTTAAAAACAATAGAAAAACTCAAATTTAAGAAGGTCTTCCTAAAAAATGTAAATGAGAATCTTGGGTACATTACACAACAACTCAAATTTGGCTAGATATTTCAACACAACTTAAAGTAAAATCATTTTATGTTTACATAAATGCATTCCAAAAAGCTTAGAAAGGCATTCTAGATGTCTAAATATGTTTTTTAAATGTCAAAAAAAAACTTTGTAACAATATTAGAAAGGCCTGAAAACCTCTAAATATTTAATAAAATTTATTTAAATCTTATTGGACATTTATAAATCTTTCTTGAAAGTCTTCATAAAAAAGTTTACTAAGACTTTACTAACAAAGGCATTACAAGCAACTGGATATAGCTTCTGTGCCTGTTTTCTTGCGTGACATATCTGAGCAATGATATCATGTCTGCATATAAACCCACCACATACTGTCTACAACTTTTTAGTTTTATGTACGGAGCAATTGTTTTATTTATATCTCTATGCAGTTCACTCTTGTTTGAATATATACAGTTTTGATTAGTATTGTATATAGACAAAGCTGCTTATTTGTATAAAAAAATTCGGGCTTCAAAAAGATGCAAACATCTGTCTACATAACAATCAGCAAAGAGAACAAAACTTGGTCTCGAAATTAAATAGACAAAAGCTGGTTTACTCTTCGTCGTCCTCATCATCATCAGCCACAACACCAGCTGAGTTCAAGGCCTTTACCCGCTCGACCTGACTTGCCTTCCTCTTGATGTATGCCTGAGAACCAGCACCATGCCAGCCAACCCGGAAACAACCATGGAAGTGGAAAACATGAAGCTGAGGAAAGCTAAGGTGACCGGCGAGCTCAATTCAGCTCAAATGGAGGTCAAGACCAAGCGTTCAAGGTAAACAAACACTTGTATCACACACTCAACCCATCTAGGAGACACCACGAAGAAGAATCATCCCAAAAGCGTTTTCCAAGAAGAGGTTATTGGGGATTCAATCCAGAAGATCACCAATGGACCTGATGAAGACCGGCGACTACTAAAAGATGCGTACCAACTAAAACAGGAGGAGTTAAGCAACAAATCCAAATGTTTTGGATTCTCAACTCAAAGGGGAAGCCAGGAAAATTGAATTCATATCAAACCGGATTTAGACTTGGAAGTTATTTAGTTTACAAACCGGTTGAACTCCAAGTTACCCGATTTGGACCTACGCTCACTAATTGGAGGATTGCGATCAAACCATGAGGATTTAATCCACAAACCTACCTGTTATGGAATATTGATTCATCAGGGAATGCGGGACTGTTGAAACCAGACCGTAAATCATTATGGTTTGAAAGTTATTCCACTTTGTATCCTGGTGATTCTACACTTGCCTTATTTGGAAGCTCATGGATTCAATCAGCTACCAATGAGACTTTGGATGCCAGGAGAGGCATCTACGCATTTAGGAGACACATCTGACCATCCAGAAGATTCAGAAACCATCTTACCATGCAACAGAAACCACAGGATCAGGCGGATCCTCACCTTTGAATACTTTCCATTTTCGGTTGCATTGACACTTGGAGCCATAAGTGTCCAACGGCCATCTCTGCTCAAAAGATACGACTTGGGCTTAATTCATGGCATTCAGAATGTGCCAGAGAATCTCACTTATCCCCTCAAACCGTCCAGATACAAAGGAGCCATCACTTCCCACATTTATGGCCGATTTGCTCATTATTGTCCAACAGCTTTTCTTTGATTCTCTTGGACCAATAGGAACGTGTAGAGCTCTATATAAAGCTAAGTTAGGACATTGTACAAGTCAGACTTGATAAAATATAAACTGAACTTTCTTCAGAAAGAAACTCTCTTTGAAACTTAGAACAATCCGGGATTCTTCTTTGTTTTTGTTATTGCTGTATCAGAGATCCCCTCATAATCTTTGTGGTGCATTCACTCCATTCCGACCAGAATACTTGTGGAATCAAATCTCCTGTTTGTTTGCTGCTTGTGGAATCAACCAGTATCCATTCATCTCCATCTCTACCTTCGTTCATCATTCCATCTTCCGCGTGCAAAGGCTTGGAATCTCTTGATCTCCGTTTGATCTAGATTAGATGGATTCCGAGGCTGTTTCATCTGGTATCAGAGCTTAAAAGCTCCTACCCCTCAGGTTGTATCAATCCAACCTTTATCTTTTCAATTTTGTTTGCATTTTTTTCATTAAACCGAAAACCATAAAAATCTTTGTTTAAGTTGTTTTCAGTCATTTGATTTGTTATTTCATTTTTATAAAACCAAAACCATAAAAAAAATCATTTGTGTTTATTTGTTTCTGTTATTTCTTATTTTTTTAAAAAAACTCATAAGAATTGTTTGCTTCTTTCAATCTTGTTTCATTTGCTTGTTTAATTTCATTTGATAAAAAAAAGAGCATTGATTTTGTTTGATTCTTTTGTTTCAGGTTGTTGAAGTCTCAAGGAAGAAGAAGGAGAAGATTGAACTTGCCAACCATCCGGCCACTCATTCCATCCGATTTACCCTGAGCCCTCTTAAACCTTTTGCATCTCTCTTTTAATCATTCATCTTGTTTTTATTGTTCTTTGCGTTTGATCAATTATTTTTTCTTGAAAATTTGAATTCTTGTTTGCATTTAACTCACTCCATAATTATCATTTGTCATCTTCTTGCATAACTTTAGCCTTCTCATAAATTTGAAAAGTCACAAAAGAATAATAATAGTGTAACTCTTGTTGCCATATCTAGCAAAACGTGTGCATTAGCATTAGATTTTTGAAATTTGAATTTTGTTTCCAACACTTGTTTCTTAGTTTAGATTTTGGTCATAGCATTCATATCATTAAAAAAAAAAAGAGAGTCAGTCCATCATTAAATCATTTCATCATTTCATATTGTTTTAAGTTCATATTCTTTTCTTTGATATATTCCTACATTTTGTGTTTTGTCCTTGGTAGGTACTTAAGCCATGGGAGAAACAGCTCACCAAGCCAAAGTGGTTCAGATCATTGAGACGCTTCAGGCATTAGAAGATCGTCTAGCAAAGTGGGATAAACTTTTGCCTGCAAGACGAAAAAAAGATGGACTAGAAGACACACCAAAGGCCAAATATGTGGAGCCTAAACCACCAGACCAGCCAAAGAGAAGAAGAGGCTCCCTAGTATTCTCAGGAACTAGTAAAGACCCTGAAGTATACTTGCAATCGGAAAGGGACATGGAGGAGTGGTTACAAACCAACAAGGTCCCAATGGAGAAGAAGCTAATAGAAGCTGTCTCAGCTTTTACAAAAAGGCTTATGAATGGTGGCTAAAGGAGAGCACTCCAACTATCAACAAAAAGCCAATTCCAGATTGGACAGAATTTAAGGCACGGATGCACCATGAATTTGTAGAGAAGCTTCAGTTCACACCAAGGAGAATGAAGCCTACAACAAACCCACAGCCTATGAGAAAAGAAGGTACATCAAAGGTAAATGATACAGGTCTAGATCATGGCATGGAGAAACAATATGCAGAGATCAAAACATGCCAGCAAGCTCCTGAAAAGCAAGAAATTGTCTCAGCATCAAAAACTGAAATGGTACAACCTAAACTGTCTTCATCTGATTTTAATGATTCCATGACTTCTATGATGCACTTGCTTTTGTTCAAAAGTGCCAAGACAGATGCAGGACCTAAGGACGGACAATTAGTTACATTTGTGTCAACTCCTTTTCGAGAAGTTCAGAGTAAACAAGCCGAGCAAGAGAAGAAATCTCCACTTAAACCGCATCCAACAAAGCTTAGACCAGAAGTCATACAACTACCAGATAAGTCATCTGTTCCTTTAAAATTACTCAAGGTAGTCTTTTATAAATGTCAAGGCATAAGGCATATTGCTAAAGTATGTCCAACCAAGAGATTAGGAAATGAAACATCTCGAGAATTGGAAAAGAATTGTCAAAACTCTGGTAAAGTAAATCCCCATGTTTATGGTTCTAGTATAATGCACTTGTCTTTGCCAAAGGATGTTGTTACAGGACATGCTAAGGAGCACATGGATCATGAAGTTAGCGTGGATAAACACATTGAGGAGCAATGTTCTGAAACAATCCAAACATACCAAGACCAAGAGCTTTTAGCCCTCATAACATGTGTGATGACCAAGCATCAATCAACATCAACTGACTTAGCTTCTAAGGTCATCCATATCAAGTCAAAAATGCTACCAAACTCCAAACTTGGTACTTTAGTAAGTGAAACCTATGATCTTGTTCAACATTGGAATAATCTCTTGATTCATCATAGTTTCAAATACTCTGTTTTTAATGATTCAATTTCAAGTATAACGCACTTGATTTTTCCTTTCAGTGTCAAGAGAGAAACAGGTATCATCAGAGTGTACAAGAATTGGGGAGAAAGCCCACGGAGTTCTGCCTTGGAAGAAGAAAAGTTGCCAAAGCCCATATTGTGTTTTCCCACCAAAGATGAACAAGAAGTTTACACCAACAACATTTTGATTCAAGAAGAACCACCAGATCCAACATCACTCAGAGGGTCACCAGATCAAGATAAAGGCGTGATCATATCCTTCCTGCTCAAAGGAGAGCCACCAGATGTGCCGAACCACATCAAACCACAACAATACCAAGGTAAGGTTTTAAACTCTCAAAGGAGAATGAAAGCTAACTTGCTTTCTATTGGTGCAGGAAAAAAAGTTCTGAGGACAGAAACTTGTCAAAGGGGAGAGGATGATGTATGCCTGAGAACCAGCAACATGCCAGCCAACCCGGAGACAACCATGGAAGTGGAAAACATGAAGCTGAGGAGAGCTAAGGTGACCGGCGAGCTGAATCCAGCTCAAATGGAGGTCAAGACCAAGCGTTCAAGGTCAACAAACACTTGGATCACACACTCAACCCATCTAGGAGACACCACGAAGAAGAATCATCCCAAAAGCGTTTTCCAAGAAGAGGTTATTGGGGATTCGATCCAGAAGATTACCAATGGACCTGATGAAGACAGGCGACTACTAAAAGATGCGTACCAACCAAGCCAGGAGGATTTAAGAAAAAAATCCAAATTTTTTTGGATTCTCAACTCAAAGGGGAAGTCAGGAAAGTTGGATTCATATCAAACCGGATTCATACTTGGAAGTTATTGAGTTTACAAACCGGGTGAACTCCAAGTTACCGGATTTGGACCTACGCTCACTAATTGGAGGATTGCGATCAAACCATGAGGAGTTAATCTACAAACCGACCTGTTCTGGAATCTTGATTCATCAGGGAATGCGGGACAGTTGGAATCAGACCGAAATTCATTATGGTTTGAAGGTTATTCCACTTTTAATCCTGGTGATTCTACACTTGCCTTATTTTGAAGCTCATTGATTCAATCAGCTACCAATGAGACTTTGGCGGCCAGGAGAGGCATCTACGCATTTAGGAAACACATATGACCATCCAGAAGAGTCAGAAACCATCTTACCATGCACCAGCAACCACAGGATCAGGCGGATCCTCACCTTTGAATACTTTCCATTTTCGGTTGCATTGACACTTGGAGCCATAAGTGTCCAACGGCCATCTCTGCTCAAAAGATACGACTTGGGCTTAATTCATGGCATTCAGAATGTGCCAGAGAATCTCACTTATCCCCTCAAACCGTCCAGATACAAAGGAGCCATCACTTCCCACATTTATGGCCGATTTACTCATTATTGTCCAACGGCTAGTTTTTCATTCAATTGTTGATTTCTTTTATTCTCTTGGACCAGTAGGAACGTGTAGAGCTCTATATAAAGCTCATTTAGGACATTGTACAAGGCAGACTTGATAAAATATAAACTGAAATTTCTTCAGAAAGAAACTCTCTTTGAAACTTAGAACAATCCGGGAGTCTTCTTTGTTTTTGTTATTGCTGTATCAGAGATCCGCTCGAAATCTCTGTGGTGCATTCACTCCATTTCAACCAGAATACTTGTGGAATCAAGTCTCCTGTTCGTTTGCTGCTTGTGGAATCAACCAGTATCAATTCATCTCCATCTCTACCTTCGTTCATCATTCTATCTTCCGCGTGCAAATGCTTGGAATCTCTTGATCTCCGTTTGATCTAGCTTAGGTGGATTCTGAGGCTGTTTCACCTCTCCTCATAAGTCAGTTTCTTAGGATTATACATGTCGTTATAAAAAAGAAAAAAAACACAAAACAATGAGACTCAACCAAAAGACAAGAATGAGACCTGCAAGTTCGTAATTTTACTAACCTCTTGTGCTCCTTTAGAGCCTCTTTCTCTGATTTTTTCATCAAGGGATCATCCTGGATCGCTGCATGTACCTTCTTGTACATCTCTTCCATGTTGTCTGCCTCAAGACCCTTCTTAAGGTAGTCACTAAACTGAGTCTGGTACTTCTCTGGCTCATCCTCCATCAGTAGCTGCAAGAGTTTCTAGTCAGAAAAATGTTCCTCTCAAGAAAATTTCTCAGGCACGAACAGGTGTTATCTATGATTTACCCTCATGTAATCAACAACATGGCCACCATAAATGTATTTCCTGTGAACTTCAGCGTCGAGTTGCTTGCCTTCCTTGTTGAAACCGACAAACCGCTTGTCAGTGTGGGGAATGTCAAGCCCACCATCTAAAGCACCCTAACAAAACAAACAACAAATAAGCAACCAGAGGGCAGAGTTAACCGGAATATAAGACAAAGAAGTCTCAACCAAAAAATACCAACAATATATATATATATATAGACTAGTACCTTAAGCGCACTAAACACACGATTTCCAGTTGTTGTCATCACAAGACCAACATCGAGGAGAGCACAGAACGGCCTCCTTGTCTCAGTTGGTTCAACAGAGTAGTCTTCTCCTGACACAGAGAAAACAGCATCAAACTTTGCAAACCGCAATAAAACAGTCCTCTAACGATACGGGCCATTGTCCATACTCCAATTGTCAAATATGTTCTTGTATAACTTCAGCACATCAAAAGAACAAACTGAAGATCCCCACCTGTGAATAATGTGTGTCCAAATTAACTTTTTCCCTTTGTTTAGAGGTCTTTGCCATCCAGAAGCGTATCACAATGGAAAGCGTTAGCCGATCAAGCTGATGCACATAAAAACAAAACGCTAAAATCAGATTTCTGGTTTTTTTCTTCCTTTGTATCCAAGCGAAGCATTACCTGACAGAGAAATCAATGACAAATGAACAAATATTTGTCTTTATACAAAGAAACCAAAAGACTCAACACATAAAAACAAGGTCATTGCAATCAAAGAAGAAGATTCAAGAAAGACTGCCATGTGTTTCATTCAAGTACCTTGGGAAACAGTCGAAACCTCCACCTGTAACGTTAAGCAACGCCAGAGAAATAACCCGTTCGGACACCATTGCAGCTAACTTGCAAGCTATCAGTGCTCCTGTTTTATCAAGTAAAAGTCGAGTCACTTGAATTAAGCCTTCATAACGTATCAACCATTGAGGTTGAACAATTTTGCTGGAAAAAAATAATCAAAAGTCACTTGAATTGTCAAACAAAATTTACCCATAGAATGGCCAATTATGTGAGCTCTCTCCCATCCCAAATGATCAAACAAACTAATTGAATCCTTTGCCATTATAGTTGTTCTGCCACACAATAAAAAGCAAATTGAGTCGAAAGCCAACAAAACAAATTTCACAATTGTTGAATCCAAATAAAGAGCACATGATTAGGTTCATCACTACTGAGACTCACGAGTACTCAGATTTGTGGGTGGGCACGGAGTTTCGACCCATACCACGATTGTCGAAAACGCAGATCTCGATGCCTTGGCCGATTCCCGAATCATCGGAAACGATGGCTTCGTCGTCGCCGTTGGGTCTACCAGTTCCCGTCAATACCTTGAGTTGAGGTCCCCACAATTCATGATTTTCGGCTAAACCTGAACAAAAGGAGAAACATTTGAGTATTTGATCGAAAACCCAATTGAAATATCTGATCTGATTCGAAAATCTCAGTCTGCAATTCGGAAACCAGAGCTGGAGATTGGGAGAGATATGTGGCTGAGGAAGTGACTCCGGGATCGGTAAAACCGGAGAGGCTTTAGCAGACAACGACACAGACGAATTGTTGTGGAGGCTGGTAGATTTCCGGCAACGGCGGACGACTGCGACAAGGATAGAGTTTTTAGAGAAGAGCTTCTATTTTTTTTTCGCGTGTTTTAATGGAAGGGTAGGATAGTCATTTCGGTGTTTAATGAATGTTATGTTTGGAAGTTTTGACCGCCTATGCTAATCTGGGAAGAAGAATTTGAAACTGTGCCATTCATGAGAATTGCCCTTGATTCTACCCGAACGATGTTCGTAAAGAACAGTGAACGTCGTTGTTGAACAAAAAAAAAAATACAGTGACGTCGTTGTGGGAGAGAGAGATAGTGTTCCAAGTGTAGACAAGTGCGGTGCACGGCGTTTTGTGGAGATAAAAACGGCACGAATGCTAGTAAGCTTTGGTTTTATGCTGATTTCTCATTTCTAATATTGACACCGAACTAAACCGAATCAAAATTGACACCGAACTAAACCGAATCAAAATTGGTCGATCCGAACCGAACTGAATGTCCAGACCTGCCCGTTCTTTTAACTTCCAAGTTTATGTCGACCAGATAGACACATACATTCATAATCCAAGATTTAAGGATATATGATTGATAAACCCTAATCCCAAACTTCTTCTACACCCGTCAACAGATTAAGAAACTCTGATATATTGATAACGAGAATCAAATGTTCAGCAAGGAACAACGAAACTCACTCTCTGTTATTCAATTCCGATGAGAAATAGATGACGACACTCTTTCTGGAAAAGTTCCAAGAGAGAGAGAATGTACGAACAACTTTTACAACCAAAATGCTTAATGAAAAAATTATCAACGACAAGTTTGTTTTTATTCAAAAGAGGAGAAACGCGTGATCTTCAGGTGTTAATGACGTGTTTCCCTTGTCGTCCTTTAGTCGGTCCAATCAGATACGAAAGCCCACTTGATACAAAGCCAAACTGAATGTTTCATATCAAATCCTTCCTGTCCAAGCAACCTTGACCTCAAGGTTGAAAGTTTGGGAACCGCTTCTGCAACTCATAGAGAATTTCCCAAGTGGCCTCATCAGCTGGTTGCCCTTTCCATTTGACAAGGACCATGGTGACTGCCTTGCCCTACCTTTTAACCATCTTTCTCTCAAGTATGGCCTCCGGTTCCTTGAAAACGGTATCGTGCATTGTATCAGGTAAAGAGGAAGAGATGATCACATTACCCACTCGAGTTTTCAGCTGAGAGACGTGAAAGATTGGATGGATCTGTGATGACTCAGGCAGGCGGAGCTTGTAGGCAACAGAACCACAGCGGTAAATAATCTCAAAGGGACCGTAGTACTTAGGGGATAGCTTCTGATTCCCCCGCGTTACAATCGATTGTTGACGATACAGTTGCAACTTAACATACGCCCAATCTCCGATATCAAAGCTACGTTCTGTCCGACGTTGGTCAGCAAGCTGCTTCATTCTATGTTGCGCACGTAACAGATATAACTTGAGCAGCAGGAGCATCTTCTCTCGGTCCTCCATTGAACGAGCTATTACAGCTACCTTCGTTTCACCGGGAAGACAAGGAAGGTGAACCGGAGGAGCTTGACCGTACATTGCTTCGTATGGAGTCATTTGTATAGTCGAATAAAAGGAGGTATTGTACCAAAACTCTGCAAGCGGCAGCCACCAACACCAGAGATGTGGTGTTTCACTACACATGCACCTCAGATAGGTTGCTAATCCTCTGTTCACCACCTCTGTTTGTCCATCGCTCTACGGATGATAAGCAGAAGAGTGGTTCAAAGCAACACAGTGTAGTGAGAACAGTTCAGTCCAAAAGTCGCTCAAGAAGACCGTGTCCCTATCATTAACAATCGATTGAGGGAACCCGTGAAGCTTGAAGATGTTATCGAGGAAAGCTTGAGCAACCGTTGAAGCCGTATAAGGATGGCTCAACGCAACGAAGTGAGCTGCTCTGCTCATACGATCCACGACAACGAAGATCACTGACTTACAAAAAGAGAGAGGAAGTCCAGCGATAAAATCCTTGGAAATGTCTGTCCATAAAGCTTCAGGGATGGGAAGTGGTTGCAATAACCCCGAAGAAGCAACAGTCTCGTTTTTACAGCGTTGACACACATGACACCCCCGAATGAAGGCTTGAATGTCTCGGGACATTCCCCTCCAGTAGAAAATACCCTTGACTTGTTGGCGTGTCACTCCGTGGCCTGAGTGTCCTCCACCACTGGACCCGTGTAACCATTCCAACAGTGTGTGACGAAGAGCAACATTATTCGGTACCACCAACTTACTTTTACGGCACAAAATCCCCTAAGACCAAGAAAAGACACTCTTGTCATTAGGATTTTGTAGCAAGTTTGTAATAACCTGTTGTAGAGCAACATCACCGGCGACCATCTTTGATCTGTTGTATCAGGTCACATTCCAGAACAGACAAGGCCATATGCAGAACCTCAGCCCCTTCCACGCGCGAGAGTGCATCGGCATCAACGTTATCCTTACCTTAACGATATTGGATCTCGTAGTCAAACTCCAACAGTTTGGGAAACCACTGTTGTTGCACCGGTGTGTTCAAACGTTGCTCTAGCAAGTATTTGAGGCTCCTTTGATCCGTTTTGATAATGAAATGCTGAGAGAGAAGGTAGTGGCGCCACTTCTGCACAGCAAAGACCACGGCAAGGAACCCTTTCTCATAGATAGACAATAGCAGTTGTTTACCTTTGAAATGACGGCTGATATAAGCAATGGGATCTCCCTCTTGCATTAAGATTGCACCAATACCTTGCCCACTTGCATCAGTCTCCACCACAAATTGAGTATCAAACCGCGGTAAGGCCAAAACCAGAGCCTCATATAAGGCTTTCTTGAGAGTAATGAACGCCGAGTCAGCCTCCTCTGACCAGGTAAACCCATCTTTCTTTGTGAGCTCGGTTAAAGGATGTGAAACAGAACCGAAGTTGCGCACAAATCTGTGATGGTACCCCACGAGGCCAAGGAAGCCACGGAGTTGTTTCAAAGATTTGGGAGTCGGCCACTTCTGCACTGCACAAACCTTAAGAGGATTAGTTGAGACACTCGAAGCCTGAATGTAATGTCCCAGATACTCCACACGATCAGTTGCAAAGATACATTTGCTCCTCTTAGCCAACAGGTGGTTCTGTCTCATCAAACCAAAAACACAGTGCAAGTGTTGCACGTGAGCGTCCAAGTCCGCACTATAGATGAGGGTGTCATCTAAAAAAATCAAGACACATCGGCGCAACAAGGACTGGAACACAGTATTCATGAGACTCTGAAAAGTGGCAGGTGCGTTCGTGAGGCCAAAGGGCATCACGATATATTCATAGTGGCCACTGTGTGTTTTAAAAGCTGTCTTGTGAATGTCCTCTGGTTCCATACGCACCTGGTGATAGCCAGCCCGCAAATCAATCATAGAGTAAATAACAGAACCACCGAGCTCATCCATTAGGTCCTCAATTAACGGAATAGGGAAACGGTCCGTAACCGTTAAAGCATTGAGGCCTCTGTAGTCAACACAGAGCCTCCAAGTCCCATCTTTCTTCTTTACGAGTACAACTGGAGAAGCGTATGAACTTGAGCTCGATTGAATGGTACCAGCTGAAAGCAACTCTTGAACCATTTTGTCTATCTCGTTTTTCTGTTGCACCGCATATCTGTAAGGTCGTTGATTCACCGGGTTTTCTCCCTCAATCAGCGGAATCTTGGGATTATGATTGACTTGAAAGGGATGTAAGGTAGAAGGTTCGGCAAAGATGTCAGTGTACTCATGTAAGAGCTTCTGAATAAAAGCGGGTTCTGAACTCTGAATCAAGGAAGCTTCCAAGGAAAAGAACTCAATCGGTGCTGTCTCAGTGACATCTTGCACACTGACCAAAGCTAATTCGGCTGTCTTATCCAATTTTTTTGTTCAATTGTTAGGCCTTGATGGCACGCACTGACTTCCTCTGAACACCACATAACAATATCGGTCGGTTGTCATGAAGTTTAAACCGCATAGTCAGCTCATGGAAGTCCCATGTAATGGGTCCCCATTGAGTGAGCCATTCAACACCAAGCACCATATCACATTTACTCAGTGGCAGAACCATAAAATTGGTAGAAAACGTTGTCCCCTGAAATTCCCAACTGAACTTCTCCACTCTTTCAACTGCATGGACCGTTCTCCCATCTGCTACTTCCACTCGAGCAATAGCAATATAAGTTCTCTTACACTTAACCAATTCCACAGCCTTGGCATCAATGAAATTATGGGTCGAACCGGAATCAATCAAAACAAAGAGTGCTCGTTTCTTATGAATAGCCTTAACCCTCATTGTTTGAAAACTAGTTAGTCCATTCATGGCGTTAACAGAGATGTGAACCACCTGATCCGGTGCAGCTGGTGGTGCCTCATACTCCGTGATGGCAAGAGTTTCCTCTGTTTCTGGTTCCTCCACTTCCATCGTGAACAACTGAGTCTTCTTATGCTGCAAATAGTTATCAGGCTTGTATTTCTCATCACAGAAGTAACACAGACCTGCAGCTCTTCGCTTACTCATTTCTTCCTGAGACAGAAAATGTTTAGGTCGTTGGTCACGAGGCTTATCCTTGATAGCTAGAGGTGCTTGTTTGGACTCCGGGTCCTTTTTAGGTGGTGGAGTGCCGCGTGAAGGAATAGAAACCTTGGCCGTGGCTGGACTCGGCGACGAAGGAGCAGTCAGATATGCCTGTTCATACAAACACACCAAGGACAAGCACTGCCGAACCGACTGTGGATGAAACATCCTGAGGTGCATCTGCGTATCGAGGCGCAATCCAGCTAAATATGTGCTCACTAAACACGCCTCAGAGAAGTTAACTCTGTTCCTGATGCGTTCAAACTTACTGTGGTATTCAACGATACCGTAGGTTTCGTGTAGCTGTTTGAGCTCCAAGATCGGGTCATCGAGCACATCTTCAAAGCGTTCTTGCAGTAACACCTTGTAACCACGCCAGTCGTACAACATAGCGGGACCAAGCTCAGACTGCATCACGGACTGGTGCCACGCCACCACGTCACCGTCAAAGTGAACGGAAACCATGCCGGCTTTCAGATCTTCAGGCGTATGATCCATAGAAAACACCTGTTTCGCTTTGACCAACCACTCTTTAAGATTTGTACCATCAAAGCATGGAAAATCGATTTTGGCCAAGCGATACACAAAACCTTGTCGCCGACCCGGATCTGGTTGCATAGGGTTTATCATATGATGAAAGGATCGTCCAGAAGGATGATCAGAGCTAGTCGACCCCGATTGACCCGCTGGTTGAAGCTGTAACGACTCGATCATCTCTGAGATGTGTTGCTTGTTCTGAACGGCAAGTTTTTCGCTGAACTTCACGAGTTGAGCTTTGATCTCATCAGCCAAGCCCTGACGCAGCTCGATAAACGAGAGCTTCCTTCTCCTTCTGTAACTTGTGAGCTCTTGTTTCAGCCATGGATTCCAAGAAAAGGTCTGGCTTCTGATACCTTTGATAAGAAACTGATTAAGAAACTCTGATATATTGATAACGAGAATCAAATGTTCAACAAGGAACAACGAAACTCACTCTCCGTTATTCGATTCTGATGAGAAATCGATGACAGCACTCTTTCTGGTAGGGCTGGGCGTTCGGGTTACCCGAACCCCTTCGGTACGGGTAATTCGGGTTTTTGGGTTTTTGGGTTTCAGTTTAGAAGTACCATTCGGTTATTACGAAAATTTTGGTCGGGTTCGGTTCGGGTTATCTCGGGTTCGGATTGGTTCGGGGTGTAAACTAAAAACCCAAACTCCATACGGATTCGGTTCGGATTCGGTTATTTTACAAAATAACATAATATTTTTTCAAATAAGATCACAATTATAAAGAAAGATTAATATTATTGAAAATATCAAAACAATAATTCTTAAAAGCAAAACAAGAAGTAAACTCATTCAAAAGCCAAACTAAAGACAAATCCATAGTGAAATTTAAAACTAAGATCATCTCTCTCTTTATTCCTTGCAAAACCAATCTTCCTCTTATTCCTTTCCTAACATCTCAAATTCTAAAATGAAAAAAAGTGACAAAGTTAATATACCAATATATTTCAACACATTCTAAGCTGTTATTGAAACAATGTTAGAAAATTTAGCTTTCTGTAACTTGTCAAGCATCTCAACTTCATCAAGCCATTATTGATTGGTTACCACTTTGGAGAAAAGATCTAAGAGTCCCGTACATAAAAGCACCTTTACTCATTAACTTATTAAATTCAGTTAACCCTTTTGGATATCGGTTTCGGTTCGGATAAACCCGAAATCCATTGGATCTGGTTTATATATACCATTCTGTTATTTCACTATAACCCATACTCATACCGAACCTATTTGTTCGGATTGGGACCGGGTTCGGATTTCGGGTTCAGCAAATATGCCCAGCCCTTCTGGAAAAGTTCCAAGAGAGAGAGAATGTACGAACAACTTTTACAACCAAAATGCTTAATGAAAAAGTTATCAACGACAAGTTTGTTTTTATTCAAAAGAGAAGAAACGAGTGATCTTCAGGTGTTGATGTCGTGTTTCCTTGTCGTCCTTTACTCGGCCCAATCAGATACAGAAGCCCACTTGATACAAAGCCCAACTGAATGTTTAATATCAGCAACACGAAAATTCTCAGCAAGTTGACTCGAAGAATAAGTTTGTGATATGAATAGCCAGATTTCTTTACTCGGCCCAATCAGATAAGGATTGTGATTTGATAGCCATAGAGATGAAGGAACAAGAAGAGCGGATTCGACTCAAGAGAAGTTTTTCTTCTTTATCAATGAAAGCTTACGTAATTGTCGAGTTCGAGTGAGCTTTGATCGCGAGCCTCCTGTTTACAAGTTCTGTTTTTTTATAATGTAGGTGGCTGTTGGGTCTTGATGTGACTAGCCATACTAAATATGAGAATCATACTCCCGGAAAGACTGAGTTTCTCGAACCTGAGGATCATACTCCAAGAAAGACTGAGTTTTTCGAATCCGAGTGAGTTGGTTACCGAGTTTTTATTTGTTATCACTGCTTTGCTTTAGCTTCATTATATGAGTTCAAGTTCAAGTTCAAAAAAAAAAAAAAAACTTCATTATATGAGTAATGAGTATGATGAGCTCTTGTGTTTACTCTTTTTCTGTTGATAGATGCCTCCCTGAATCTTTGCTTAGGGAAGATGATGTAAACTCACTTTCTCTTGATATATATGAGTGTTCAAAGATTTTTCAATAAGATCTCAAGCCTTTTTAAGAATATTTTTTTCGTTTTGATTTTCCAGATATTCTATGAAACAGCAAAATCACGTGTAGAAGAAGAATTTAGGTTTTGCAAGAACGAAGTGGTTCAACAAAATGAGCCCAAGTTGTGCGCTAAAGAAGTTGTTAAAAAGCTTGGCATGTATCTTGATTCTTTGACGAACAAAGGTCTATCTCTCGTTGCAGAGATAGTCACGGAAGGCTCTACTGCATTTGACAAGACTCGACCAAAAATGAAACAGGTTATTAGAGAATCTATTGTAGGAATGCAAATTCTACAATAGGGGTAACTGAATTATTGTAAAGCATTTTGCATAAATAGATTAATATAAAATACATAAAATATCAATACAAGAATTTTGAAAGACGGATTTGCAGAGGCGAGACGCTCTTTCCTTAATTCTGTAAAAGCCCGTAGTGTGACGGTTGCATGGCGTTCCAAAATCCCATGATACAACTGTATACGTTTCTGTCTCCCATCACTGAAGAACAGAACCTGTCGAACCTTTTTCTGTGTTGTACTCTCATGAAAATTAAAATGGAAATGAAGAGAGAAAGAAGAAAAAGAAAATGTTAAAAATTGTTGTCTTTCTGAATGAGAGATATAGACTATTTTATAGTCTCACAAAATCTGGAGATTTATTTCTCAATTAAATTGAGCAATAAGGAGAAAAGAAGTTACAAAGAATTGTCATCAATTTCTGAATTGATTGTGACACCTTAATGCTTTGACAGCGTAGAATTCAGCATTGATCAGATACCAAACACAAACCGAAAGCAGAAAGACAGTTTATTGGACCGAGGCCCATATACCCGAACCCGCACTCAAAACCGAACCAAGCCCGGGCCCATCTTGTCTCGGCTTGGCGCGCGCGCATGGCTTAGTTTAGGTTTACTCCTTTCTCCAATTGTCCTAAGGTCTTTAACCTTGTCAAGACTTCTCCACAATTTCCGCTATGCCCATTTTATGCCTTTCAAGCAATAAACACTGGACAAGTATTTCTCATTCAACCAAAACTCAAATTTTGACATATGAGTAACATGTCTTAAATTGAGTTCCAACAATCCCCCACATGAATAGAAATGATTCTAAACAAATGATGACTCGATATAAGGACTTTTAAGAGTACAAGCGAAAAATCCATTGTATGATGAGTTGGTAGCATTTTTCAGCCTTGAACCAGTCATTGTTAATAGCTATCGGATTTACTCGAACAGGAGGTGGCCATGATGTCTTGAACCCCCCGGACTTTGGTGTAAACCGAGACAATAACAAAAACACAGTTTCATCTCTCACAGAATTAGGTTCTCTGTTGGGTTCATTTTGGCCGTGAACATCCCTGGTTAATCATGAGTGAACTTGGAGAATGTAGCCTTTTTACACATTCTCCTAGAAACGGCCCCATTTCACACTCACAAGGTGATTTGCCATTAGTTTTGTTTAAAGGAGTATCATGTACTACTCCACTTATATCTCAAAGCTATGGACAAAAATCATTAAAAGCAAATGCTTATCCTCTACACCTTACAGGTAGCACTGTACAATCATCCTAGGAACTGGGTAGCGACCGAAGTCTCATAGTGCTTTGGGCAGATTCAGTTTGACTTACTTTTCCCCTTGAACCTAAGTCAGTTAATTAGGTAGGGTTACCGCCAAACATCCTCTTAAGTCATAGGCTTTAAACCCATTCCTCTTGATGATTTAACAAGTTGATCTCATGACACACCTTTAATAAATGGATCCTAGGTTGTCATCTGACAGGATATAGTCTATGAAGATTACTCCATTTGAGATCAATTATTTTGTGGTCTATGTTATCTTCATAAGAGATATAAATAACCATTATACACAAACTCAATGCCTAAGCATTAGTTTTAGTCACATGATGATGTCTTCACCAAGTTCTGAAACACTTCATGTTCTTAGCTTTATGTAGAACTATGAATATAGGTTTCATGATTAATATGTTGCACATATTTAATCTGAAAGATGTCAAATCTTGCTTCACTATGAAGTGTAAAGACAAATCCACTCATGGATTTTTAGTTTTTGGAGTAAGATAACCAATTAACATAATTGTAGCCCTCCAAAATTATTGATTCTTCACCATAGTGCATCACATAATTTTTAGTATATTTCATATATCTCAATACTCTAGCTATAGATTTCCAGTGTTGACAATATGGATTAATCTTATGGTTACTTATTGCATGTACATAGATTTAGTCTAGTACAATTTTTTAAGTACTCTAGACTTCCAATCATATACGAGCAGATTTGAATCTTTCAAATACCATTTTTGCATAAAAGCTGGAGATAGGATATATGATGATTTTTTTTTTCTTTTAAGGTATAATGATCTTAATCACTTAAAATCATATCCTTACTCTCATGTATTACATGTCAAACTTCTACTAACAATACTTTTAGTTTGTTTGATCATGTCTATATATGTTGAAACAAACAAAAAATGCATCCATGTGGACTACTTTTGATGTATATTTGTTTCTCACATTTATGCTAAAACTACTTGACATGATAACATGATCAAATATTTTATGTCACTATTTCAAAGCTTTCCAGAAGCCCAAATAGAGACTACACAAATCTAAAAACTTTGTGTTTTTAAGAGGTGGTACTGCAACTTTTGCCAGGCACCCCCACACCTATGAGTATTTATACAAGTGTATTTTACCTCTAAAGTTCATATGACATTTTGCCATTGATTTTATGTGATAAACAACGCTTCCCCCACATTTGCTGAGGTATATCACAATCATGTGTCTTTGCATTCAACAACTCATTAAGAGTTAATAAATATTTTTTTTTTTAACTCCATCAGAGACAAGTGAGCAAAGTTTTTTTTTTTTTTGCTTTGATGGATAATGCCAATTTCTCTCAAGAATGCATTTATTCTCATCAAACTTGCCTCCTTTGTCATGTATAACTATTTTCATAGTTTTCTCAAGTTTTGATTTTCATCTTGTCAACTTTGAACTTTTACAAAGTCACAGACACACACACACATATATATATATTTTCAACTCCATTAGAGTGAATAAAGAGCAGTTTATGACAAATAATCACATTTCTGTAAAAAAAATGCATTAATTTTCAACAATCTTGCCTCTTTCATCATGTTTAACTATTTTCATAGTTTTCTCAAGCTGGTTTTCAATTTCCATCTTGTCTAATTAGACTTTTCAAAGTCACATTCTTTCCTTTAGCAATTATACACATCTATCACAATAGACGTCAATAGTGGTAGCAATGCCACCATTCTATCTGGATATTCTCAACCATGTTGATTTCAGAAACTACAATATACATACCAGTTTCAGTCAAATTGGTATAAAATTTCTCATTATATTTACATGGTCAATCTTGCTACAAGATTCATAAGCAATTAATGCTATGACATGTGTTATCTTAATGACCCATTATGCCACACTTGTGACATTTTTCAATTTTTTTTCTTTAGTCCTATGCTTATTGCATTAGGAACTAATATGACGATCTGATAAACATCAGAATTTGGCACAATCATATGTGGTAGACCACTACCAAACTGAATTGGTGTATCGACTCACTAGATTTGTAACCAATAACACTTCCACCGCAACCGGTGTATAAAGAACATGGACATTCCGATAAGCATCAAAATTTCAATCTATAAAGCACACATGATCATATGTGGCAGACCATTTCCAATTTAGGTTGTCGACTCACCATATCAGTGGCCATCTCAAACGTTTTCTTTGTTAAACAATGTTTAGAAATAAAAAAAAACCCAAATGTATATCCATATACATGTGTCTAATTCAAGTTGTTAACTCAGTGATAATCATACTTAATTTAAATCTGTCCAAAATAACCAAAATCAAATCAGTATATTAACATAACAATTTAGAAATTTGATCCAATATATACTCAGAAATATAAACTAAATAAATATACATTTTCAGAATTTAAACAAATTCCACAAATATTTATTTAATATAAAGCAAAGACAATAAATATGCAATTTAAAACATCCAAATGAGCATTTTGAAAAATATACCATTCAATTGCATATTACCCAAATTAATGTCCAATAAAGTAATATATCTGAAGAGAAATTAATAAATTATTTTACAGAAACTAACGTTCTGCATTATAATTAAATCAAACCAAAGCACAAAAGCAGTCAACCATAGTTAACCAAAATTAAATCAAGTCTGCAACAAAACAAGCTTCCAACAAGTTGGAATCCAAATTAAAGTTTATGTTGACTAAATACGCTTTTCTTCTGAAACTGAAACTTCTTTTGATTTTTTTTTTTATATTCAAATCCAAATAAATGTTGCAATTTAAAAGAATCAATAATTATCATAACTGCAAATGAACGTTTGACCACAATAATGTCCAGCACGAATCAAAGGTTGCAATAAAAGATTTCTTTTTCTTTTCCTTTTTCCAGAAAAAGTTTTACTAGTCGAAAAAACAGGTTGAAATCAACTAAATTTAACCAATTCACAGAATTTGTAGCACAGAAAATTTCAGATTTAGTTAACTCAAATAAATAGCAAAATGGAGCAGATAAACGACCAAAATTAAACCAATAATTCAGGCAAAAAATCAGACATTATTATACAGCTCTAGAACACATTAGCATAACCAATATGGATCAGACATGAGTTTCCATATTAAGTTCAAATGATGAACATAATTATCCATGAACACCTGTTTTCATCAAAACAAATGAATCATGCCACAGAAAAATTCAGATGGAAAAAGACTGATTTCCAACACCATAATTTCTCTGATTCCTTTTCTTATACAAAAACACCTCACAAATTATCAGTTTTCTTTAGTGTATTAAACATAAACGAAAATTTACAGAATTAAGATTGTAGAAACGCAAATTCTACAATATGGCTAACTGAATAATTGTAAAGCAATTTGCATAAAAAAAATATAAAATATATAAAATATCAATACAGAAATTTGGAAAGACGGATTTGCAGAGGAGAGACACTCTTTCCTTAATTCTGTAAACGTCCCGTAGTGTGACGGTTGCATGGCGTTCCAAAATCCCAGGATACAACGGCATACGTTTCTGTCTCCCATCACTAAAGAACAGAACCTGTCGAACATTTTTATGTGTTGTACTCTCGTGGAAAATAAAAGGAAATGAAAGAGAAAGATGAAAAGGAAAAATGTGGAAATTGTTGTTTTTCTGAATGAGAGATATCGACTATTTTATAGTCTCACAAAAATCAGGAGATTTATTTCTCAATTAAATTGAGCAATAAGGCGAAAAGAAGTTACAAAGAATTGTCATCAATTTCTTAATTGATTGTGACACCTTAATGCTTTGACAGCATTATATTCAGCATTGATCAGATACCAAACACAAAACCAAAGGCAGAAAGACAGGTTATTGGACCGAGGCCCATATACCTGAACCCGCACTCAAACCCGAACCAAGCCCGAGCCCATCTTGTCTCGGCTTGGCGCGCGCGTATGGCTTAGTTTAGGTTCACTCTTTTCTCCAATTGTCTTAAGGTCTTTAAACTTATCAAGACTTCTCCACAATTTCTGCTATGCCCATTTTATGCCTTTCAAGCAATAAACATTGGACAAACATTTCTCATTCAACCAAACTCTAATTTTGACATATGAGTAACATCTCTCAAATTTGAGTTCCAGCATCTATCCGCAAAGATTTGAGACCGAGGAGAGACGATATTGGAAAGGCAGACATTGTTAAGCAGTTGCATCAAGTTCTAAGTGATCCTAGAAATTTTCGGAAAGATTGCACAATGGATTGGGAAAAGCCGATGTTTCCGTCGCATCGTGATGCTGCAGTGAAGGTACTTAATGAGCTAGATAAGTTGTCGACTCATACTCTACTTGCAATGAAAAGAAAACTTTAAGGTTCAATAACGATACCTCGGTTGAAACCTAGAAAAGTGGTTGAGAAGAATATCGATAGGAGTCTTCTGATAAACCAAGTGAAGCAAGCTAGTGAAAAGTTGCTCTCAGAACTTTCTGCAGGTGATAAACTGCAGAAGCAATTGGCTAAGGCGATGTCATTAGTAGATTTATCATTTAAGTTAAGTCCTGGCTACAACAAAACTACTGCTCCTACAGATTTTTTCTAGTTCTCTCCAGAAACAAAGAAGCTGCAGATCGTCATAGTGAAGGCAGTCTGGTTACTCCGTACGGCCAGGATTGATTCTGCGTTTAAAGGATTGGGTCATATCTTAGACCGAGAAGTTTAAGTATCAAATAAGAAGTTAAGATCAGCGGTTGAAAGAATGTTGATCGAATATCTGTTTGAGTGCTGTGACATGGACGTCCTTCCAAAGTCGTTGCCAAACGCTCTTTCATACGTGAACAATAGTACGCGGACTGTAGACCATAAGTGTAACACCCCCTAAAACTGCCACCTAGCACTAAACACCCTCTTGGTTTATCCTAATGACACTTGGGTTCCACTAAGATGAACAAACCACTTAATTTATTTACTTACTATTCTTTCTTCTAGAAGCTGCCCACTCACAACTTTGCCCACGAAAATTCACTTTCTGGCACTCCAAAATGAGTCTGATTGAAGATTAGACTGATCTCTTTGCAGATTTTTCAACTGATTCACCCAACAACCTTACACACCTCCAAAATCATAACTTCCACTTCCCTTACTCAAAAGTTGTTCTGCTTGATTCTGAATGCTCCTCATGATGTCCTCTGTGCCCACAAAAAGTTTCAGAATCTTTATATTAGTAAAACTCGACTTATGAATTTTCTTGTCCAAACTGCCAATCTTCGTCATTCCATCTTGTCCGATTTTTAATTCTGTCAGGAGAATTTTTCTTTGACCAAATCTTTTTGTAATAGTTCCATATGGCTCTTGAATACCTCTGTGAAAACGCCTGGAGTTTTTAAAATGGTCCTTCTAGTCCTTTCGGATTTATTTGCTCGAACTGTCCCTTCTTTGCCTAAATCTAGTTCTCGTGATTTTTCTAGGTCACGTCTTAATTTTTCTTGGCATGAATCCTTTTGAACTGGCTTCTCGGATGTCTTGTGTATCCACACTCCAAATTCCACAATTTTTAAAGTTGTTCTCATCGCCCATCAGAAATTATTTTGCTCCGTGGTAATTTTCGTTGTAGTATCGAGGTATTACAATAAGGTATTTCCAGGGGAAGCAATTGAGGAAGAGACAGAGTGTATATTAAATGTGAGTGCTCAAGTGAAGCAAATATTTTGGCAATGCGCTCCAGATTATAAGTTTGATCAGGACTTTGGTGATGCTTATATGGAGGATCTAAAAGACAGTGATGATGATGACAGTCAATACGATGCAACTGATCCGTTTCATGACGAAAGTGGTGCAGAATGCTCAGTTTTGGAACCGACTGCTTCTATCGTTGACCGGACAGAGAATATTACAAGAACTCATCCTAGGTCTCACTTTGTCACTCCCACATCAAATAAATTAGTAACACTTATCAGTGATAGACATGACATAGGTACGAGAAAGGCTGGGACGGATATTGTAGTGGAAGTAGATAACCAGCTTAGCTCTCGATCATTGTTTTCTGTTGAAAATATACAGAGTGATGATCATGGTGAGAAGAATCCACTCAAAAGGAAGAAAAACCAGTCAGTACCTTACAGTCCAAGAATTTTGTGATGACACGAGCTTGGTTGCGTATAACCTAATTGGCCGCTTACAAGAGAAATTTGCAGACCAAAAAGGTTTAGACTTGAAAGCGTATCAACGTTCATATCTTGGAGGCGATTCCATGCTTCAAGAAAGATGTAGAAGGTGAGGGTAAAAATGCATTTTTTCCTCGTGCAGTTTCATTATACTTGTGCTAATGTCTTCATACTCTTACCAAAAAGATTTTCCTTGTGTTGCAGTCAGTTGAGTCGATCACACTTTCTAGTTTCTGCTATCAAAGAGATAATGATGCACTCCCTTGATAAGAGGTACACATTTGTTTTCCGTTTTTGGAATAAAAGTTTCATGTTGCATGGGTAAGCACGAGGATTTCGAATTTCTAATCACTGAAAAACCTGTTTTCTACAGTGTTTTGTTGAAATTAAAAGAGTTGATGGAGTAGCAGCAATGGAGTGGAGAAAGAAAGAACAGAAGGATCTTCACCAAGTGTTCTCTTTTGTATGTGAAAAATATGAGTAAACAAGTGTCGTTTCCAGAGCACAACATTAGCTTTGTATAAAGCATCCAACTTTTAATTCTTTGATGCATCCAAGCTTCTCTATAGTTGCACATAGTTATCCTGAAACATCAAACTCTCGTAAAATCCACATTGCTTGACCAACTTTACCAAAGAGATTTCATTTCTCTATAAAAAATACAATTTAACCCGTTCCACAGTTTAATAGACAGAAATTGTAGTTGTAGTAGATACAATATTTGGTCCTGAACATAAGAGTTTTACAGACCATCAAGGAAGGATTATGACTCTTTCTCTGATGAAAGCTGCTTAGCGAGTAGGAGAAGCCCAGCTGTTGTGAAGATTGACAAGACGGCACACGCATAAAACAGAGCTAGAAGAGTCCCTCTCAGAGACTGCAGAGAAGAACAAAAACACATGATACAAAATGTCAATTTACAAACCCATTAAAACAATAGAAAGCAGTAAACTCCACAAACCTTTGCGAGTTGCAATGCATTGTCATTTGCATACTGCATTGAGTTCTCTGGTGTGCTTTGGATCCCCTGACTGATTTTGCCATGAAAGTATCCTGTTCGGTCCAAGCATGAACTGTACTTTTAATGTTGTTTAAGAGGGTGACACACAGTTTTTAAAAGTAACAAACAATCTTCTACAAATACCCAAAGACGAATGCAACTGCAGCTCCAGCGTACGCTTTCTCTGTACTCACAGCAACCTGAAGCTAACTGCATTTCAAACAAACAAACAAAAAAATCTAATCAGCAAAAAGTAGCTTCAGTGAACGTACAAGAGAAACCATATTATTATCAAGCATTACCTTAAACATCCTTGTTTTCGACATAGATTCATTGCTGACTGGAGCAAATGGTGTATATACAGATAGGACCTCTCCAGTTGTAAACATCGCTTTAGCAATCTGCGAGTTCTCAGCAACGTTAGTTCTTGTAGGCATGACTGATTATACAGACGAACCCACTGATTGAATTATCACAGCAGATATGTCTTACAACATAGACTGATAATCTGATTAATCATAATCATAATTTAAAAAAAAAACAGTAGAAGAAACCACACCTACGTTTCAGGTACCTTATGTAGTTCACCTTGACCATACTGTCCCATGCCTTTGAACCTTTTTCCCGCAGATATCAGACGCCTCCCAAAGGCTGTTCTAAAGACGAGTACGATTACAAGAGAATTAGATGTAGAATGATATGTAAACCACATACTAAAGAGCTACTTTCTTCTTACCTGATCTGGCACCATCTGTAATTGAAGTTTCCAGTTGGGGAAGTTTCTCCACTAAACTACGAGAAGTTGATGCGTCAGCTTGTTCCCAAGCACGGGACAGATTCAGTAACGATTCTCCAAGCTCTTGACCACACTACAAAACATATTTGAGAGGTTGCAATTATAAGTCCCTCAAAGTTGAATGAAGCGACGCAAAGACGTTGGCTTTTATAAACCACCACAAAACTTCAGAATCCTCTTTTCCTCTCTAATCAAATCCGGGGCATAACACCCGAATAGCAAAGAAGACAAACCAAGTTCTGGAGCATTAGAAAGAGAAAACGAGAACAAGGAAGCTAAGTCAAAGAGGTGTGTCAGAATGAAAGAAGAAAGACATTCTTCGAGAGATTGAAACGAGAGATAAGTTTCCTCCCAATAGGAGCATCTGAGACAGTTCCCCTCCTTCTCCTACTTTCTTCTGCTACTTGCTTCTCATTATCTTGTTTCTCCTACTTACGACTCCTCCTAGCTTCTCCTCCTTTCTTCTCCTCCTTGCTTCTCCTCCATACACAAAATAGTCATGAATTCCATATAAATGGATCAAGCATATATTTTCAATTCTTCTCCTTGTCGCTCCTCCTCGTTGCTCCTCCTTGTTTCTCCTCCTTGCTTCTCCTACTTGCTTCTCCTTATCCTTGTTTCTCCTACTTGGTTCTCCTCCTAGCTTCTCCTCCTCGTTTCTCCTACTTGCTTCTCCTCCATATAGAAAGTAGTTATGAATTCCTAATAAATGGATCACACAAATGTTTTCAATTCTTCTCTTCGTTGCTCCTCGTTTCTCCTCCTTGTTTATCCGCCTTGCTTCTCCTACTTCGTACTCCTACTCGCTTGTCCTTATTCTTGTTTCACCTCCTATCTTCTTCTACTTGCTTCTCCTTCTTACTTCTCCTCCAAACAGAAAATAGTCACGACTTCCTTATAAATGGATCGCACATATATTTTCAATTCTTCTCCTCGTTGCTCCTCGTTAATCCTCTTTGTTTCTCATACTTGCTTCTCCTACTTGCTTCTCTTACTTGCTTTTCCTTATCCTCGTTTCTCCTAGCTACTTGCTTCTCCTCCTCGTCTCTCCTACTTGCTTTTCCTCCTTTCAAGAAATAGTCATGAATTCTATATAAATGGATCTCACATATATTTTCATTTCTTCTCCTCGTTACTTCTCCTTGTTTCTCCTCCTTTTTTGTCCTCCTTCTGTCTCCTACTTGCTTCTCCTACTTGCTTCTCCTCCTAGCTTCTCCTTCTCGTTTCTCCTACTTGCTTCTCCTCCTTTCTTCTCCTCCTTGCTTCTCCTCCAGACAGAAAATAGTCATGAATTCCTTATAAATGGATCGTACCTATGTTTTCAATTCTTCTCCTCGTTGCTCCTAGTTACTCTTCCTTGTTTCTCCTAGTTGCTTCTCCTACTTGCTTCCCGTTATCCTCTTTCCTCATACTTGCTTCTCTTCCTTACAGATAATTGGCATGAATTCCTTGTAAATGAATCACTAGTCATGAATTCCTTGTAAATGAATCACTAGTCATGAATTCCTTGTAAATGAATCACACATATATTTTCAATTCTTTTCCTCGTTGCTCCTCCTTATTTCTTCTCCTTGCTCCTCTTACTTCCTTTTACTACTTGCTTCTCCTACTTTCTTCTCCTTATCTTCGTTTCTCATACTTACTTCTCCTCCAAGCTTCTCTCCTCGTTTCTCAAATTTGCATCTACTCCTTTCTTCTCCTCCTTGTTTCTCCTCCATACAGAAAATAATCAGGAATTCCATATAAATTGATTGCAGATATATTTTCAATTATCCTCCTCGTTTCTCCTCGTTACTCCTCCTTGTTTCTCCTCCCTCTTTCTCCTCTTACTTGCTTCTCCTAATCCTCGTTTCTCTCATCAAACGCATACAGCTGATCGCTAGACCATTACTCATGAGGTCAAAGCTTCCAGTATCAGCCTCAGGACACGCAGTCTTACATGCCGCAGAATTAATCCGCATCAGGCCATCAAGTGACCATGAATATTCCCCCTCCTAATTAATTACGGGTCAAGAGCCAGACATATCCTATCTTAAGATATTCGGTTGTTCAGTTTATGTACCGATTGCTCCATCACAGAGGACTAAGATGAGACCTCAGAGGAGGATGGGA
The DNA here is from genome assembly GCA_010577795.1 of Isatis tinctoria. Taxonomy (NCBI): domain Eukaryota; kingdom Viridiplantae; phylum Streptophyta; class Magnoliopsida; order Brassicales; family Brassicaceae; genus Isatis; species Isatis tinctoria. The sequence goes on along the minus strand of CM021248.1, from coordinate 11,733,214 downwards.
ATATATGTTGGATATGATTCACCCACGATCATAAAGTACCTCTAGCCAACTATCGGTGATTTGTTTAAGGCCAGGTACGCGGATTGTCATTTTGATGAGTCCGTTTTTCCAGCAGTAGGTAGTAAGAACCGGCTGGATAAAGAAATTGCATGGAATCATACATCCTTGAATTGGCAAGATCCTCGGACCCAAGAAAGTGACTTGGAAGTCCAAAAGATTATTCATATGCAAAAGCTAGCTATACAATTGCTAGATTCCTTTGCTGACCCGCAGGGAGTAACTAAGTCGTATATACCAGCCGTGAATGCACCAATACGAATTGATGTCCATGATGGACCGCAAGTTGCTACAGTGTCTAAGCCACGGGCAAAGCGTGGTAGACCTATTGGTTGCAAAGATAAGGCTCCTCAGAAATTAAAGAAAGGTGCTGAAATTCAGACCGATGAGATAGTAGATGGACCGGACACAAATGAACCTAAGGAGCCACAAAATGAAGCTCGGGATGCCGAGCCTCATGGTCCTGAAGTTCCTGATAACAACGAGATCTCAATAAATTTGGTTATGTCCGGAATCCAATGGAACAGAAAAGACGTCGACGTCGATGATATATTTGCATGCAATGTAGCACTTGAGATTATGAATGAGGATCTAGAACCCACATCAATAAGAGAGTGCACTCAACGATCTGATTGGCCAAAATGGAAAGAAGCCATAAACGTGGAGTTAAACTCTTTAAAGAAGAGAGAGGTTTTTGGTCCCATAATTCGTACACCTCGTGATATAATCCCAGTTGGACATAAATGGGTCTTTTTTGAGGAAGAGAAACGAACAAGGAGAGATTGTTCGACACAAAGCACGGCTTGTGGCACAAGGATTCTCACAAAGACCAGGAATCGATTATGAGGAGACATACTCCCCTGTGGTGGATGCAACGAGATTCCGATTCCTGATAAGTCTGGCCATAAAAGAAAAATTGGATTTACGGTTAATGGATGTAGTAACCGCCTATTTATATGGTCCACTGGATAATGAGATTTATATGCGATTATCAGAGGGTATTGAGCTCAAAGATAAGAGAAGTTCTCGCGAAGAATACTGCATTAGGCTGAACAAGTCCTTATACAGACTGAAACAAAGTGGGCACATGTGGTACAATAGATTAAGTGAGTACCTATTCAAAGAAGGCTATATAAATGATCCCATCAGTCCGTGTATCTTTATAAAGAAGTTTGCAAACAAAAGATTTGTAATTATAGCCGTATATGTGGATGATTTGAACATCCTCGGAACCTCTGGAGAAACCGCCCAAACAGTTGAATATTTAAAGGCCGAATTTGAAATGAAAGACTTAGGAAATACTAAGTTCTGTTTGGGAATACAGCTTGAGTACGTAAATAATGGAATCCTTGTGCATCAAATGGCATATACAGAAAAAGTACTCAAGAGATTTAATATGGACCAGGCCCACCCATTGAGCAGCCCAATGGTGGTGAGAAGCCTCGCATTGGACAGTGATCCATTAGGTCCGGAGAGAAAGGATGAAGAAGTCCTTGGTCCCGAAGTGCCATATCTCAGTGCCATATGAGCGTTATTATATTTGGCTAGTCATACTAGACCAGACATTTTTTTTGCCGTGAACCTCCTATCAAGATTTAGTTCTTGTCCGACCCAGAGGCACTGGAACGAGATTAAACATATAGTTCGTTACCTAAAAGGAACGAAGGATATGAGTCTGTTTTACACTAACCATAACAACAAAGGTTTAGTTTGTTTTGCTGATGCAGGTTATCTATCGGATCCACACAATGGACGATCTCAGACAGGATATGTGTTCACTCACGGGGGAACCACAATTTCATGGCGATCCATGAAGCAGACGCTCACGGCCACATCGTCTAATTACGCAGAGATTTTGGCAATTCATGAAGCCAGCCGTGAATGTGTTTGGTTGAGATCGATGACTCAGCACATAAGGCGAGATTGTGGGATGACCGACGGAAAGGAAGAGCCAACCGTACTTTATGAGGACAATGCTGCGTGCATAGCTCAACTGAAGGATGGATACATCAAGGGAGACCGGACAAAGCACATTCTGCCGAAATTGTTTTTCACTCACGATCTCCAGAAGGCTGGAGAAATACAAGTGCTTCAAGTCCGTTCAAGCGACAACTCAGCTGACTTGTTCACGAAGTCGCTCCCAACCTCCACGCTCAAGAAGCTGATGTATCAGATCGGCATGCGCCGACTAAAGTACTTATATGGATATCTTAATCAGGGGGAGTAATACGTGCTGTACTCTTTTTCCTCGCTAAGGTTTTGTCCCATTTGGGTTTTCGTTAGAAATTTTTTTAATGAGGCAGCATCCCCAAGCGTAGATCCTTGGTTGCATCGGGTTCAGTCATTTCATCCAAAGGGGAGTGTTATGAACCGTTTGATTTAATGGACTCAATACAGACTGACCCACGTAGAGGTTATTACATAACCGGTCCTTATGTTTAATATATATTAAGTATTAGACATTCCCTTTTTTACAAGGAATAGGTTTATGGAATATTGCCATATTAATCCTTATGTAGACCTATATATAAAGACCATTTAGTTTCATTAATAATATAACAATTCACAACAGTATTTGTATTATAACAAACTTTTTCAATAGATAAATATCCGACGAATAAAACAACCATCTCCTTAGTAAGAACCGTGTCAATTTTTTTTAGAATACAAACCAGTCGGAAATTTGTAACATTAAGAAATCAACCAAGTATCTTAAATCTCCTTGTCACGGTTCTCGAGACTCTCTAGTATATTCCCCATACGAAACAAAAATTGACAAAAATTGCATATAACGAATGTCTCTGACTGAAACAAAAGGTTTATATTTTATAGCATATAACGAATGTCTCTGACTCAAATAACGACATACATCTTGCCTAAATGCAATGCAGACTTCTCTAGCCATTTGCTTCTCGCCAAGGGTGTAAGTAACACTGAATATCTCACCTGTTCAATAAAATATCCACACAAAAAAGCTGATCAAAATCTAAACAAAAACGTTTTCATCTTCATGAAACATTCAGCAATTCATGTGTGCTTTATGCTCAGCAGAGTTTGATGCTATATTTAAACTATATCCCTTTCTTCATAAGATAGAGATAGTGTTAGGTTTCATTATAAAGGGTAATGATTGGTAGACGTACTTCCTTCCCGTCAGTATTTCTCATAACAACACCATCAACAACAGGCGACTTCCTTGCTTCGGCATGTGATGTAATCCTCGGAACCAACCCTGAACCGGCAGCACCAATTCCACCCATTCCGGAAATGAGGGCTCGTCCAATGACTCAGTCCGGAGCTAAAACCTTACAAAGGGACTTCAACCAGGCCGTGGAAAGCTTAGTGGCCCAATTCGAGGTTGAAGACTTAGCTGATCAACTTGGACAAATGAGCATTACCAAGAAGGCCCAATCTGACCCAAATCAACAAAAGGACCAAACCGGACCAATTGAAGAATCTGATCAACATCAAACCGGCTCAACCGAGGAACCAACATTTATGGACATCAGAGGCGGTCCAAACAATGTTCATGAAGAACTTAGGATAAGGGGAGCAACCGGACTTACCTTGTTTAGCATCTCGCCCACTTAATTCTCGGTCTTCACCCAAAGTACAAGAACAAGTCCACATTCATCCACGGTCAAAGTCTTCACTCCATCACCACGAAATCAGCACTGGTAAGTCTGATTTATTTCAATTATTTGATCATGGACTAACTGATTTTCTTGTCTTTGAATTGTCTTTATGTTGATTTTCATTTCATAGATTAATGGCCTTATGTTTAGCCAATTTGCTTTTAATTTTCGTTTTTAATGGCATGTAGCCAAATTAGTGTGATTTTCAATAAATTTGTAATCTCCTTTAATGTCCCTTGAAGGCACCAGCTGTTTGGACTATTATATAAAGTCCCCTCACAGCCTTGTATTTTTCACACAATCAATAAACAAACACCTTTTTGCTTAGAGAAATTCTCTCAAGTTCGATCTTTTTGTTTAGTGTGATTCTAACCAAGAACATCTTTGTCTTATCAGAGCTTCCTTCCATAAAGCTTTGTGGCGACCTCGATCCACCATCTATCCGCCTAACCACCCACCGCCCAACCGGAGACCAGCCGCACGGCCAGCCGTTTGGATCCGCACCACCACTTCTTTCCACCGTCCACCACTATCCAGGAACAAGGAGAGCAGCCGCACGGCCAGGCTTGCCCCATCCACCCTCCACCGGCAAATCTCAGTTCCTGAGTTTGTTTCAGCATGTGCATATTCAGGACCCACTGTGCAGATTTTTCAGTTAAAAGATTGTGAAAGACAAGATTGACGTAACATGTAGGAAAACGATCAGAACCTTGACATCAGTTCCTCTGGTAGGCATAAATTACTCATATATATAAGAACCCTCTCTCCTTACTCTCCTGACATCAGGATGAAACTCACTTGATCGGTTCCTAATCTAAAGTAAAATGAAGACAAAAACGATGGAAACAAATATTTAATCACTTGACGACAATATTAGAATAAACAGTTAATTATACAGAGCAGCCAAGTTCTGCAGAAAGATGCAGTACCTTGTGAAACAATTCCTTCATGCATCCACCTGCCGAGCTAGGGTAGTATATCATTATGCTATGGTCATCACCTACAAACGCACAAAAAAATTAATTGTTAGCAGATAACTTTTAACAAATCTGCAAGTCAGAAGACATAGAGAACAAGGAGTACATCCAGCATCATATAACAACTAAGAACACTAAATGAGAATACAGCCTTGAAAAAATCACCCCTGTTCGTATTAACAGTAATTCAGACTAACTCATATGACAAACAAAGCATCACACTACCAATTTCAGGTTACTCTATTAGTTACACAGCACAGAAGGAGATAACCGACTGAAGTGAATTTATTTACGAAAGAATACATAACACTTCCATGATTATTATTCAAATTTCCAGTTTTGGACTTGTCCTTAAGAATAAATAGATAATAAGCTGCTTGACCAATGCATGAAAAAGAGAGCAAGATGCCAAAAGAGAAACTCACCGTTGACAGGCTTTTCCACAAATGGCTTCCAACAAAATCTTCTTCCTCAACAAAGTAATCGATAGACTGATCTCCTTGAAGATTACTCAACTGATTCACCCAACAACCTTCTACACCTCAAAAATCATAACTTTCATTTCCTTTACTAAAAAATTTATCCGCTTGACTCTAAATTCTCTTCATCATGTCCTCTGTTCCCACAATAAGTTTTAGAATTTTTGGATAAGTAAAACTCGACTTATGAATTTTCTTGTCCAAACTGTCCATCTCCGTCATCCCATCTTGTCCGATTTTTAACTCTCACAGGAAAAACTTTCTTTGACAGAATCTTTTTGAAATAGCTCCATATGGGTCTTGAGTCCCTTTGTGCAAAATCCCGGAAGTTTTAAAATTTCCTTCCTATTTCTTTCCGAATTATTTATGTCGTAGTGTATTTTTGGTCCTTGATCGGGGTATTACATTCTTCCCTCCTTAATAGAATTCGTCTTCGAATTCACTGCTTCTGGTGGCTTCTCATAGCTTTGTCCTTAAGCTAGCTCTTCTCAATTATAAGTAGACATCCTCTGTTGGTACGACAATCACAGCTCTGCTGCTGGTCTCCTGGTTCAGTTTCCGATTTCTTCTTGGTCCAACTTCATCCTCGTCTTCACTTCCATCTCTATCTTCATCCAGTTTCTGACCTCTCTTCATTCCACTTTCCATCCTTGGTTAGATGGTATCCACTTGAAGCTGCTTCCTCTTATTCCTTGATCCTTCTCACAAACTTCTGAATCTTCTCGTCCTCTTCTTGCGCTTCACGGATCCGTCGGATCGATTCCATTTGTCTTACGGCTTATAGACCCAATGGTTCACTTCACTCTTCTTCTAATTCTGCCATACTCGCTTGCTTCATTTCTTGATTTAAAGGTTTTCCTCTTCTACACTTACATCTGTTCTTCGTTGACTCAACGCATCAGCCACTACATTGGTTTTTCCCGGGGTAGTACTGGATCCTCGAATTCTCGGCGTCCAGAGAAAACTTCCTTCGAATCGACCATCAGACTTTTGATATCTCCCTTTGCTGTCATCATCATCGCTCGGTACCACCATCTTCCTGATACTTCCATTCCTCCTATCTTACTCGAGATTACTGTCTCGTCTTGCTCTCCTTCACTTGGCTCGTAGTCTGGCTTCCTTGCTGGTCTTGACCTTTACCTCAGATCCATACTCTTCGATTCCATAATCAGCTTCACTATCACCATCCTCGTCCAGTCTTCCAAGGTTCTCCACTTCTGAGCTCAACTTACACATTCACCATAATCCTCAAGCTGAACAGCTCCGATTAGGTTCGGTTTCTAAAGCTAGGCCATTACTAGACTTCTATTACCAACCATATCTAAGGTTCATACAGGAACTCCTATCACCATACTATCCTACTCAATGGTTTCAGTTCTAGGGGTTTACTCTATGGGTTACTCGGAAATTTGACAATTCTACCATACGAAGAATTCAATTATCACACAAAAGGGAGTTAGCGCCCATGCGTACCTGGTTTGGGACCGTGGGATGGTCCTGCGGAATCTGAAAGCACTCCATCCAGCGCAGCCTGCCAAATACCTGTTACAAGGCAACAAACTAACTAACAACCTACTGACCGGAACGTATCGGAATTTTCTAATTGACTTTTGTGACACCTTTGACTCGATAAAACATTGTAAACGCGGAAAAGCACTGGTCCTGTGAGCATGATCATACAACCACGCTCTGATACCACCATCTGTAACACCCCCGGACCGGACTAGACAGGACCGGCCAACCAACAATCAAACAAAAACATGGAACGGCCAATCCCTTTATGCGATCGAACGACAATCAAACAAGAAAACGAACGACCGCACAGACCAGCCGACCCAGAGATGCCACAGTACAGGATTAAGTAACGAGTCAGCTCATTCCAGGACAAAGTCCGAAAACAGAGCCGTCCAATTACCTAACACCGTCTACCTCTCGACCGCGGCCTAAGGCTTTTCAACCCGTACTTTGGTCTCGAGTTGTGTTAGTCCGGACAAAACTAATATCAATGAGCCAGTTAAGTTCGTAAAACATTTCATTTGATTTATAAAATTCAAATCCATCTTGTACAAATACAAACCATACGGTGATCACCTTGGAAATCCGAAAAGAAAACATTCTTACAAACGAGTCCTTTACAAAATTCAAGAAAAATCTACTTCCGATGTCCTAACGTTCCGCCGATCGCTCCATCAGCTTTCTATGGGCTAACTGCAAGGGGAGGGAAAGGAGTAAGTAATCGGGAGATTACGTAGTGAGTTCAGAATATAAGCAACAAGGATACCCAACCTAGTCCTTATCGTGCAACACACAATCAAACAATCACATAATAGCGGAAGCAGAGAAAGATAGCCGAAGCAACATAAAAGTAAATAGCCGAAGCACAAAAACGTTAGTAGATGATTACTTAGCACTCTTCTGAAGATGCGTTCTCACAACGCACAACACACACGCGTGGGCACTGAGATCTCAAAGTATGGTGTGAATCCCGCGAACACCCTGCACTTGACTATCACAAAGACCGTCAAGCCGGAACATCAAAAACAAACCGATCACCGGCCGGAGCCAAATGAACCGGCCCAGCTCCTTCCGGAAGCTGTCACGGTTAGCTCCACCCTTCCTCTTCTGGAACACCGTATGCAGTACCCCGTCGGGTCCAACTCGGCCCGGGCTGCCATCCGGTCTCTCCGAGTCTTCTCCACCTCTCAGTCCATCGATGCCGTGGAGGACAACAATTGGGATCACACTCATACCGCCACTGAACTGCCTCTCTCTCGGTTCCGCTTAGTCCGAAGACTACCCGTCAACGGACTAACTCCATACCACACACACTATAACTCCACCATAATCACACATCTCATCACAACTCCCTCCACAATCTTCATCAACTCAAACTCCACAATCTCATGGCTCTCACTAGCCGAATTCAATATATTCCTCTGTGGTGATACCTGCATAAAACATTAGTCTGCACCACAGAGGCTACCTTCCTCACAAACACCACACAAGCATGCAACAAGCAATCAAAATCCGATGACAATTCCTTTTAAATTCGACACTTCTTTATTAAGTTATCAAAATCCATTTGAAAACGCTTCTTTTCATCAAAACCGATTTAAAACTTAATTAGTAAATCAATTCCACTTGAAACTCCTTTCTTCGACTACTATCCAAGGCACAGCTAAACATTCCGACTCGAACCTAACAATTCTTTTAAAATCATTCCTGCAAAGTCCCTTCTCTTAACTTCTATCATGCAACTCTTAATCCATATCTAAATGCAAACTCTTGATCCAAATCTAACAACCACTTAACAAAGCTCAACCATGCACATCATAACTCACACTAACATCTTTTGATGTCCTTTTAACCACATAACCATGCCTAGACTTTGTAGTTCCATTTTAATCCAAGTTATCTTACTTCTCATTCCCAATTTCTACTAATTACTACACCAATACTAAAATGAAGTCTTAGCCTAGTATCCAAGAGAAAAGACCTAACTATCGATAACCTAGCAAGCATGCCATCTATGGTTTTTCCCTATAACCTAACACACTTTCATTTACCATAAGTAATTGAACCATACTAACAATTCTACAAAATACTAAACATGCGATTTTAAAGATACTTATTAATTCTAATTATATCTAAATTCTAACCTATCTAACATGCTTACTATCCTATCAATACTAAATTAAATTACGCCTAATCACTAATCAAATTCATTAATTCTCATGCAAGAATCTAAACTCCAATTAAATTCTCTAACACTAAAAATTCAAATAACAGTTCTCTTAATACACTTTCTATCCGATTTTTACCCCAAATAATTTCTAGATTATTAACTTTCTAGACACATGACTAAACCTGTACAATCGCTAGCCCACTAATCTCTTAACATGCAAAGAAACATCTAACAACTTAACTTCAAGATTATACAAGCATGCATGCAACTCTTAATTCTATCATTACCCCAAAAATCAAGAGATCTAAGCTGAAAACTTAGTTCATCAATAAAAATCACTTTTCTTAAAGCAAGAAATCTGAAATCAATTTTTAAGAGGAAGAAAACCATCTTGAAAACAATCTGAAAATCATTCTTAAACACCCTGAAATTCACCATCAAAGCAATCCTCAACACAACGACTCAATCCATCACACCAAAGCAATTCACAATCATGCATGCAAAGATCAATGCTTCAAACTCAACAAAATAAACATGCATGCAAAGATTAGGTGATCAAACTCAACAAATTAAACATGCATGCAAAAATCAATCAATCAATATTACTAATCAACTTCAATTGAAACTGAAACTGAAAATAAAGCATGGTTTCTAGTTGGGTTCCTATCTGAAACTCACTTTGACAAGGCTCCAAGGCTAGAGACACACCACAAGCTCATCTACACCTCTCCACCACAGAACTTCTCTTCTCTCTCTCTATCTCTCTTATGCCTCTCGCTCTTAACAAAGGGGGGAAAGCTTTGGTTTTTTTTTCTTTCTAAAAGAGGGTAAGTGAAGAGATGAGACATAGATTTATAAGGGTGGGGATTAAACAAGAGGTTGACACCTAATTGCCACTAAACTCCTTCTAAAATTTCCACCCAGCCCTAAGACACTCTCCTAATTTGCTTAAGTGACACTTGGATCCCACTAACCCTTATTTAGATAATTAACTTAATTTCCTACCACAACTATTCTCATCTGATGCCACCTCTACCTCTGATCACGAAAATAGCTTGCTTCCTGCCACATGGATGCCCAGAGATGAGTCTGATCAAACCTTGTGAGAGCCGAAACTCACACTGTCAAAACTTATATTTAGTGGGGGCTAGAAAATTCTATTTATAAAGAACTAAAGGACCGAAAATGCAAAAGAGTGATTTTTATTGATATTTTCCGAAAGTATAAGGGAAATTAGCAAAAGCTGAAAAGTCTTAAATTGCTAAAACTCCTAATACTAGGATCTGGGATGGATTTAATCCTTATATGAGCGTACATATATATACTGATAATCCTAGGAGGCTAAGACTTCAGATTTCCGATGTGGGACTTTGTCCTTCCTTCCCAGCCGCCGACCTAAGCATTTTGGGTCCGATTTCCGGCCCGAGAGTCTTCCGTGATCCGTCTGCGCGTTCTGACCCAAATCTGGCCCGTCGGTGAATAGTAATCGTGAATAGTAAACCAAATCTCGGTTTATACTTAATTCGATTTTTTGGTTAACTTTGTCTCGAGATGAATAGTGTTTTTAGCGGTTTTTCCCGCGTGAACAGCATTCCGAGCGTTTTACGACTTTTGAGATTTGAACCGCCCGTTCTTCATTTGAACTTCCAGCCGCCGGTTTCCGTATTGACAGCCAGCCGCCGGTTCCTTTGGCTCGTGTGCTCGGTGACTGGTCCACGGACGGCTGAACGTTCGTCACGGTCTTTCGGGAAATGTTTACGGACGTTTTGGGAGTCGGATTGCGCCAATGGATAGTCTTCGGGTCGGTCCGGACTTAGAGTTACGTTTAACGGTCGGTCGAGTGGACGATGTTCAGATAACGAGTCTTGACTGAGAAATGATCGTGGGATGCCGACTGGGGCATGAAGAAGACCCGGCGGCTGGCCTTATCCCAGCCGCCGGTTGTGACTTGATTAAGATCCGGCGGCTGGCCTTATCCCAGCCGTCGGTTGAGGCATGAAGAGGACCCGCAGGCTGGCCTTATCCCAGCTGCCGGTTGCAGCATGAAGAGGACCCGGCGGCTGGCCTTATCCCAGCCGCCGGTCGATGTTCGGTGAAGGCCCGGCGGCTGGCCTTATCCCAACCGCCGGATGATGCTCGGTGAAGATCCGGCAGCTGGCCTTATCCCAGCCGCCGGATGTTGCTTGATGAGGACCCGGCGGCTGGTCTTATCCCAGCCGCCGGATGTTGCTCGATGAAGATCCGGCGGCTGGCCTTATCCTAGCCGCCGGATGTTGCTTGATGAAGATCCGGCGGCTGGCCTTATCCCAGCCGCCGGTTCATTTCTCGGACGGGTCGTGGGCAGTTGGCCTTAGTTCGTCCGGTCCATGTTAGGGGTAAGTTCCATTTGATCTTTGACCTTGACTTCTCGTTCCGTCAATCTTCGAGGAGGGGATTTTGACCCCAACAGTTAGCCCCCCAGCTCTTCGTTTTCGTAGTCCAGGACGATGAGCTTTAAGTCGAGGTTTTATCGGGATTGATCGGAACGGGAAAATTTCCTTTTCTCTTCTCTTTCCTCTTTTTGTAGATAAAAATTTCCTTTTTCGCGTGAAAGACTTGTGGGCGGTCGGCTCGAAATTGGAAAGACTCAATTCTTACTAGGACTCGAACCGTCCGACTATATATATGGACCTTTCCTTCTTCTTTTTCCTCACGAGTTCTTTCTCTAGTCGAGTGCTCTTCCGTCTCTTTGAATTTAATATAATGGTTTGGCAATCTTTTCGCGAGAGGAGGCAGATGGAGAAGAATGGTGAGGTAAACAAGCTTGGAAAAGATCCCAAGGATAAGACGGCGGCCGACCCTTCAGGATCGGGATTGGCGGACGGCAGTCATGCCATCCCTCCACCCGAGTGGTCAGCGGTTGGCGGTATCCACCGTTGTGGTCACTCCTCTGAAGAAGGAGGCTATTCTTGAACGAAGTATCGCAAGACGTTTATTACCCAAGGCTAAAGCGGCGGCTAGCGGGATCACCTATCGTCTGAGCGATGAAGACGACATGTTGCGTCAAAAGCAGGCGTATTGCCTTGCTGACCTCGGAGCGAAAAATTCTTCTTCCGAGGTTCGGCTTATAGATCCTTCGCCAGGGCTTGCTTTTCCTGAAGCTGTTTGTAGAAATCGTCGTCAGTCTGCTAGGAGTTTTTCGGTGATACAGATGCTAGTTTCAAGTTTCCTTCTTGTGACAGTCTGGACGAGCATGAGAAGTATGAGGATATGGCCTTGAGCGGAATGAAAGTTTACCTATTATTCTCTCTTTTTCTCTTTTTTTTTTTCTTTTTTTTTTTTTTTTTTGCTGACTCCCCCCCTTTTTTTTAGTTTATGTCTTCCGTGAACAAGTGCATCAGCACGTATGATGCTTCTGTCCGCGGAATCCGCAAGCGTACCGAGGATGCTCGGGAGGATGCTCGGATGGTAAGGAGGAAACTCAACGAACTCGAGGCGGCATCTTCGCATCAGGTCAAGTCACTCGAGAAGGAGCTTGCTTCGTTGCGCGCGGAAAGAGCCGAGGCGTTGCAGTTCAGGACCCGTCAAGAGGCCAAAGATGCGCGTCATGCTAAGGAGATACAGACTTTGAAAGACCAGATGGCCACTGTGAAGGCGGCGCACAACTCGAAGGTGCAGCGGGCTTATGCGGATGGGCACAAGGCTTCCGTCGCGAAATTCTGCGACTTCTTAGATGTGCTAAAGGAAGATATTGGATCTTTGTCTGAGGCCAGGAACCAGGAAGTGGATTTGGCTCAGATAGAGAGTAATATCGAACTTGTCGCGTTGCTACAAGGGACTGATCCTCCCAGCTTGGATGAGGAGGAGGTGAAATTGTCCACATGGATGAACGAGTTTGACAAGTCTGCGGCTCGGTTTAATGATGTGATCGCCCGAGTTCGTGGGAAGATTGACTCCCAGTTGTGCCCAGCTCATAGGGATGACAATGTTTCAATACCCGTGGAAAGATCTGTCGAAGAAGAGGCTACTTCTCTCGGGGTGGTTGACCTGTCGGGGTCGAATGAGTCTGTTCCCAGAATCTCGGATATTGCTGTTGCCAAAGCGTTTGGCTCAGATTCTTGACCTCGCGACAATCTTTCTTTCTAGTAATTTTCGAGTTTTTGGTAGTTCTTGGATTTTGTTTATAGATTATGTTATGTATGGCCTGATTTCTGGTCTGTACTGGTTTTTTCCTTGTTTTGAGATTTCAATAAGATAAGCTTCCGAAATTCGAGTTTTGCCGTATACTTTTCTTTTGTGCAAAGGTCCAGGTTGGGTGATCGTGGGCGGCTGGGTTTAGTCCGAGACAAACCCGGCCGCCGTGTATTGATATGGAGAGGATGCTGGATTGATCTTGGGCGGCTGGCAATGTTCCAGCCGCCGGATCATGCTAGATTGATCTCGGGCGGCTGACGATGTCCCAGCCGCCGGATCAAGCTGGATTGATATGCTAGATTGATCTCGGGTGGCTGGCAATGTCCCAGCCGCCGGATCATGCTGGCCGTTTGTACGATTGGCCCGTTTGTCTAGTGAGACTGGGCAGCTGGCCGGTTTCTTTAAAGGGGCCAAGCAGTCCATTTTTTTTTAAGAGATCGGGCGGTCCGTTTATCTGAAGAGATCGGGCGGCCCATCTATCTGAAATGGTCGGGCGGCCCATTTATCTGACTGGATTGGGCGGCTGAACTTCTTCATATTGATTCGGTTTTGCTTGCTTAGTTCAGTCGGGTTGATCGGGGCGCTGTTCCGGGCGCTCGGACCTGATTGTTCGGGAAGAGTTCCCCTTGTGTTATTCGACCAGCGGAGTTAGCCGCTGGGTTTGGAGTTTCGTTTAGTTGCTAGTTTCCGGACGAGTTTATGATCTCATACCAGGGCCGGTTTGGTACTTCGTGGTGAGATGTCTAAGACCAGCGTTCCATGTTGGCGTTTACTGGGTTTAAGGAGTTCATTTCGTGATTCACGCTTCGCATTTTCTACCTATGCGGGGCGTTTAGTGGAAATGAACTAAATAGAACATCGTCTCAAACGTTTCCTGCCAGGATCGCGGAATGTCAGGTTACGCCTTTTGGATGTTAGTCCGGAAATTTGTATAGCGCGCTACGTTTATCCGCTTTGGGATGTATAAAGAACCATGGTTAAAAGGATCGTCCCGTCGTGATCAGCAACAGACGGTGGCATGCTTGCCAAGGCGTGTGTTTTTATGTGCGCCAAGGGGCGATGGCATTTGTTGTGCCATAATGATGGGTGATATCGTTTAAGTTAGAGATGCGTTATGACTCGTCAAGTTTCAATGTTCGTTTTCTCGGGTTTTTTTTAGTCTATTCGCTTTCCGGATCAGGTTTCGAGATGCTAAGTCTCAATGTTTGTCGGAATGGTGTTCAGAAAACCTTTCAAGCTATGGATGTGTTATGAGATGCTAAGTCCCAATGTCCATCCTCTTGATTTGCTTCCGAAAATTTGGGAGTATGTATATACGGACCCACTCCCCCCTTGAAAATTATAAAGTAAAAATAGCTGAACTCGTCGGAAGACGAGTTGCCTACGTACCCTGAATGTAGGGATCAAGCCGGTTCGTAGTTCTATTTTACAGCGTCTAGTGATAATACTTCTTTAGGTGCATCGCGTTCCATGTCCTTGGGACTGGCTTTCCTTCTTTGTTTTCCAGCTCGTATGCTCCTGGGCGGACCACCTTTGCTACTTTGTACGGTCCTTCCCATTTTGCGCCTAGCTTCCCTGCATTCGGCTCCGCGGTGTTCTGAAAAACTTTGCGGAGGACGAGGTCTCCTTCCTTGAATTTGCGGCTTCGCACGTTTGAGTTGTAGTATTTGGCCGCTGCTTGTTGATAGTTTTGAATGCGGACGAGCGCTTGATCCAGTTCGTCTTTCGTTTATTAGGTCCAGTTCGTCTAACATCATCAGATGGTTAAGGCCTTCCTGTCCGGGTAAGAGCCTTCATCTGACGCCGGGGAAGTCTACTTCCGACGGTATAACGCATTCGGCACCGTAGACCAGTGCGAATGGCGTTTCTCCGGTTGCACGTCTTGGAGTTGTCCGGTGGGACCAGAGTACTCCTACGAGTTCGTCCGCCCATCGCCCTTTCTTCTTGTCGAGACGCTTTTTGAGTCCGTCAACGATAGTCTTGTTGGCTGCTTCGGCCTGGCCATTACCCTGCGGATAACGCGGCGTTGACTTGCTGAGGCGTATCTTCCAGTTTTCGCAAAATCCTTCGAAGCGGGTGGAAATGAATTGAGAACCGTTGTCCGTGACAATCTCGTAAGGGACTCCGTGCCGGCATATGATGTTTTTCCAGACGAAATGCTCCACTTGAATGTCCTTGATACTAGCGTACGAATCCGCTTCGACCCACTTCGAGAAGTAGTCTGTCAGGACAAGTAGGAACCTTTTTTGCTTTGAGTTATGCATTGGCCCCACAATGTCCATTGACCACCTCATGAATGGGTATGGCGCGGAAATTGATGAGAGTAGTTCTGCGGGCTGATGGATCACTGGTGCGTGCCTTTGGCATTTTTCGCACTTGAGGGAGAACTTCTCGCAATCTTTTATCATGGTTGGCCAATAGTGTCCATGCCGCTTGATTTTGATTGCAAGGGCTCTTCCTCCGGAGTGATTTCCGCACGATCCACTATGGACTTCCTCCATAATTCGTCTTGCCTCTTCTTTTTCCACGCAGATCATTAATGGTCCCGAGATCCTCCATTTGTAGAGGTTGCCGTCGAGGAGAACGAAGCGGGCCGCTTGGGCCTTAAGATTTCGTGCAGCCCACTTGTCTGCTGGGACTTCCCCGTCCACGATGTATGTTCTTATCAGAGCCATCCATCCACGATCGCAGGCATACTCTTCCGTCGGACCAGTTGCTAACTCTTCTTCCGGAGGTTCTTCCTCGTCTTCACCTTCTGGCAGTTGTATAAGATTGATGACTTGTGGTGGATCGATGCTCGGTTGCTCTATGAACTCGACGGGAATGATTCGCCTTTCTCCCGGGGCAGACGTTGACGCCAGGGCCGCCAATGCATCGGCCGGAGCGTTTTCTCCCCGTGGGATCCTTGTGAGTTCGAATTTTTCGAATCGCTTTGCAAGCTCCCGGACAATTCTGAGATATGCTTCCATCCGGTCGTCTTTTGCTTCATAGTCCCCGCTGAATTGGTTTGCCACCAGCTGGGAATCGCAAAATGGTTGCAGATTTTGGATCTTGAGTCCGAGGGGAAGTTTTAGTCCAGCGATCAAGGCTTCGTACTCCGCTTCATTGTTGGAAGCGTTGAAGAGCAACCTGAACGACTGTTCTAGGATTTCCCCAGTTGGTGACGTTAACCGCACCCCGACTCCCGAACCTTGCTTCGATGAAGACCCATCTGCGTGGAGAACCCACGTCGAATCTGACGTTGGTTCACTAACACCTGCGGTCGGGAGTTCGATCAAGAAATCTGCAAGGACTTGCGATTTCGCGCATGTCCTGCTCCGATACTCGATATCATACTCGCTTAATTCTACCGTCCATTTTGCCAGATGTCCCGATTGACTGGGACTATGCAGGATCGTTCTGAGCGGAAAAACCGTGAGTAAAAAAGGAAGAACCCGTATACAGAAAAAGGGCTCTCCTTCGACCGGCTTTGAAAGTACGGGCGGGCTTGCCAGGTATTTCTTTAGTTCTTGGAACGCCTGTTCGCATTTCTCTGTCCACTCAAACTTTTTGTTTCCTCTGAGTGTGTCGTAGAAAGGCAAACATTTGTCTGTCGACCTCGAGATGAACCGGTTTAGCGCCGCAACCCGTCCGGTTAATCTTTCGATTTCTCTCTTAGTTTTTGGTGAGGCCATCTCTATCAGGGCGTTAATTTGCTTTGGGTTTGCTTCTATCCCTCGATGAGTTACCAGATACCCGAGGAATTCGCCGGATGCTACTCCGAATCTGCACTTTGCCGGGTTTAACTTCATGTTGTGCCGGTTGAGTTGTTCAAAGCATTCCCGCAAGTGTTTCACGTGGTCTTTCTCCTCCAATGACTTGACCAACATATCGCCGATGTAGACTTCCATCATTCTTCCGAGTTGTTCGGCGAACATTTTGTTGGCAAGCCTTTGGTATGTTGCGCCCGCATTCTTTAATCCGAACGGCATTACTTTATAGCAATATGTTCCGCGATCCGTGATGAACGCAGTCTTGTCTCGATCGTCGGGGTTCATCATGATCTGATTATATCTGGAGAAAGCATCCATGAACGATAGCAGCTTGTTCCCTGCCGTTGCTTCGACTAATCGATCGATGTCTTTTGGACACGCTTTATTTAGGTCCGTGAAATCGACGCAAACTCGCCATTTTCCATTCTTCTTTTTCACTACTACCGGATTCGCTAGCCAGTCGGGATATTTCACTTCCATGATTGATCCGACTTTGAGAAATCTCTCTATTTCATCGTTCACTGCCTAGGCGCGCTCTGGTCCGAGTTTCCGTCTTTTCTGCTTCACCGGTTTGAACGTCAGATCCACGTTGAGTTCATGGCTTGTGATGCCGATGTCGATCCCGGGCATATCTTCTGCTGCCCACGCGAATGACCCGGCGTTCTCCTTTAACAAGGTGATCAACTCCGTCTTGACCGGGTCCTCTAAATTTGCTCCAATCTCCGTACATCGCTCAGGATTCGTTTCGTCTATGTTGACCGAAATCATTGGCTCGCACGGGGGATCCTTCTCCGTCTCCCGCGATTCTTCGATTTGTAACTTTTGTTCGAGTTTCGCAAGCTGCCGCTCTTCTCTTCCGTTCTCGGACTTTGTCCGGTGGTGGGAATCGGTTACCGGCTTTCTCAACCTGTGTTCTGTTAAAAAACAAGCTCGAGAATCTTTCTGCCGTCCCCAGATCGTTTCCACTCCGGTTGGAGTTGGGAATTTCAGGCACAGGTGGTAAGTTGACGGGATGGCCTTCATTGAGTTCAGCCACGGTGTTCCCACGATTGCATCGCAGATTCGCGGACAATCGATCACCGAGAACTTCGTGTCCTTCTCCACCCCTTTCGCTTTCACGGGGAGTTGGATCAACCCTATTGTCATTATCGTCCTTCCGGAGAAACCAGTCAACGGTTTTGGATGGGTTATGAGATGCTGGGTCTCAATATTCATCCTCCGAAGGGTTTCCAGGAATATGACGTTCACCGTTCCTCCTGTGTCGACTAATACTCTTGGTATCTCGTATCCTCCGATTGAAAGATTGATCACGAGAAGATCGTTGTGTGGATGGTTTATTTCGGTGGCTTCTCCTTCTCAGAAAGTCATCGTCCAGCCACGCCTACCATCCACGGAACTCCAATCCATTGATGCTCCGGTCATTGTCTTCTTTTCCGTATCCTCTCGTTCTAAGAGTTGAGAATATTTCTTGTTCCCCACAGACGGCGCCAAACTGTGAGAGCCGAAACTCACACTGTCAAAACTTATATTTAGTGGGGGCTCGAAAATTCTATTTATAAAGAACTAAAGGACCGAAAATGCAAAAGAGAGATTTTTTATTGATATTTTCCGAAAGTACAAGGGAAATTAGCAAAAGCTGAAAAGTCTTAAATTGCTAAAACTCCTAATACTCGGATCTGAGATGGATTTAATCCTTACATGAGCGTACATATATATACTGATAATCATAGGAGGCTAAGACTTCAGATTTCCGATGTGGGACTTTGTCCTTCCTTCCCAGCCGCCAACCTAAGATTTTTGGGCCCGATTTCCGGCCCGAGAGTCTTCCGTGATCCGTCTGCGCGTTCTGACCCAAATCTGGCCCGCCGGTGAATAGTAATCGTGAATAGTAAACCAAATCTCGGTTTATACTTAATTCGATTTTTTGGTTAACTTTGTCTCCAGATGAATAGCGTGTTTAGCGGTTTTTCCCGCGTGAATAGCATTCCGAGCGTTTTACGACTTTTGAGATTTGAACCGCCCGTTCTTCATTTGAACTTCCAGCCACCGGTTTCCGTATTGACGGCCAGCCGCCGGTTCCTTTGGCTCGTGTGCTCGGCGACTGGTCCACGGACGGCTGAACGTTCGTCACGGTCTTTCGGGAAATGTTTACGGACGTTTTTGGAGTCGGATTGCGCAAATGGATAGTCTTCGGGTCGGTCCGGGCTTAGAGTTACGTTTAACGGCCGGTCGACTGGACGATGTTCAGATAACGAGTCTTGACTGAGAAATGATCGTGGGATGCCGACTGGTGCATGAAGAAGACCCGGCGGCTGGCCTTATCCCAGCCGCCGGTTGTGACTTGATTAAGATCCGGCCGCTGGCCTTATCCCAGCCGCCGGTTGCGGCATGAAGAGGACCCGGCGGCTGGACTTATCCCAGCCGCCGGTTGCAGCGTGAAGAGGACCCGGCGGCTGGCCTTATCCCAGCCGCCGGTCGATGCTCGGTGAAGGCCCGGCGGCTGGCCTTATCCCAACCGCCGGATGATGCTCGGTGAAGATCCGGCGGCTGGCCTTATCCCAGCCGCCGGATGTTGCTTGATGAGGACCCGGCGGCTGGCCTTATCCCAGCCGCCGGATGTTGCTTGATGAAGACCCGGCGGCTGGCCTTATCCCAGCCGCCGGATGTTGCTCGATGAAGATCCGGCGGCTGGCCTTATCCTAGTCGCCGGATGTTGCTTGATGAGGACCCGGCGGCTGGCCTTATCCCAGCCGCCGGATGTTGCTTGATGAAGACCCGGCGGCTGGCCTTATCCCAGCCGCCGGTTCATTTCCCAGGACGGGTCGTGGGCAGTTGGCCTTAGTTCGTCCGGTCCATGTTAGGAGTAAGTTCCACTTGATCTTTGACCTTGACTTCTCATTCCGTCAATCTTCGAGGAAGGGATTTTGACCCCAACAAACCTTAGACTGATCTCCCTGAAGATTACTCAACTGATTCACCCAACAACCTTCTAAAACTCGACTTATGAATTTTCTTGTCCAAACTATCCATCTTTGTCATCCCATATTGTCCGATTTTTAACTCTCACCGGAAACTTTTTATTTGACTGAATCTTTTTGAAATAGCTCCATATGGGTCTTGAGTACCTTTGTGAAAACTCCCAGAATTTTTAAAATTAGCTTCCTATTTCTTTCGGAATTATTTCTGTCATAGTGTATTTTTGGTCCTTGATCGGGGTATTACACTAGGGGTTTTACAGCGCAATGCGCGGTTTTGTTTATTCATTGTTTTTTTTCTAATTTTTTTTAAATATATTGTTTCTTTTTAACTTTAATAAAAATATTAATTTTTTTTCTTATGAAAATTTGTTTTTTTATATAGACAAAACAATGTTTATTGAAGTTTGTTTTGTATGGTTTAACAATCGTCTTCAAATTTTCCAGTTTTTAATATATATTTTTTAAGTTAATAAAGTTATTTATGTAATGTAATTTGTCTTTTTAGGTGAATTTTTGCAACTTCATTATATTTTTTTTATATCGAATTACTCGATCGTCATCTCAAAATTGACTATTATCCAACGTACTAGGAATTTGAGTTTAATTTTAACTATCTAAGCTTCTTGAACTTGTTCCAGTACTCAAATTGCCGTTTCTTTACATAAATACCTCATCGTATCAAAATTAACACTTTGGATGCAAAAACTGCTAATGTGGGCTTACAATTAGGCTAGCAAGGGCTTGTTTAGCCAACAATTCCGCAGGCCCATTTTCAGTTCTTGGAATGTAAATAAACGACACAAAAGAGAAAAATCGAGCCCCGATGAAGATATCAGAGAGGATCCCATCGGCGGTAACGATCGATTCACCAGAGTTGATTACTCGGATGAGCTGAAGCGAGTCAGTTTGCACCAATTTTCAGAGAGGATCCCATCGGCGTTAACGAACTTCGATTCTGTTTGCACCAATTGTGTTGGCAGTGATCAGAGCTGATCTGATAGCAAGAGCCTCAGCAACCAGGCTGACTCGACTGAAGTGGCAGAGTTGGAGTGCTTTGTGGTCAGTCCATTCGCATGCTTGATAATCCATCCAAACCCGGCGTTAGAAGAAGAGGCATTCCAGGCAGCATCCGTGTAAATTGTCAGATTAGGTGCAGGAGTATTTACTGCTCTTTTCCAGTATGGAGTGATTGTCGGAGCTGTTGTCTTCACTGGGATCTGTTTTTGGGCCTCCATCCATTCTCTAGCTGTAGCCATGGCCTTTTTAATAGTTTCCTATGGTGAGATTCTATGGTTTTCAAAAATGCGTTGTGAGAGTCGAAACTAACCCAATCAAAAACTTATAATTTGTAGGGGTCCGAAAATCCTATTTTATGAGAACTCGAGGACCGAAATTGATAAGATGATTTTATTGAGATGATTTTTGTCGAAGTACAAGAAAACTCGCAAACGCTTAATATTTTATAATGCAAAATCTCTTATACTCGAGATTGGATGATCCTAAACTTAGTACAAACTTATGTATATATATACTGGACATCCTAGGGCGCTGAAGGCAGCCATTAGCGATGTGGAACGTTGAAATCATTAACTTCCGCCTACTTCAACCGATTCGGGCTCGATCCGCGGCCCAGTTTCTTGACATGTCTCCGTTCAGTCCATTCTTGGCCCAGTTCGCCTCTGGTCCGACTCGGTCTATTGTAATCTCGGTTTTTTGCTGCGATTGGATTCTTTTCCCGGTTTCCGTCGTTACATGAACAGTGCTTTTGTGAACAGTATTTCATGAACAGTATTTGATGAACAGTGTTTTGACTCCGGCTTACGACGTGAACAGTGTTTTCCGTGAACAATATTTTTAGAGGAAACTCCGGGTGAACAATGTCCCGAACCGGGTCGTTCCGAGTCAAATCCTCAGGCTGCCAAATTCTTTTTACGATCTCAAGGCGCCCGTTTCTTTTTACGAACTCAAGGCGCCCGTTTCTTTTTACGAACTCAAGGCGCCCGTTTCTTTTTACGAACTCATGGCACTCGTTTCCTTTTACGAACTTAAGGCACCTGTTTCTTTTTACGAACTCAAGACGCCCATTTCTTTTTACGAACTCAAGGCACCCGTTTCATTTCATGAGAATGTGGCGCCTTGGCCATGAAGATTGTGGCGCCTTGGGCATGAAGAATGTGGCGCCTTGGACGTTGAGGAGAAAGTGGCGCCTTGCTCTCTTCGGGAGACAGTGGCGCCTTGGACTGAGGACAATGTGGCGCCTTGCTCTCTTCGGAGAGAGTGGCGCCTTGGACTGAGGAGAATGTGGCGCCTTGCTCTCTTCGGGAGAAAGTGGCGCCTTGGACTGAGGAGAATGTGGTGCCTTGCTTCCTTCCGGAGAAAGTGGAGCCTTGGACTGAGGATGGAGAATGTGGCGCCTTGCTTCCTTCCGGAGAAAGTGGCGCCTTAGCCTTGAGGAAAAGAATGTGGCACCTTGCTTTCTTCAAGAGAAAGTGGCGCCTTGGCCTTGAGGCAAAGAATGTGGCGCCTTGCTTCCTTCCGGAGAAAGTGGCGCCTTGGCCTTGAGGCAAAGAATGTGGCGCCTTGCTTCCTTCCGGAGAAAGTGGCGCCTTGGACTGAAAATGGAGAATGTGGCGCCTTGCTTTCTTCCGGAGAATATGGCGCCTTGGCCTTGAGGCAAAGAATGTGGCACCTTGCTTCCTTCCGGAGAAAGTGGCCCCTTGACTAAAGAGAATATAGTCTCTTTTAGTCTTCGGAAGTGGTTCTCGTGTCTTGTTGTGTCAACGTCTGGTCTCTTGGTCCTTCAATCTCCGAGAAGTGGGGTTTGACCCCAACAGTTACCCCCCCCAGCTTGTTGCTTCTGCTTGCCGAAGACATGAGCAATGAGAGCCGAGATAGCGTTCCTTGTGGCGAAGCGAACGTTGTAAAGAGAATATGGCGCCTTGGTTTAAAGAAAGAGGCGGCTTGGAGTTCTCTCGTACGGTCCTGCTCCGTTGCATTGGGGCCCGTGCCTTTTTCTATATAAGGAGAGCTTCCTCCTTCATTTCTCACAATTCCATTTGCAAGTTTCCGTAAGGTAACTTCTCTCTCTCTTCTTTCTATCTCTTACACTTTTGTTTTCTCTTTATTTTGTTTGAAATGTCTGGTTCTCCTTACGGGTATGCTGGAGGTAGGAACTCACCGGGTTCGTTTATGCTTGATCTTGACAACATCCTGAACTTTGAGGTGGATCCGACTCATGTCCGTCAAGATGAGCATTTCGACACTGAATTAGTTAACGAGCTGTCTGAGTCTAGTGATGGGCAACGCTGGGCATCTCTGGACGACTTGAGATGCAAGTGCTTCGTTCCTGAGGAGGTGGAGTTCGTCCTTCCTAGAGATGGCGAGAGTATAGATCGCTGCCCGGTTGGCTACTTTGCCATTTACGAGGCTATGTTTTATAAGTCCTTTATGTGGTTTCCGATCCCGAAGTTAGTTATACAGTTCGCGAGGCATTAAAGGATTGCGCTCTAGCAGCTTCTTCCCCAATCGCTTCGTCATTTAATGGCGGCTGTAGTCCGGGGAGTCAAAACTGGGGCGGAACTAAGACTTTCCCATCTACTGAATTGCTTTTCGGCGAAGAAATCCGGATCAATGTCCTATTTGATCGCCTTCAAGGCTAATCTCTTCGCTCATTTTTCTATTGGTCTTGACAATCATTGTAAGGCGAAGAGGGATAAGTTTTTCTACGTTGCTGCAAATAACATCGCTGTTGGTGAGTATTATGCGGGGAGAATGCAGCCCGCGTGGGATGAACGTGGTAGATGATTAGGAGCAGGCGAGGGCCTCTCTGGCCGGGTTGTCCGAGTCCTGCCGTGTCGAGACGGAGGTCACTGAGATCTCCGGGAATTTGATCCTGCCTATGGATCTTGATCCAACCTTACTAATGTTCCCATGGAGCTGGCCGAATGCAAAGAGTAGGCCGACGCTTGTGCTGGTGATGTGGATTGCTTCAAGCGGAGCTTGGATGCTTTTGCCGGGACGCTAGTTTATTCGACCGTATTTTCGTACGTCTCCGAGTGCTGCATTGATCCCCTTGAGGGTGAGGCTGCCGACGCTGGAGTGACGGACACTGCCGGTTCCAACCTTGGCGTCCCTGATGATTATCTCGGTGCTGAATCCGATTAGGATGGCACTTGTAATTTGTATTTTTCGCTTATGCTATTTCTGGTCATCTTGAACCTTGTTGTACTTGTTATCTTGGGATCTTTGAATCCTTATGGTCTTTGTTGAACTCTTTATGCATTATCTTCGATCGTCTTTAGACTGTCTTTGAATTTCTGATTGACTTGAGTCTTGGATGTTATGATGGGGATGCTTTGCCGGGCATGCAGATCACTAGGACCAGTGTATCATCGAGGATACTTTCTGGGTTTGCTTTGTTGTTGCAGGAAACTTGGTGCATTTGGTTCCTTTGTTCCACTTTGGATGAGACGCGTTTAAGTTCTCGTACTAGAGCCGGTTTGGTACTGCACCTTTGCGAGATGTGTTAAGACCAGGGTTCCTTGTTTGGCGTTTACTGGGTTTGGAGAGCTTATTTGCGCGTTTGACATCTTGTAATATCTACAAGTTTACAAGACGCTCCGGAAGATAAGCTAAACAGAATATCGTCCTGACGCTTCCCGTATTTCTGATCAGGTTACGCCTTTCAGATATTAGTCCGGAAATTTGAATAGCGCGCTAGATTTATCCACTGCGCGGATGTAGAAAGAACCATGGTTGAGGTGTGAATGTCTTGATGTGGCCAGCAACATACGGATTTGTTTGAAAACTTGAGTGAATCGTGAAAGCGTATCCGAGTTAATCGTCGGGTGAACGAACCTGAATGGGTTGCGAGATGCCAAGTCCCGGTGTTCATTCGTGGTTCACCCTTTTCTTCGTTTGTCTGGTGGATCGTCAGTTTATCCGGATGGGTTGTGAGATGCTAAGTCCCAGTGTTCATCCGGTGTTCATGTCCTGGCCGATATTCTGGAGAGATTTTTCGAATTTTTGATGGGTTGTGAGATGCTAAGTCCCAATGTTCATCGTTCGAACTTTTTCCGAAAGTATGGTGTTGCTTAGGTTCTGTGGGAGTATAGAGATATACGGACACACTCCCTCCCTTTTTTTATCGAGGGGGCAACTGAACTCCTTTTTTAGGCGAGCTGCCTGCGTACCCTTCGTGAAAAGGGATCAAGTCACCCGTAGTTCCGGTTTTTTTTTTTTTTTTAAAACGAGCGAGGCTATGCCTTGTGTGTGGTATCGTCCTTCACGACTTCTGTGGTCATGGACTCGTCCACTTCGATAATTGTTGGCTTTTACGAGTTGCTTTCGTCTTTTGCAGGCAGAGCTTCGGTTTCTTTGAATTTTTCGGTTCTGCTTGCCTTGTTTAGTGGCTCTAGACTCGCGTCTGCATCTTTGCGCTATGGATTTTCCCTCTGGGGGGCTGTCGGGTTTCGGTGCTTGTGTTCCGCCAGGAAGCAGATCCAAGACTCCTTTTGGTTTCCCCAGATCGTCTTGATCCCGTTCGGGGTTTGGAATTTCAGGCACAGGTGGTATGTCGATAGGATTGCTCGGATCGAGTTGATCAACAGGGTTCCCATGATCACATTTTAGATCACGGGGTGGTTAGCCACTGCGAAGTTTACGATCTTTTTTTTTACGCTGCCAGCATGGACCGGGAGCTGGATTGTTCCGTCTGTTGTGGTAACCTCGCCAGAGAATCCGGTTAGCGACCTTGGGTTCGGCTTTACCTTCGAGAGGTCAATGTTCATTCGTCGCAGCATTTTTCGGAATATGACGTCTACTGAGTTTCCGGTGTCAATTAAGACTCTGGATACGTCATAGTCGTTGATGTCGAGTTATACCACCAGCGGATCGTCATGGGGCTGTCCGAGTCCTTCCGAGTCGCTCTCATTGAATGCGACTGGGTCATCATTCTGAGCGATCGGTGCCTGTGGATTTGCTCCTTTGTCTCCTCTTCTTAGGAACGCTTTTATGGACGCAACCGTATCCCGACAGTATTGGGATCCTCCTATGATCATATGGATCCTCCTTCGGTTTCCGGCAGGGGCATCTTCGTTTGATCTCCTCCCTCGCTTAGGCGTTTCCTCGGCCGGTTTTTGGGAAGGCTCCCTGTTGGGGTGATCGTCTTGGGCCTCTTCAATTCTGTTTATTGCTCCGAGGCTTTCCAACGTTTCTCCACCTCCAAGTTCTCCCGCCAAAAATTTCGCCGTGATTTTTCTCGCGACTGTCCTGCAATTTTCTGTTTAGTGGCCTATGGTTCTGTGGAAGGTGCAGTACGCTTTCTCGTCGTAGCCCGTGCGAGTCTAGGTGTTCCATGATCCTTTTCCGCGTCCGGGTTCTTCGGGAGACCTTTCGGTGCTTACTTGATAATTGTGGGCTCCGCCCGTGCTTGTTTCTTCATTCCCGCTGCTTCGTCCGCTCCTTTTGTCGGTGGGCTGCACCGTGCTTCTAGTCGGCGGCTTTGATGGTTGATGCTTTTTGGTCAGAGCCTTCATATCTTCTTCATGGATCACGAAGTTTGAGGTGCGGTGAAGGGCGTCTTCGATGGTTACCGGGAGGCGTAAGGTTAGCTCCTCTCGATATTTGGAATTGTACCACAGGGATTTCCTTTGTGCGTCTAGGGCGGCGCTGTCGCTTAAGCAGTCGATTTTCGATACTATTGTCTTGAACTTCTCGATGAAATCGCGGAGGCTTTCATTTGGTCCTTGGGTCAATGAGTAGAGGTCTGCGTCGAAGTCGAACGGCTTATGAAGAGTGAATAGTGCTTTAAGAACGCTGAGGACAGCTGGGAAAAGTTGTCGATCGAGTCTCTTTCAAAGCGCGAAAACCACGTCAAGGCCGCTCCCTTCAGATGTTTGACGTAGAGGAGGCAGAATCCTGCGTCCCTTTCTTCCTTCTTGAATTGGGCTCTGCCCATGGCGATTCGGAAGGCTATCATGTGAGCCTTCGGGTCTGTTGTTCCGTAGTAGAAGGCGAGCAGGATTTTCCCTGGATCGAAAGGATTCACGTTGGTGATCTTTGATGTAAACGGGACCTTCTAGGTTTCTTCCAGGACTAGGTCGATCTCCGGTGCTGCGCTGATGTCCTTGTGGAGTTGGGACTTGACTTCTTTCATTTGATTTGTCGTGAAGTCCAACTGGGCTCGGAGCTCGTCCATTTCGCTTTTCCGGCTTATGTTATGGCTCCTCGGCCTGACCGTCCCGTCTTCTCCCGATCTTTGGCTTCCATTCGTTGCTTTACCCAGAGTAGGTTTTCTTCTTCCTCGGTAAGGTCTATTTCATAATCGGTCTCGTCTTGGTCGGTCTTGTTTGCATTACCTCCTTCTTTTTCGCTGTGGGTTACCGTTGAATCCGGCTGGTCTGTCGTTTGCTTTGCAGCGCTTTTTAGCTTCAGCGACGGTGGTTCGGTTTCGTCAGCTCTTGTCCCGTCCGGGTCTGCTCGTTCTGGTTCTAGCCTCCTGGGGCATCCGCCTGTGGTGTGAGTCGGAGACGTGATATGCTCAAATTAACCCTTTGAACTACTCTCTCAAATTAAGAGATCAGTTGTAATACTTAGGGGTTGAATTCCACAGAGATTCAAGATTCACACAATAGATTAAATGTTTTCGAATTAAGCTAAACGAGAAATATTGTAATTAAAAGACAGCGACGAAATCAAACAAGTTTGTAGATTGATGGGAAAAACGCAAGACTTAGGGAAATTCTTTAGGTGATTCAGAATTGCAAACCAGACAGAAATGTCAAGGTCTAATGAAGAATCGTTCTTGAACTCGAAACACGATATTCAAACCAATCAACTTTCGTTGCAGAGATTTTTATGTCTAGATCCTAGAATTCCAAATTTCTTTGCAAATTCAAAAGCTCAGAGATGCATTAAATTCAAGTTCGATAAGTTCACAAAATCCCTAAACCAAATTTCTTTGCGAATAGGTATTTTGCTCATCTAAGATTATTTTCAGGAAATCAATAACACTTTCCAGGTGATCAATCCAGAACTAGCATTAGACTCAATCCAGATGAAGAAACCATATGATTATCCTAACAATCCTATCCAATTCAACAATTCATCATCAACCTAGAAAAACCCTAAATCTAACAAGTAGTTTACTAAGACATGGTTGATGAAACACAAATCAGAATCTGAATAAATTGCATTAAGATATTAAAAAGAGTATTAAGGGAGTTCGAAATCTTTTCTCTAACAAAGCGAGTTCTGATTTGTCTCTCCAAAGTTCTTGCCAAAATCTCAAAGCACAAAGTAAAAACTTGCAAAAGACTTTTAAAAACCTAAATATAGTCTAAAACACGAAAAGGGCTTGTTTTGCAAATATGTAAAACTTCTGGGCAATTTCCTTTCTTCAAAACTCGGCAGAACGTGAAATCCCGATCGTTGTCGATCGACACTCAGGAGTGGTGTTGATCGACACCATCTTCAAAAATGGATTCTAAGTTGCTCTTTTCAGCTGCTTCAAACTAATTGCTCCAAAAGGCTCCAATATCTTCAATCAAGCCTAATATGTACCTGAACCTGCAAAAGACTCGAAAAGACTCCAAAAACAAATAAAAGACTATATAAAAGAACTTATATCATGGTGGAAAAACCGGAAAAACCATGATATATCAACTCCCCCAGACTTAGCTTTTGCTTGCCCTCAAGCAAAATAGAAGACTAATCTGTGAAAGAGGTTTGAAAACATAAGAACTCACTTATACTTTAGAACACTGAATCAACCAACACCATAGTAAAGCCATATCAAACAGTACCAACTTAAGTTAAGACCTCTAGTAATTTTCGCAGACTTACTAACCATCCAGATTCCAAACCACAATCCTTAAGAGTAATCTAACATCCCCATTGCTGACCTTATTAAGTTTTAAGTGCAGTCTCGTCGACGGAATATCGATCTAAGGACACCTGGACTCTTACTCACCCAAGTACTGATTTAATGAACAGTCTGCTTCTAGTTTCCTTTCTCCCTCTTTTCTCGCTTCCAATCAGTCGATTTTTCCTTACTAGGGTATCATTTTATTTTTTTTATCGACTGATTGTTCTCTTTGTTTCTTTTTTTTTAGGAGTATCAAATGATTCAATTTCTCAACTTAAATCTTTTCAAAGCTATGACTTTTTTTTTAGAGACAATGAAGGGAAGAGAGAGGGAAACCATAATCACAGACTAATCCTATCAGAGCTAAGCAAAGAATCCAATTCTAAGTATACCAAACCCCAAGAAGAGAAAAATTAAGTTTGTTGGGGTCGAAATCCCCTCCTCGAAGATTGACGAAACGAGAGTCCAAGATCAAGATCAAATGGAAACTTATCCCGAGCATGGACCGGACGAGTTAAGGCCAGCTGCCCATGATCCGTCCGAGACACGACCCGAAGGCTGGGACGAGGCCAGCTGCCCACGGCCAGTGCAAGGAGTGACCCGGCGGCTGGGACAAGGCCAGCCGCCCATGGTCGATCCGAGGCAAGGCCCGGCTGCCAGGATACGGCCAGCCGCCCATCTTCCCTCCGAGGATAGATCCGGCTGCCGGGATACGGCCAGCCACCCATCTTCCCTCCGAGGATAGATCCGGCTGCTGGGATACGGCCAGCCGCCCATTTCCCCTCCGAGGCAAGGCCCGGCTGCCGGGATACGGCCAGCCTCCCATCTTCCCTCCGAGGATAGATCCAGCTGCCGGGAAATGGTCAGCCGCCCATCTTCCCTCCGAGGATAGATCCGGCTGCCGGGATACGGTCAACCGCCCATCTTCCCTCCGAGGATAGATCCGGCTGCCGAGATATGGCTAGCCGCCCATCTTCCCTCCGAGGATAGATCCGGCTGCCGGGATACGGCCAGCCGCCCATCTTTCCTCCGAGGATAGATCCGGCTGCTGGGATACGGCCAGCCGCCCGTTTCCCCTCCGAGGCAAGGCCCGGCTGCCGGGATACGGCCAGCCGCCCATCTTCCCTCCGAGGATAGATCCAGCTGCCGGGATACGGTCAGCCGCCAATCTTCCCTCTGAGGATAGATCCGGCTGCCGGGATAAGCCAGCCGCCCATCTTCCCTCCGAGGATAGATCCGGCTACTGGGATATGGCCAGCCGCCCATGATCATTTCTTAGTCAAGACTCGTTATCCGAACATTGTCCAGTCGACCGACCATCAAGCATAACTCTAAGCCCGGACCGACTCGAATATTAGGCATTTGCATGTTCTGACTCCAAAACGTCCATAAACATTCTCCGAAAGACCGTGACCGACGTTCAGCCGTCCATGGACCAGTCGCCCAAGCACACGAGCCAAAGGAATCGGCGGCTGGCCATCAATACCAAAACCGGGGCTGGAAGTTCAAATAAAGAACGGGCGGCTCAAACCCCACGAGTCGTAAAACGTTCGGAATACTATTCATGCGGGAAAAACCGTCAAAAACACTATTCATCTCGAGACAAAGTTAACCGTAAAATCTATTTAAGTCTAAACCGAGAGCCGTATTATTATTCATCGGATTACTATTCACGGTTTACTATTCATCGATTACAAAAGGCGGGCCAGATTTGGGTCAGAACGTGCCGGTGGATCACAGAAGATTTTCGGGCCTGATTCCGGGCCCAAAAGGACAGGTCGGCGGCTGGGAGGAAACCACAAAGTTTCACATCGAAAATATGTAGTCTAAACACCCTAGGATCATTAGTATATATATGTATGCTTGTGTAAGGGTTAAAGGCATCCCAAATCCGAGTATTAGGAGTTTTAGCAATATAAGACTTTTCAGCTTTTGCTATTTATTCTTGTACTTTCGGAAATCATCAATAAAATCTTTCTTTTTACATTTTCGGTCCTTTAGTTCTTTAAAATAGAATTTTTGAGCCCCCATAAAATATAAGTTTTGACAGTGTGAGTTTCCGCTCTCACAGTTTAGCACCGTCTGTGGGGACGAGAAATATTCTTAACCCTTAGAACGAAAAGGATACGGAAAGAAGACGATGACCGAAGAAGCAATGGATTGGAGTTCCGTGGATGGTAGCCGCAGCCGGACGATGACTTTCCAAGAGGGGTAAGCCGCCAAAATAGACCATCCACACAACGATCTACTCGTGATCAATCTTTCGATCGGAGGGCATGAGATACCAAGACTCTTAGTCGACACAGGAGGAACGGTGAAAGTCATATTCTTTGAAACCCTTCGGAGGATAAAAATTGAGACCCGACATCTCATGACCCATCCAAAACCGTTGACTGGTTTCTCCGGAAAGACAACAATGGCAATAGTGACGATCCAACTACCCGTAAAAGCAAAAGGGGTGGAAAAAGGCACGAAATTCTCGGTAGTCGATTGCCCGCGAATCTGCGACGCAATCGTAGGGACACCATGGTTGAACGCAATGAAGGCCATCCCGTCAACCTACCACCTGTGTCTGAAATTTCCAACTCTTACCGGAGTAGAAACGATCTAGGGATGGCAAAAAGACTCTCGAGCTTGTTTCCTAACGGAACACAGATTGAGGAAGCCGGTAACCGATCTCCGCCACCAGCCGAAGTCCGAAAAGGGAAAGGAAGAGCGGCAGCTTGCGAAACTAGAGCAAAAATTACAAAACGAGGAATCCCAGGAGACAGAGAAGGATCCCCCGTGTGAACCAGTGATTTCGGTCAACATAGACGAAACGAATCCGGTGTGATGTACGGTGATTGGAGCGAACCTGGAGGAGCCAATCAAGACGGAGTTAATCACCTTGTTGAAGGAGAACGTAAGATCATTCGCATGGACAGCAGAAGATATGCACGGGATCGACATCGGCATTACAAGACATGAGCTCAATGTAGACCCGACGTTCAAACCGGTAAATCAGAAAAGACGGAAACTCGGACCAGAGCGCGCCCAGGCGGTGAACGATGAAGTAGAGAGATTGCTCAAAGTCGGATCAATCATGGAAGTGAAATATCCCGACTGGCTAGTAAATCCGGTGGTAGTGAAGAAGAAGAATGGAAAATGGCGAGTTTGCGTCAACTTCACGGATCTGAATAAAGCGTGCCCAAAAGACAGCTTCCCGCTTCTTCACATCGATCGATTAGTCGAAGCAACGGCAGGGAACAAGCTGCTATAGTTCATGGACGCTTTCTCCAGATACAACCAGATTATGATGAACCCCGACGATCCAGACAAGACTGCGTTCATCACGGATCGTGGGACATACTGCTATAAGGTGATGCCGTTTGGGTTAAAGAATGTCGGCGCAACAGGTACCAAAGGCTTGTCAACAAAATGTTAGCCGAACAACTCGGAAGAATGATGGAAGTCTACATCGACAATGTGCTGGTCAAGTCGTACGTGGAACACTTGCGGGAATGCTTTGAACAACTCAACCGGCACAACATGAAGTTAAACCCGGCGAAGTGCAGATTCAGAATGGCATCCGGCGAATTCCTCGGGTATCTGGTGACTCATCGAGGGATAGAAGCAAACCCGAAGCAAATTAATGCCCTGATAGAGATGGCCTCACCAAAAACCAAGAGAGAAATCCAAAGATTTACCGGACGGGTCGCGGCGCTGAACCGGTTTATCTCGAGGTCGACGGACAAATGTTTGCCCTTCTAAAGAAAAGTTTGAGTGGACAGAGAAGTGCGAACAGGCATTCCAAAAACTAAAGAAATACCTAGCAAGCCCGCCCGTACTTTCAAAGCCGGTCGAAGGAGTGCTGATCAGAGAAGATCGCAACGAGCAAAAACCGGTCTTCTATGTGAGCCAGACTTTGACGGACGCGGAAACTCGATATGATGGAATTCGTTCAGGTTTTAATCGGATTAAAACAGCCCTAACAACAATCCTAAACCACGGATCGTGCCAATTGAATCTATATTGGATATACGTCAAATCTCGAACGTACCTGAAGGTTTACAGCGGAATAAATTCAGGTAATCGAGATATGAAGCGCCTCAAGTGCTGCGCCTCTACAGAAGTCCACACGCACACAAACTGGACGGCGGGATGCTAGTGCCGGAGCGAACGATTCGCCTTCGGGTTTTCTCCACGTTTCTGTGTTTTTATGTCTCAGAGACTTCTGTTTTCTGTGTCTCAAAACGACTTATGATATATGCAAACTCGAGCCCTCATATCCTATATATAGGCAGGAGTTGCCGACTGGTGTCGATCGACACCCACCATTGGTGTCGATCGACACCCTCACAGAAAGTCAAGACTCGAGAAGACTTGACCGACAGGTGTCGATCGACACCCACCATTGGTGTCGGTCGACACCCTCACAGAAAATCGATATCGACGTATATCTTATATACGTTGATCATAATCATTACTCTAATGATCAAAACCCAACTTATATTATCCAGTTTGATTAGGTGTGTGACCCTATAGGATCATATGATAATGGTAATGAGTTCATAACTCATAAGTTATAAGCGGCTTCTAGCAAAACATTATAACCGTCCAATATCATATGATTGTCTTATCTCGACATCACGACTCTACTAGAGTAAATACAAGTCTGATTTCAGGACATTCCCTTCAATCTCCCACTTGTACTGGAATCAACTATTCCCATAATCCCTTTGTCTCTATATCTCGATCTGGCATAAGGCAAGAACTCGTGTCATCCTTAATCAACCAAACCATGTTTATCGAACTCCGATTTATACTGATAAAGACAAACGATTGACATTCAATCCGTTTGAGCGCGGCCACGCATTTCCAGTATCAAATCTTCGATAGGCCCTGAGATATTTATCTCCCGTTATATGGGAGGGACAAATTCCATCTTGTTCCATCCCTGTTCCTACACACTTCATAATATGCCCAATCAATGCCTTTATAGCCACCAGTTACGGCTGACGTTTGACAGAGTCAAAACATACCAATTCATATGTAAGAAATCATGATGAACTCAGGTCTAAGGACTATACTCTATAGTCGTAATGAGAAACTCTTATGACACTCATATAACAATCTTGTAGAGTTCTCATTAGCGGGTCATGTCCGATCATGTGTTCTCTAACACATATCTATGTGATTGACTTTAATACTCCTATTAATGACTCCATGAAACTTAGTCATCAGTCACCTCACATACTAGTCTCACGCGGTTATTAATGTCCAACTTTAATAACCTCGACTATGGACACAAATAATTTATGTCATTTCTCACTTATAGAGTTTTATGATCAAATCACGTATTTGATGATCTATAAGAATGCCATAATTTACTTTTGGACAATTATTTAATAACACCATTAAATAATACTGAAACAATTTCATTAATTAAAACATAACCAAATGTATGTTTACATGAACATCAAAAACATAAATATGATAACTCCCACTAAAAACAAGATTACTGCTTAAGGAATCTAATGCCTATAGCAGCAGCATGACTCTCATGCTTCGGTCGTGGAAGTGGCTTAGTCAACGGGTCAGCAAAGTTCTCGTCTGTCGGAACTCTGCTGATCTTGACATCGCCTCTATCAATGATATCACGAATTAGATGATATCTCCTCTCAATATGTTTGGATTTCTGGTGTGATCTGGGCTCCTTAGCCTGAGCTATGGCTCCATTGTTGTCACAAAACAATGCCACAGGCTCAGAAATGCTAGGAATCACACCAAGCTCAGTAATGAACTTCCTAATCCAAACAGCCTCCTTCGCCGCTTCAGAAGCAGCGATGTATTCAGCTTCGGTCGTTGAGTCCGCCACGGTGCTCTGCTTGGAACTCTTCCAACTAACTGCACCTCCATTCAGACAGAAGACGTAACCAGACTGAGATCGGAAATCGTCTCTATCTGTCTGAAAACTGGCGTCTGTATAACCACTCACTACAAGCTCATCACATCCTCCATAACCAAGAACTTATCCTTGGTATTTCTCAAATACTTTAGGATAGTCTTGACGGCAGTCCAGTGACTCTCACCGGGATCTGACTGGTATCGACTCGTCATGCTTAAAGCACAAGCAACATCTGGACGAGTACAAAGCATGGCATACATAATAGATCCTACTGCAGAAGCAAAAGGAATCCTACTCATGCGCTCTCGCTCAGCAGGTGTCGAAGGACACTGCTTCTTGCTGAGAGTAATGCCATGAGACATCGGAAGCAAGCCCTTCTTGGAATCATGCATGTTGAACCTGTGTAGAACCTTATCTATATAAGTGTCCTGGCACAGTCCAATCACCCTCTTTGATCTATCTCTATAGATCCTTATTCCAAGAATATAGGCGGCTTCGCCCATGTCTTTCATCGAGAAACAACTTCCGAGCCAGTCCTTTACTGACTGAAGTAATGGAATATCATCTCCTATGAGAAGTATGTCATCTACATACAGTACGAGAAATGCAACTGCGCTCCCACTAGTCTTCTTGTAAACGCAAGGTTCCTCTTCGTTTCTGATGAAGTTAAACTTTTTAACTGCTTCATCAAAACGTAGGTTCCAACTCCGAGATGCTTGCTTCAATCCATAAATGGATTTATGAAGCTTGCATACTTTCCCAGCAGCATCAGGATTAGTGAAACCCGGAGGTTGTGTCATGTACACATCCTCCTCCAGAATCCCGTTAAGGAAAGCTGTTTTCACATCCATTTGCCAAATCTCATAATCATAATGAGCGGCTGTTGCTAGGAGAATCCGAATAGATTTAAGCATAGCGACTGGGGAATAGGTTTCATCATAGTCAACACCTTGAACTTGTTTGAAACCTTTTGCCACCAACCTAGCTTTGTAAATCTGAACGTTTCCATTCACATCGATCTTCTTCTTGAAGACCCATTTACACTCAATGGCTTTTACACCATCAGGTAAATCACCCAAAGTCCATACTTGGTTTTGTGACATGGAACCGATTTCGGATTCAGCGGCTTTAAACCACTTTTCGAAGTCAGGGCCCATCATTGCTTCTTCGAAAGTCGCAGGTTCGTCACTGTCAATAATCAAGAGATCATGACAATTAGTCACAAGAAATCCATATCTCTCGGGCTCGTGACGAATCCTTTCGGATCTGCGAACTTCTGGCATCACAGGCTCGGGCTCTACAACTCTTTGTAGATCCAGCTCGGGCTCTACAACTCTTTGTAGATCCAGTCGCTGCTCTTCCTCGACAGGTTGAGCAGGCTCCTGTGATTCTCGAACTTCTTCGAGTTGTACTTTACTCCCACTGTTCTTCTTGGAAAGAAATTCTCTCTCAAGAAAAACACAGTTCTTAGCAACAAACACTTTGTTCTCAGAACGGTTGTAAAAGTAGTAAGCCTTGGTTTCCTTAGGATAACCAACGAAGTAGCACTTATCAGATTTGGGTGCAAGCTTATCAGATATCAACCGTTTGACATAAGCTTCACAACCCCAAATTTTAAGAAAAGACAAACTTGGAACTTTTCCATTCCACATCTCATATGGCGTCTTCTCGACTGATTTTGATGGAACTCTGTTTAGCGTAAACGCAGACGTTTCTAGAGCGTATCCCCAAAAGGATAATGGAAGATCTACTTGACTCATCATCGATCGAACCATATCTAATAAAGTCCGATTCCTCCTTTCAGATACACCATTCCACTGAGGTGTTCCAGGAGGAGTGAGTTGTGAAACAATTCCACAATTACTCAGATGATCACTGAACTCTTGGCTTAAGTATTCACCTCCACGATCTGATCGAAGAGCTTTAATACTTTTGCCAAGTTGGTTCTGCACTTCATTTTGGAACTCCTTGAACTTTTCAAAGGATTCCGATTTATGTCTCATTAATAGACATAACCAAATCTACTGAAATCATCAGTAAACGTGATGAAGTACTGAAAGTTTCCTCTAGCACTAACACTCATTGGACCACATACATCGGTATGTATAAGGCCCAATAGGTCACCGGCCCTTTCATTAAATTTGTTGAAAGGGGCCTTTGTCATTTTGCCCATTAAGCAGGATTCACACTTCTCAAATGATTCAAAATCAAATGAGTCTAAAAGCCCATCATTATGAAGCTTTTGAATCCTTTTCTCATTAATGTGGCCCAAACGACAATGCCAGAGAAACGTGGGGTTCGAGTCATTGGTTCTTAACCGTTTAGTACTTATGTTATAGACAGGCAAAGATTGGTTAAGAATATAAAGTCCATTCTCTAATGGAGCGCTACCATAAAACATTTCATTACGATCAAAAGAACAACACTTGTTTTTAATCGAAAAATGAAAGTCTTCTAAATCCAAAACAGAAATAGAAATGATGTTTCTGCTTATAGCAGGTACATAGTAGCAATTATTCAATTCCAAAGATAAGCCTGACGGCAAAGACAAATGATAAGTTCCTACGGCCAATGCAGCAACTCTTGCTCCATTCCCAACGCGCAGGTCCACTTGTCCCTTCTCCAGCGTTCTACTGTTGCTTAGACCCTGCATATTTGTACAAATATGAGCGCCACAGCCGGTATCTAATACCCAAGACTTAGAACCTGAAGTAGTAACATTTACTTCTATAACATAGATACCTGAAGAAGTCGTCTCATACGTCTTCTTCGAGTTCTTTAGATCTCCCAGATACTCTTTGCAATTTCTCTTCCAATGCCCAGACTTGTTGCAGTAATGGCATTTATCAGCATCAGTAGGGCCGCGTTTGGGTTTGGAAGAAGTCTCAGGCTTATCCTGATTCTCAATCGGGAATGCCTTAGCTTTTCCTTTACCCTTAGCATGTTTCTTAAACTTTTTACCCCCTTGTACCATAAGTACATTAGGGGTGCCCTTTTGATGTTTGGCTCAGCTGTTTTGAGCATGCCATGCAGTTCCGTCAAAGTCTTTGTCATGTTGTTCATGTTATAGTTCATGATAAACTGATCAAAGCTTGACGGCAACGACTGCAAAATGATGTCCGTAGCCAACTCTTGGCTAAGGGGACAATCCAGTTTTGCCAAGTTATCAATATCACCCATCATCTTAATGACATGTGGGCTAACTGGACCATCTTTTGGTAGCTTGCACTCAATGAGAGACTTAACCGTCTGGTATCTCTCAGTTCGTGCTTGCTCCTGAAACATCCCTTTCAGGCTGTGATCATCTCAACAGGTGACGCCACGTTCTCGTATTGCTTCTGCAAGTCCGAGTTCATGGTAGCCAGCATGAGACAACTCACATCGACCTCATCATTGGAATGCTTCTCCCAAGCATTCCTTTCAGCGTGTCCGGCATTGGACTTTGGTTTCTCAAGGAGAGCCTTCTCAAGGACATATTTCTTTTTCTCCTGCTTGAGAACAATTCTCAAGTTCCGATACCATTCAAGGAAGTTCGATCCATTAAGCTTGTCCTTCTCAAGGACGGATCGAAGCGAGAATGTGTTTCTGTGAGGGGAACTAGCCATAGCTGAAAACACAAAATGAGAGTTTAGTTTTGATGTTAAGAAATGAGAAATCTTAACAATTAGAAACTCACATTATATTCAAAACAATTTTCCTCAATTGAATATAATGATCCAAGATCCATATTCACAAAAATTTGAGTGAGCTTTGGCCCATCGCCCAAACTTTAGCTATTTAGGTAAGCAACACTTTGCTAATTATATCATATATAATTCTTGGTCTTGGATTAATATCTAATATCGAATCCAATCCTATATCTATGAGCCCAAAACTATTTTGATAGCCCATTTAAGCAAACCAATCTTTTAAGTCCGTAGTAACGATTACAACCTGCCTCACTCATGTAATTGCGGACACCCTGCTTTGGCAGACCCATCACACAATGAAACGAGCCTTGACAGTTGACAAGATTGGGAAGATATTAAAAGCTTAATATTATGTTTGAGGAACGGAACATTTATCTAGTTTATATTATTATATATTCTAGATATTTTAACTTTGTTTTAAACCTTTTAAAATTTTCTTAAGTTAAACAAGTTACGCAAATTCTGAAGTGGTGTCGATCGACACCAGATCAGTGTCGATCGACACAACTTTTGTGTTGACCGACAGATTCCGATTCGGTTCAATCGCGATAAACCATTTAACCGATTAAACCGATCGAATCAATTCGCAAATAACCGACCGGTGTCGATCGACACTACATTGGTGTCGGTCGACACCCACCAAATCGATTCAATAAACGATAACCGATTTACCGCTTAAACCGATCGCGATTATCCGTTTCAATCCAATTGAACCAATCGCGATGAACCGATTGGTGTCGATCGAACTACTTTAGTGTCGGTCGACACTAGTGATTTTATGAAAACGATCAAAATCGTAAACAAAGGTTTTACGCGAAAACCGTAGTGGTGTCGATCGACACCGAATTGGTGTCGGTCGACACCGAAGAACCCAGAACGTGTTCTTCGTCAAAAACGATTTTAACAGGTGGATTTTACAAAATTCAACAGATTCAATAAAAACACACCGCTCTGATACCACTGATGGAATTCGTTCAGGTTTTAATCGGATTAAAACAGCCCTAACAACAATCCTAAACCACGGATCGTGCCAATTGAATCTATATTGGATATACGTCAAATCTCGAACGTACCTGAAGGTTTACAGCGGAATAAAATCAGGTAATCGAGATATGAAGCGCCTCAAGTGCTGCGCCTCTACAGAAGTCCACACGCACACAAACTGGACGGCGGGATGCTAGTGCCGGAGCGAACGATTCGCCTTCGGGTTTTCTCCACGTTTCTGTGTTTTTATGTCTCAGAGACTTCTGTTTTCTGTGTCTCAAAACGACTTATGATATATGCAAACTCGAGCCCTCATCCTATATATAGGCAGGAGTTGCCGACTGGTGTCGATCGACACCCACCATTGGTGTCGATCGACACCCTCACAGAAAGTCAAGACTCGAGAAGACTTGACCGACAGGTGTCGATCGACACCCACCATTGGTGTCGGTCGACACCCTCACAGAAAATCGATATCGACGTATATCTTATATACGTTGATCATAATCATTACTCTAATGATCAAAAGCCAACTTATATTATCCAGTTTGCTTAGGTGTGTGACCCTATAGGATCATATGATAATGGTAATGAGTTCATAACTCATAAGTTATAAGCGGCTTGTAGCAAAACATTATAACCGTCCAATATCATATGATTGTCTTATCTCGACATCACGACTCTACTAGAGTAAATACATGTCTGATTTCAGGACATTCCCTTCACGATACCCGTTAATGGAGAAGGCGGCCTTGGCAGTGGTGATGTGCGCTCGGAAATTGCAGCCTTATTTCCAATTGCACACGATCATTTTACTCACGGCTTTTCCGCTCAGAACGATCCTGCATAGTCCCAGTCAATCGGGACGATTGGCAAAATGGGCGGTGGAATTAAGCGAGTATGATGTCGAGTACCGAAGCAGAACATGCGCGAAATCGCAAGTCCTTCCGGATTTCTTGATCGAACTCCCGACCCGCAGACGTTAGTAAACCAACATCAGATTCGGTGTGGGTTCTCGACGCAGACGGATCTTCATCAAAGCAAGGTTCGGGATGCGGGGTTCGGTTAACGTCACCAACTGGAGAAATCCTAGAACAGTTGTTCGGGTTACTCTTCAACGCTTCCAACAACGAAGCGGAGTACGAATCCTTGATCGCTGGACTAAGACTCGCCCTCGGGCTCAAAATCAAGAATCTGCAAGCATTTTGCTATTCCCAGCTGGTGGCAAACCAGTTCAGCGGGGACTATGAAGCAAAGGACGATTGGATGGAAGCATACCTCAAAATTGTCTGGGAGCTCGCAAAGCGATTCGAAAAGTTCGAACTCACAAGAATCCCGCGGGGGCAAAACGCCCCGGCCGATGCATTGGCGGCCCTGGCATCAACATCTGCCCCGGGAGAAAGGCTAATCATTCCCGTCGAATTCATAGAGCAACCGAGCATCGACCCACCGCAAGTCCCCAATCTTATACAACTGCCGGAGGGAGAAGACGAGGAAGAACCTCTGGGAGAAGAGTTAGCAACCGGTCAAACGGAAGGGTATGGCTGCCATCACGGATGGATGGCCCCGATACGAACATACATCACAGACGGGGAAGTCCCGGCGGACAAGGGGGCTGCACGAAAGCTAAGGGCTCAAGCAGCCCGCTTTGTCCTCCTTGGCGGCAACATCTACAAATGGAGGATCTCATGACCGTTAATGGTCTGTGTGGAAAAAGAAGAAGCAAGACGAATTATGGAGGAAGTCCATAGTGGATCGTGCGGAAATCACTCCGGAAGGAGAGCCCTCGCAATGAAAATCAAGCGGCATGGATATTATTGGCCAACCATGATAAAAGATTGCGAGAAGTTCTCCCTCAAGTGCGAGCAATGCCAGAGGCACGCAGCAGTGATCCATCAGCCCGCAGAACTGCTCTCGTCAATCTCCGCACCGTACCCATTCATGAGGTGGTCAATGGACATCGTGGGGCCGATGCATAACTCAGAGCAGAAAAGGTTCCTACTTGTCGAAGTGGACTCTTACGCCAGTATCAAGGACGCCCAAGTGGAGCACTTCGTCTGGAAAAACATCATATGCCGGCACGGGGTCCCTTACGAGATTGTCACCGACAATGGTTCTCAATTCATTTCCGCCAGCTTCGAAGGATTCTGCTAAAAATGGAAAATATGCCTGAGCAAGTCAACACCGCATCATCCACAGGGTAACGGCCAGACCGAAGCAGCCAACAAGACTATAGTCGACGGACTCAAGAAGCGTCTCGATGAGAAGAAGGGGCGATGGGCAGATGAGCTCGAAGGAGTCCTTTGGTCGCACCGGACCACTCCAAGGCGCGCCACCGGGGAGACGCCGTTCGCGGTGGGCTACGGTGCCAAATGTGTTATACCATCAGAAGTAGACTTTCCCAGCGTCAGACGAAGACTCTTGCCTGGACAGGAAGGCCTCAACCACCTGATGATGTTAGACGAACTGGACCTGATAAACGAGAGACGGGACCAAGCGCTCGTCCGTGTTCAAAACTATCAGCAAGCAGCGGCCAAGTACTACAACTCA
Source organism: Isatis tinctoria (assembly GCA_010577795.1). NCBI lineage: Eukaryota > Viridiplantae > Streptophyta > Magnoliopsida > Brassicales > Brassicaceae > Isatis > Isatis tinctoria. The sequence continues at coordinate 11,691,502 of CM021248.1, read as the reverse complement.
AACGTGCGAAGCCGCAAATTCAAGGAAGGACCTTATCCTCCGCAAAGTCTTCCAGAACACTGCGGAGCCGAATGCAGGAAAGCTAGGCACAAAATGGGAAGGGCCATACAAAGTAACGAAGGTGGTCCGCCCAGGAGCGTACGAGTTGGAAAACAAAGAAGGAAAGCCAGTTCCGAGGATATGGAACGCAATGCACCTAAAGAAGTATTACCATTAAACGTTGAATAATAGAACTACGAACTGGCTTGATCCCTACATTCAGGGTACGTAGGAATGCCTTCCGACGAGTTCAGCTATTTGTATTTTATAATTTTTAAGGGGGAGTGGGTCCGTGTATACATACTCCCAAATTTTGGCGAACAAATCAAGAGGATGGACATTGGGACTTAGCATCTCATAACACATCCAAACCTTGAAAAAAGTTTCCCGAAAATACCATTCCGACCAACATTGAGACTTAGCATCTCAAAATTTGATCCGAAAAGCGAATGGATCCAGAAAAACCCGAGAAAATGAACATTGAGACTTGGCATGTCATAACGCATCTCCGACTCAGACAATATCGCCCGTCATTAAGGCACAACAAATGTCATCACTTCAAAAACCGCCCCTTGGCAAGCATGCCACCGTCTGTTGCTGATCACAACGGGACGATTCTTTTAACCATGGTTCTTTCTACATCCCTGAGCGGATAAACACAGCACGCTATACAAATTTCTGGACTAACATCCGAAAGGTTTAACCTGACATTCCGCGATCCTGCAGGAAACGTTTGAGACGATGTTCCATTTAGTTCATTTCCACTAAACGCCCCGCATAGGTAGATAGTGCGAAGCGTAAGTCATGAAATGAACTCGCTATACCCAGTAAACGCCAACATGGAACGCTGGTCTTACACATCTCACGACGAAGTACCAAACCGGCCCGGGTACGAGATCATATACTCGTATGAAAACTAGCATTTAAACGAGACTCCAAACCCAGCGGCTAACTCCGCTGGTCAAATAACACGAGGGAACTCTTCCCGAAAAATCGGATATGAGCGCCCGGAACAGCGCCCCGATCAACCGGACTAAACTGAGCAAACAAAACCGAGTCAATATGAAGAAGGTCAGCCGCCCAATCCAGTCAGATAAATGGGCCGCCCAATCTCTTCAGATAAATGGGCTGCTCGGTCTCTTTAAAGAAACGGGCCAGCCGCCTAGTCTCACTAGACAAACGGACCAATCGCCCATATGGCCAGCCGCCCGCTCCCTAAAACACGACCTGGCGGCTGGGACATGACCAGCCACCAGTAATCAATTTAGCATGATCCGGCGGCTGGGACATGATCAGCCGCCAGTAATCAATTTAGCATGATCCGACGGCTGGGACATGGCCACCCGCCCGTAATCAATCCAGCATTAATCCGGCGGCTGGGACATGGCCAGCTGCCCGTGATCAATCCAGCATGATCCGGCGGCTGGGACATGGCCAGCCGCCCGTGATCAATCCAGCATGATCCGGCGGCTGGGACATGACCAGCCGCCCGTGATCAATCCGGCATGATCCGGCGGCTGGGACATGACCAGCCGCCCGTGATCAATCCGGCATGATCCGGCGGCTGGGACATGGCCAGCCGCCCTCGATCGATCTGACTCGACGTCCGATCTCCCCCGGGTCCAAATTCAGCCGCTCGACAAGGCTCGGCACCTGGAACGGCCGACCATTCTCTCCACGATAACATACGGCGGCCGGCTTGTCTCAAACTAAACCCGGCCGCCCATGATCATCCAATCAGGACCTTTGCACAAAGAAAAAGCGTATGGCAAGATGCAAATCTATTAAACTTATTGAAATCTCAAAACGAAAACCGGTCCAGAGCAAAAATCAGGCCGTACATAACTTAAATCCATAGACGAAAGCAAAAAGCTACCAAAAAACTCAAAAAATAACTAGAAAGAAAACTTGAAACTACTTCTCGGGCAAGTCCAGACTGTCACAAGAAGGAAACTTGAAACTAGCATCCGTAATCACCGAAAAACTCTTAGCAGACTGACGACGATTTCTACAAACGGCCTCAGGAAAAGCAAGTTCTAGCGAAGGACCCGCACGCAGAGTCTCGGAGGGAGAATTTTCTGCTCCGGGGTCGGCAAGGCAACCCGCCCGCTTTTGGCGCAACAAGTCGTTTTCACCACTCAAATCACAGGCGACTCTGCCGGCCGCCGCTTTAGCTTTGGGCGAGCGCCTCGCGATACTTCGTGCTAGAATAGCCTCCTTCTTTAAAGGAGTAACCACAACGGTGGATACCGCCAACTTATCTGCGGGCCACTCGAGCGGAGGGATGGCTTGACTACCATCCGCAAGTCCCGACTCCGAAGGGCCAACCGCCGACTTATCCTTGGAATCTTTTCCAAGCTTGTCTGCCTCTCCGTTCTTCTTCATCTGCCTCCTCTCGCGAAAAGACGGCCTAACCATGATATTAGATTCAAGGAGACGGAAAAGGCACTCGGCTTTAGGAAGAATTCGTGAAGAAAAAGAAGAAGCAAGGGCGCATATATATAGTCGGACGGTTTGAATCCCAGTTCGAATAGGAATTAGATCTTTCCAATTCCGAGCCAACCTCCCACAAGTCGTTCATATGAAAGGGGAAGTTTTTCTTTTTGTTTTTTTTTTTTAAAAAAAAAGAGAGAGGAAATTTTCCCGTTTCGGTCAATCCTGATAAAACCTCGGCTTAAAGCTCATCGTTCCAGACTACGGAAACAAAGAGCTGGGGGCTAACTGTTGGGGTCGAAATCCCCTCCTCGAAGATTGACGAAACGAGAGTCCAAGATCAAGATCAAATGGAAACTTATCCCGAGCATGGACCAGACGAGCTAAGGCCAGCTGCCCACGATCCGTCCGCGACACGACCCGGAGGCTGGGACAAGGCCAGCCGCCCACGGCCAGTGCAAGGATTGACCCGGCAGCTGGGACAAGGCCAGCCGCCATCTTCCATCCGAGGATAGATTCGGCTGCTGGGATACGGCCAGCCGCCCATTTCCCCTCCGAGGCATGGCCCGGCTGCCGGGATACGGCCAGCCGCCCATCTTCCATCCGAGGATAGATTCGGCTGCTGGGATACGGCCAGCCGCCCATTTCCCCTCCGAGGCATGGCCCGGCTGCCGGGATACGGCCAGCCGCCCATCTTACCTCCGAGGATAAATCCGGCTGCCGGGATACGGTCAGCCGCCCCTCTTCCCTCCGAGGATAGATCCGGCTGCCGGGATACGGCCAGCTGCCAATCTTCCCTCCGAGGATATATCCGGCTGCCGGGATACGGCCAGCCGCCCATCTTCCCTCCGAGGATAGATCCGGCTGCCGGGATACGGCCAGCCGCCCATCTTCCCTCCGAGGATAGATCCGGCTGATGGGATACGGCCAACCTCCCGTTTCCCCTCCGAGGCAAGGCCCGGCTGCCGGGATACGGCCAGCCGCCCATCTTCCCTCCGAGGATAGATCCGGCATCTTGGATAAGGCCAGCCTCCCATTATCATTTCTTAGTCAAGACTCATTATCCGAACATTGTCCAGTCGACCGACCATCAAGTATAACTCTAAGCCCGGACCGACTCGAAGATTAGGCATTCGCATGTTCTGACTCCAAAACGTCCATAAACATTCTCTGAAAGACTGTGACCGACGTTCAGCCGTCCATGGACCAGTCGCCCAAGCAAACGAGCCAAAGGAATCGGCGGCTGGCCATCAATACCAAAACCGGCGGCTGGAAGTTCGAATAAAGAACGGGCAGCTCAAACCCCAAGAGTCGTAAAACGTTCGGAATACTATACCGTTAAAAATACTATTCATCTCGAGACAAAGTTAACCGTAAAATTGATTTAAGTCTAAACCGAGAGCCGGATTACTATTCATCAGATTACTATTCACTGGTTACTATTCATCGATTACAAAGACGGGCCAGATTTGGGTCAGAACGTGCAGGTGGATCACAGAAGATTTTTGGGCCGGATTCCAGGCCCAAAAGGACAGGTCGGCGGCTGGGAGGAAACCACAAAGTCCCACATCGAAAATATGTATTCTAAACACCCTAGGATCATTAGTATATATATGTATGTTTGTGTAAGGGTTAAAGACATCCCAAATCTGAGTATTAGGAGTTTTAGCAATATAAGACTTTTCAGCTTTGCTATTTATTCTTGTACTTTCGGGAATCATCAATAAAATATTTCTTTTTACATTTTCGGTCATTTAGTTCTTTAAAATAGAATTTTCAAGCCCCCATAAATATAAGTTTTGACTGTGTGAGTTTCGGCTCTCACAAAGTTCATTATAGCTAGGCCAACTCTGGATCATCTAAATACTCAAACAATAAGGGGATAATGAAAATCAATTTATCTTTGGAATTTCCTATTGGTATAAACTGCTATCAATGGTTGTAAGAATGGTCACTAAAGAAGTAGCTAAGACAGTTTGTTCCAAGTAAGGTTCATTGTTCCGAACTAAATTTTGACTAAATAAAAACAAATTTTTGACACAAAACTCTTAAAAGAAAAAGAAAACCAAAGTTAGTAACCACCTCCCCCAGACTTGAATAACACTGTCCCCAGATGGAACAATGTTAGAGTTAGAATTATGGGTAAAAGAAAGCAAATGGAACAATGTTAGAGTTAGAAATATGGGTGTTTACCTGCAGTCGCGAAGGGTGACGGTCGACACCAAGTCCGAATTCAGACAATGACGTTGTTGAACTTGTGTTTTATCTCAAAATTAGAAATCCAAAACGTGATTCCAATGTCAGCACTGTTAGAACACCAAAAACACAAGTTAAAATGATAATCAAACAGACATAAACTCATAATCCAACAAAGTTCAAATCAGAGGAGTAAATAACAGACTGACTCAGAGGAAACAGAAAAACTGACTCAAGTGCAAGAAAAGAAAATAAAGGAAAAGAAAAGATAGATAAACCGCAGGAGGACTAATCCTCATCAGACTCAGCGGCAGGAGCTGGTGGTGAACGAGAGCGGGAACGGTGGCGACGAACAGGTGAACTAGCCTGAACGTATCTGCAGCGGGTACGGGTCACCGCATCCCACACGCTCTGAAAAGCGGCGATCACATAGCGCTGGAATGTCACCGTGTCTACAGGAACACTAGGTGGAGGAGAGAGGGACGGAAATGGGAGATCCTCAGCAGCGGTAGCGGCAGCGGTAGATGAAGCTCCTCTGCATCTGCGAGAAACCAGGGCATCTCGTACCTCAGTGTGAGCAGGTCGAAAGTGGAGTTGCTCAGGATCATCTCCTATGGTGGTGAGAGTAGGCTGAGGTAGCCGAACCAGTCGACTCCCCTCGGTGTCTCTTTAAACCCACATCCACTCATCCTTAAGCCAAAGAGCGTGCTTCAGGTGGTCCTTATCCATAAGGGAGCGCTGAGGAAGCGTAGAGTATCCATCTGTCGGGATCCTAAGATGTCGAAAAATAGGGGTAAGAAGACTCCCGACTCCCGACGCTCTCGGATTTCCTACCGGTGCCCGAGAAAGGTTTGGTCTTCAATGAGACCAAGTGGTGGGAAAAACAGCACCTAGGCTGACTGTGCTCTCCGGAAGAGGGCCGTCAAGCTCAGAGGCGATGACGTCTCGCAGACTGTAGTAAAGAAGTACTAGCTCGGAGATGCACATCTTCCCTAGCTCCATCTTGCACAAGATGGTGTTCGACAGAATGCGAGCGACGTAGCGCAGGACAGGATGCCTGATATCGGCCTGAGAGGACGTCTTTGAGTCGTACGCTCCATGTCCAAAGAAAGACCAGAAGGTTTGTACATCAGTGAATCGCTCGGGCAATGTGCTGTTCCGAAAGCTCGGATCGAAGCCGTATATGGCGCAGAGCTCGGGAAGTGGAAGGCGATGGCATACTCCTCGGATAAAGATTGTAAGAACGCCTTCCTTGGCATCCTAGAGCACCTCGCTCGGGTAGTACACCTGAACTGTCGCGAGGAACTGGCGAACAAAGTCTGGAAAGCAGCTTTTCTGCTGCAACAGCATAGTGCCTAGCCCCATCCACTGGAGCAAGTGGGAGACATCGTCGAGAATACCCATCCTCCGGAGAGTGGCTGCGTCAGGGTATCTGGTGGGTTTGATGTTGACGTTGGTCCATGCGTTATTGAACAGTGTGTCATAATCATCACAACGCTCTGCTATCGGATGTGAGAGGCATGCATCAGATGTGGCAATCTTCCTGTCGGATTCATCCCAAACTGGAGGTGGGGTAATCTTCTTGCCCTCTCTTCTAGGCCGTGGTGAAAGTGCTGTGGCACGGCCGGCGTGTCCAGAAGTGGAGGCTGCTGCCTGTGCTGTGCGTTGGCGTTTACCACGGTTTGACAACTGCAGTAAAAAAAAACAAGGAAACAACATAGAACTCAGCAAAATAAATCATGTCTGACATCTGCAGTGACACCAACGTGGGTCGCCACTATTTTTTTTTTTTTTTTAATCCTAAAAGCTGAGTAAAAATCTGAAGGAATTTGTACAGGTTTTAATTTTATTAAAACAGCCCTAACGACAAATCCTAAGCCCCGGATCATGTGTCAATTGAATCTATGTGAGATCTCGAAGATACCTGGAGATTAGCAGCGGAAGATGTCAGGTAATCGATATTGGAAAGCGCCTCAAGTGCTGCGCCTCTACAGAAGTCCACACGCACACAAACTGGACGACAGGGATGCTTGTGCCTTTGCGAACGATTCGCCTTAGGGTTGATCTGCGTTTCTCTGACGGCTCAGAAACTTCTAATGCTCTAAAAGTCGTGCTATATCATATATATAATGACCTAAGAGAATGACCTAATCAATCGATGGACCGAATCCACGTTAATTGAGTCTTGGGCCAAAAACACGTTTTTGGCCCGATGTGGTGTCGATCGACACTCAGTATTGGTGTCGATCGACACCCTTACAGAAACGCGACATCGACGTATATCGTATATACGTTGATCATAATCATTACTCTAATGATCAAACCCAATTTATATAACCAGTTTGCTTAGGTGTGTGACCCTATAAGATCATATGATAATGGTAATGAGTTCATAACTCATAAGTTGTAAGCGGCTTCTAGCAAAACATTATAACCGTCCAATATCATATGATTGTCTTATCTCGACATCACGACTCTAATAGAGTAAATACAAGTATGATTTCAGGACATTCCCTTTAGTCTCCCACTTGTACTGGAATCAACTATTCCGATAATCCCTTTGTCTCTATATCTCGATCTGGCATAAGGCAAGAACTCATGTCATCCTTAATCAACCAAACCATGTTTATCGAACTCCGATTTATATACTGATGAAAGACAAACGATTGACATTCAATCCGTTTGAGCGCGGCCAAGCATTTCCAGTATCAAATCTTCGATAGGCCCAGAGATATCTATCTCCCGTTATATGGGAGGGACAAATTCCATCTTGTTCCATCCCTGTTCCCTACACACTTCATAATATGCCCAATCAATGCCTTTATAGTCACCAGTTACGGCTGACGTTTGACAGAGTCAAAACATATCAATTCATATGTAAGAAAACATGATGAACTCAGGTCTAAGGACTATACTCTATAGTCGCCATGAGAAACTCTTATGACACTCATATAACAATCTTGTAGAGTTCTCATTAGCGGGTCATGTCCGATCATGTGTTCTCTAACACATATCTATGTGATTGACTTTAATACTCCTATTAATGACTACATGAAACTTAGTCATCAGTCACCTCGCATACTAGTCTCACGCGGTTATTAATGTCCAACTTTAATAACCTCGACTATGGACACAAATAATTTATGTCATCTATCACTTATAGAGTTTCATGATCAAATCACGTATTTGATGATCTATAAGAATGCCACAAATTACTTTCGGACAATTATTTAATAACACCATTAAATAATACTGAAACAATTTCATTAAATAAAACATAACCAAATGTCTGTTTACATGAACATCAAAACATAAATGTGATAACTCCCACTAAAAACAAGATTACTGCATAAGGAATCTAATGCCTACAGCAGCTGCATGACTCTCATGCTTCGGTCATGGGAGTCGCTTGGTCAAAGGGTCAGCGACGTTCTCGTCTGTCGGAACTCTGTTGATCTTGACGTCACCTCTCTCAATGATATCACGAATCAGATGATATCTCCTCTCAATGTGTTTGGATTTCTGGTGTGATCTGGGCTCCTTAGCCTGAGCTATGGCTCCATTGTTGTCACAAAACAATGCCACAGGCTCAGAAATGCTAGGAATCACACCAAGCTCAATAATGAACTTTCTAATCCAAACAGCCTCATTTGCCGCTTCCGAAGCAGCGATGTATTCAGCTTCGGTTGTTGAATCCGCCACGGTGCTCTGCTTGGAACTCTTCCAACTAATGGCACCTCCATTTAGACAGAAGACGTAACCAGACTGAGATCGGAAATCGTCTTTATCTGTCTGAAAACTGGCGTCCGTATAACCACTCTCTACAAGCTCGTCACTTCCTCCGTACACTAAGAACTTATCCTTGGTATTTCTCAAATACTTTAGGATTGTCTTGACGGCAGTCCAATGACTCTCACCGGGATCTGACTGGTATCGACTCGTCATGCTTAACGCACAAGCAACATCTGGATGAGTACAAAGCATGGCATACATAATAGATCCTATCGTAGAAGCAAAAGGAATCCTACTCATGCGCTCTCGCTCAGCAGGTGTCGAAGGACACTGCTTCTTGCTGAGAGTAATGCCATGAGACATCGGAAGCAAGCCCTTCTTGGAATCATGCATGTTGAACCTATGTAGAACCTTATCGATATAAGTGTCCTGGCACAGTCCAATCAACATCTTTGATCTATCTCTATAGATCCTTATTCCAAGAATATAGGCGGCTTCGCCCATGTCTTTTATCGAGAAACAACTTCCTAGCCAGTCCTTTACTGACTGAAGTAACGGAATATCATCTCCAATGAGAAGTATGTCGTCTACATACAGTACGAGAAATGCAACTGCGCTCCCACTAGTCTTCTTGTATACGTAAGGTTCCTCTTCGTTTCTGATGAAGTTAAACTCTTTAACTGCTTCATCAAAACGAAGGTTCCAACTCCGAGATGCTTGCTTCAATCCATAAATGGATTTGTGAAGCTTGCATACCTTCCCAGCAGCTTTAGGATCAATGAAACCCGGAGGTTGTGTCATGTACACATCTTCTTCCAGAATCCCGTTAAGGAAAGCTGTTTTCACATCCATTTGCCAAATCTCATAATCATGATGAGCGGCTGTTGCTAGGAGAATCCGAATAGATTTAAGCATAGCGACTGGGGAATAGGTTTCATCATAGTCAACACCTTGAACTTGTTTGAAACCTTTTGCCACCAACCTAGCTTTGTAAATCTGAACGTTTCCATCCACATCGATCTTCTTCTTGAAGACCCATTTACACTCGATGGCTTTTACACCATCAGGTAAATCACCCAAAGTCCATACTTGGTTTTCTGACATGGAACCCATTTCGGATTCAGTGGCCTTAAGCCACTTTTCGGAGTCAGGGCCCATCATTGCTTCTTCGAAAGTCGCAGGTTCGTCACTGTCAATAATCAAGAGATCATGACAATTAGTCACAGGAAATCCATATCTCTCGGGCTCATGACGAATCATTTCGGATCTGCGAACTTCAGGCATCACAGGTTCGGACTCTACAACTCTTTGCAGATCCAGCCGCTGCTCTTCCTCGATAGGTTGAGCAGGCTCTTGTGATTCTCGAATTTCTTCGAGTTGTACTTTACTCCCACTGTTCTTCTTGGAAAGAAATTCACTCTCAAGAAAAACACAGTTCTTATCAACAAACACTTTGTTCTCAGATCGGTTGTAAAAGTAGTAAGCCTTGGTTTCCTTAGGATAACCAACAAAGTAGCACTTATCAGATTTGGGTGCAAGCTTATCAGATATCAACTGCTTGACATAAGCTTCACAACCCCAAATTTTGAGAAAAGACAAACTTGGAACTTTTCCAGTCCACATCTCATATGGCGTCTTTTCAACTGATTTTGATGGAACTCTGTTTAGCGTAAACGCAGACGTTTCTAGAGCGTATCCCCAAAAGGATAATGGAAGATCTACTTGACTCATCATCGATCGAACCATATCTAATAAAGTCTGATTTCTCCTTTCAGACACACCGTTCCACTGAGGTGTTCCAGGAGGAGTGAGTTGTGAAACAATTCCACAACTACTCAGATGATCACTGAACTCTTGGCTTAAGTATTCACCTCCACGATCTGATCGAAGAGCTTTGATACTTTTGCCAAGTTGATTCTGTACTTCATTCTGGAACTCCTTGAACTTTTCAAAGGATTCCGATTTATGTCTCATCAAATAGACATAACCAAATCTACTGAAGTCATCAGTAAACGTGATGAAGTACTGAAAATATCCTCTAGCACTAACACTCATTGGACCACATATATCGGAATGTATAAGGCCCAATAGGTCACCGGCCCTTTCATTAAATTTGTTGAAAGAGGCCTTTGTCATTTTGCCCAATAAGCAGGATTCACACTTCTCAAATGATTCAAAATCAAATGAGTCTAAAAGCCCATCATTATGAAGCTTCTGAATCATTTTCTCATTGATGTGGCCCAAACGACAATGCCAGAGAAAAGTGGGGTTCGAGTCATTGGCTCTTAACCGTTTGGTACTTATGTTATAGACAAGCATTGATTGGTTAAGAATATAAAGCCCATTCTCTAATGGAGCGCTACCATAAAACATTTCATTACGATCAAAAGAACAACATTTGTTTTTAATCGAAAAATGAAAATCTTCTAAATCCAAAACAGAAATAGAAATGATGTTTCTGCTTCCAAAACAGAAATAGAAATGATGTTTCTGCTTATAGCAGGTACATAGTAGCAATTATTTAATTCTAAAACCAAGCCTGACGGCAGAGACAAATGATAAGTTCCTACGGCTAATGCAGCAACTCTTGCTCCATTCCCAACACGCAGGTCCACTTGTCCCTTTTCCAGCGTTCTACTGTTGCTTAGACCCTGCATATTCGTACAAATACGAGCGCCACAGCCGGTATCCAATACCCAAGAATTAGAACCTGAAGTAGTAACATTTACTTCTATAACATAGATACCTGGAGAAGTCGTCTCAAACGTCTTCTTAGAGTTCTTTAGATCTCCCAGATACTCTTTGCAATTTCTCTTCCAATGCCCAGACTTATTGCAGTAATGGCATTTATCAGCATCAGTAGGGCCGCGTTTGGGCTTGGAAGAGGCCTCAGGCTTATCCTGATTCTCAATCTGGATTGCCTTAGCCTTTCCTTTGCCCTTAGCGGGTTTCTTAAACCTTTTACCCCCTTGTACCAAAAGTACATTAGGAGTGCCCTTCTTGATGTTTGGCTCAGCTGTCTTGAGCATGCCATGCAGTTCAGTCAAAGTCTTTGTCATGCTGTTCATGTTATAGTTCATGATAAACTGATCAAAGCTTGACGGCAACGACTGCAGAATGATGTCCGTAGCCAACTCTTGGCTAAGAGGACAATGCAGTTTTGCCAGGTTATCAATATAACCCATCATCTTGATGACATGTGGGCTAACTGGACCATCCTTTGGTAGCTTGCATTCAATGAGAGATTTAACCGTCTGGTATCTCTCAGTTCGTGCTTGCTCCTGAAACATGCCTTTCAGGCTAGTGATCATCTCAATTGGCGACGCCACGTTCTCGTATTGCTTCTGCAAGTCCGAGTTCATGGTAGCCAGCATGAGACAACTCACATCGACCACATCGTTAGAATGCTTCTCCCAAGCATTCTTCTCAGCGTGTCCGGCATTGGGTTTTGGTTTCTCAAGGAGAGCCTTCTCAAGGACATATTCCTTTTTCTCCTGCTTGAGAACAATTCTCAAGTTCCGATACCATTCAAGGAAGTTCGATCCATTAAGCTTGTCCTTCTCAAGGACGGATCAAAGCGAGAATGTGTTGGAGTGAGTGGAGGCAGACATAGCTGAAAATACACAAAAACGAGAGTTTTAGTTTCGATGTTCAAGAAATGAGAAATCTTAACAATTAAGAAACTGACATTATATTCAAAACAATTTTCCTCAATTGTATATAATGATCCAAGATCCATATTTCACAAAAATTTGAGTGAGCTTTGGCCCATCGCCCAAACTTTAGCTATTTAGGTAAACAACTCTTTGCTAATTATATCATATATAATTCTTGGTCTCGGATTGATATTTTATATCAAAGCCAATCATATATCTCTAGGCCCAAAACTATTTTGATAGCCCAGTTAAGGAAACCAATCTTTTAAGTCACGCAGTAACGATTACAACCTGCCTCACTCGTGTAATTGCGAACACCCTGCTTTGGCAGACCCATCACACAATGAAACGAACCTTGACAGTTGACAAGATTGGGAAGATATAAAATGCTTAATATTAGGTTTGAGGAACGGAACCTTAAATCTAGTTTATATCACTTATATATTCTAGATATTTCAACTTGTTATATACTTATAAATTTTCTTAAGTTAAACTAGCTAGGAACGCGGATTCTGAACTAGTGTCGATCGACACCAGCTCAGTGTCGATCGACACAACTGGTTTGTGTTGACCGACAGATTCCGATCCGGTTCAATCGCGATAAACAATTTAACCGATTAAACCGATCGAACCAATCACAAAATTCGACCGGTGTCGATCGACACTACATTAGTGTCGGTCGACACCAACCGTACCGGGTCAAACACGATAAACGATTTATCGCTTGAACCGATCGCGATAACCCGGTCCAATCCAATTGAACCAATCACGATAAACCAAGCGGTGTCGATCGACACTACAATAGTGTCGGTCGACACCAGTGGTTTGAGGAAACACGATCGAAGATCGTGACCTAAACGTTCACGCGAAAACCCGATCGGTGTCGATCGACACTCACTTGGTGTCGATCGACACCCGTTTCGCATGAACCCTAGAAAAACGATTTCAAGAGCAAAAACGATTTTAAACTCTAGCATGCAATCCTATATATCAGATATATCGATTTGAATTCATCTAATTCATTAACATGCTTCAGATTCAATAAAAACACTAGGCTCTGATACCACTGAAGGAATTTGTACAGGTTTTAATCTTATTAAAACAGCCCTAACGACAAATCCTAAGCCCCGAATCATGTGTCAATTGAATCTATGTGAGATCTCGAAGATACCTGGAGATTAGCAGCGGAAGATGTCAGGTAATCGAGATCGGAAAGCGCCTCAAGTGCTGCGCCTCTACAGAAGTCCACACACAAAAACTGGACGACAGGGATGCTAGTGCCTTTGCGAACGATTCGCCTTAGGGTTGATCTGCGTTTCTCTGACGGCTCAGAAACTTCTATTGCTCTAAAAGTCGTGCAATATCATATATATAACGACCTAAGAGAATGACCTAATCAATCGATGGACCGAATCCACGTTAATTGAGTCTTGGGCCAAAAACACGTTTTTGGCCCGATGTGGTATCGATCGACACTCAGTATTGGTGTAACACCCCCGAACCGGACTAGACATATACGGCCAAACGACAATCAAACAAGAACACGAAAGGCCGCATAGTCCAGCCGATTCGGAAATGCCACAGTCCGGAGGTTAAGTAGCAAGTCAGCTCATTCTAGGACAAGTCCGAAAACAGAGCCAACCTATCACTCAACACCGGTTACCTCTCGACCTCAGCCTAAGGCTTTGCAACCCGTACCTTGGTCTCAAGTTGTGTTAGTCCGGACAAGACTAATATCATTGAGGCAAAAACAAACTTTCCACAAAACACTTCATTTTATTCATCCGAAAACAGCTTACAAAGTCTTACATATTACAAACCATAGGTGGCCACACTTAACGAGTTTATAAACACAGCGGAAAACATGACATACTTATGCAACTGAGTCTTTGCTACACGCCCGAAAACAAGTCTACTTCCGGTCTTCCTACATTCCACCACGAGCTACTCTATGGGTCTCCTGCATAAGGGGGAATAGAGAGAAAAGGGGTAAGTAATCGGGAGATTACTTAGTGAGTCCAGATATAATAAAACCCCATCCCATTCCCCATCATGCAACACACAACAAGCAATCAATCAAATAACCAAATAGCCGAAGCAACATAAAAGTAGATAGCCGAAGCACAAAACAATGTTAGTCTGGGCATCCTGGAATGCACAACACACGCGTGGGCACTGAGATCTCAAAGTATGGTGTGGATCCCCGTGAACACCCTGCACTTGACTATCACAAAGACTGTCAAGCCGGAACTTCACAAACAAGGTCATACACCGGCTTTCGCACAAATGTATTCCGACCCCAGCTCCGACCTTCCTCTTCCGGACGCTGTCAAAACCGTACCTCGTCAGGTACACTCAGGCTGGGCAGCCACCCCGACATCCGAGTCTTCCCCACCTCTCAGTCCATCGATGCCGTGGAGGAATACCAAATGGGATCACACTCATACCGCCACTGAACCGTCTCTCCCGGTTCCGCTTCAGTCCGAAGACTACCCGTCAACGGACTGATCACATACCCCACCACCGCTCTGCCCTCCAATCGTAAACCACCGTATCACATCACCACTCCACATCACTATCTCAAACACAAAACTTCCATAACTCCATTCTCCACTCCAACACAATTTCTCTGTCCTTGGTGACACTGAGTTTTCGGTGGGAGAATGCAAAGGATTTAGAAATCACGGCAATCTCTCTCACCATCCGTGTTAAGGCTCGGTAGGGAGGATAACACACCTTACGGTTGTATATCCAACAGCCACCTCTCCCATCGGGTTTCTTAGCCCACGGATCTGTAAACTCAGCTCACTACCGCACGGGTCACTCCCATGCACTTTTCTGCATAAACACTTTATCTCACTATACCGTGGGTGAAACCTGCAAGAACTTGTTAGCCACCACACAGATAGTACCTGCAACCACAACTTCATACAAACACATGCATGCAACGATATTCAACAATTCATCAAACAACATGCATGTGGAAATTGGAGTACCAATTTCATCAAACAAGTATACAGCACACAACACTCCACTTTAACAAACATGCATGCAAGGATCAAAGATTAACTTAAATCAACATGCATGACAACATCAAGAGCCAGCTAGTTAATCAACCATAATCACCACATCACAAACAGTAGGTATGAGGTTTAGGTGGGATTTTCCTAAACTGAACTCACCTAGAATTGCTCCACAGGCTAATGACACCAGCACAGCTTCAGAAACACCTTGCTATCACCACAATCTCCTCCTCTTCTCTTCTCTCTCTCACTCATAAACGAAGACACAAGGGAAGCAATTTTCTGATTTGGCTAAAGGGACTAAAGGAAGGAGAGAAGAGAGGTTTTTATAGAGAGGAGAGATTAATCTAAGAGAGACAGCTCAAGGGGTGACTAAACCACCTTATAAATTGACACCTTGCCTTAGATACACACTTGGTTCAAACTAAGGACATCTGTATTCCTCCAAAACCATCCAAACTTAATTAATTAGGCAATTACCCTTAATTTCTTTGAACAATGACCAGCTGATTCAACCATCAAGCTCCTACACTTCGAAAATCATAACTTCCGTTTTCCTTACTCAAAAATTGATCTGTTTAATTCTGAATGCTCCTGCTGATGTCCTTTGTGCTCACAACAAGTTTCAGAATTTTTGTATGTGCAAATCTCGACTTATGAATTTTCTACTCCAAACCGTCAATCTTCGTCATGCCATCTTGTCCGATTTTTATTTCTCACAGAAGAACTTTTCTTTGCCTGAATCTTTTTGCAATAGCTCCAAATAGGTCTTGACTACCTCTGTGCAGAAGCCCGGAATTTTTAAAATTGTTTTCCTATTTCTTTCGGAATTATTCTTGCAACAACTCCTTGCTCCAAAAATTATAATATTCATTTATTTATTTATTTTTTTTTTTTTTTTGATCGGGGTATTACATTCTCCCCCCCCCCCCCCTTAATAGAATTCGTCGTCGAATTCTTAAGGTCGAGACGATTCTCCAATCTCCATTACTGTCTCTGATTGGAAGAACTCTGGATACTTCTCTTTAAATTTTTCCTCATCTTCCCAAGTCACAACCACTTTGTTCCGGCGTCCCCAAAAGACTTGCAGTTGTGAAATCTCTCTGTTCTTTAACTTCCGAACCCTTCTTATCCTAATCCGGATAGGTCCTTCCGGGTAAGTTAGGTTCGTTTGAAGCTCCTCAATCCTTTCTGGTTCTACTGCGCTTGGGTCCTTAATATGCTTCCGAAGCATGGATACATGAAATACCAGGTGAATGCGCATATCGGAGGGTAGATCTAAATGGTAAGCTACCACTCCTACTCTTCCTTTGATCTGAAATGGACCAATATATCTTGAATCTAACTTTCTCACTTTACCAAACCTGTCCTTGCCTTTCTGAGCTGATACTTTTAAATATACCCAGTCTCCGACCTCAAAGGTCACTTCCCGGCGTCCCTGATCTGCATACTTCTTTTGTCTGTCCTGTGCCTTCTTCATGTTAGTCTGGACCATCTTTAACTTTTCCATGGTCTCGTCTACTATCTGGGGTCCAAATATTCTCCTTTCTCCAACCTCGGTCCAGCACAAGGGTGTGCGACATGGTCTCCCATATAAGGCTTCATATGGTGACATCTTGATGCTGGCATGATAACTATTTTTATACGAAAATTCTATCAATGGTAGGTAGTCCTCCCATGAGCCACCCCAATCTAGAATGCACAGACGCAACAAGTCCTCGAGTGTCCTTATCGTTCTCTCGGTTTGGCCGTCTGTCTCCGGGTGAAAGGCCGTACTGATATGCAACTCTGTGCCTAACGCTCCTTGCAACGCCCTCCAAAATGCAGATTTGAACCTCGGATCTCTGTCTGACACTATGTTCATAGGTACCCCATGAAGTTTTACGATCTCATTCACGTATTGATCTGCTAGTACTTCCACTTTGTCTGTATCTTTCATGGCCAATAGGTGTGCTGCTTTTGTCAATCTGTCCACAATTACCCATACTGAGTTGTTCATCCTTCCTCTTGAGATTGGTAGTCCAACTATGAAGTCCATTGAAATCGAGTCCCATTTCCATTCTGGGATCGATAAACATTGTAGCAATCCTCCGGGTACTTGATGTTCTGCCTTGACTTGTTGGCACACTTGACACTGAGCTACTTGCTTGGCGACGGATCGCTTCATCCCTGGCCAGTGGTAGTATCGCCGGATGTCTCGGTACATCTTGGTGCTTCCGGGGTGAATACTGTAGAGTGAACGATGAGCCATTTGCAAAATCTCCTTCCTTAGCCCTCCTCCTTCTGGTACACTGATCCTTCCCTTAAGCAACAAGGTTCCATCTTCTGCTATATGATAGCTGCTCGGATCGTCTCTCTCTGTCTCCTTGACTCTGGTTACAATCTTCTGTATCTTTTCATCTCTCCCTTGTTCTTCTCGAATCCTCTGAATCAAGCCAACTTGTCTCACCGCCTGTAGTCCCATTGGTTCACTGGTCTCGCCCTCCAATGTTGCCAGACTGACTTTCTTCATTTCTCTGTCCAATGCCTCCACTTCTTTTTCTACACTCACCTCGGTTCTTCTTCTGCTCAAGGCGTCAGCTACCGAATTGGCTTTGCCTGGACAATACTGAATCTTGATATCATAGTCTGCTATGAATTCCATCCATCGACGCTGCCTTAAGTTGAGGTCCGCCTAAGTCAACAAGTACTTGAGGCTCTTATGGTCCGTGAATACTTGTACTTCCTCCCCGTACAAGTAAGACCTCCAAATCTTCAGTGCGAAAACCACAGCTGCCATCTCCAGATCGTGAGTAGGGTAGTTCTCTTCATGCTTCCGTAGTTGTCGTGAGGCATAAGCTATCACCTTGTCGTTCTGCATCAGTACACAGCCTAAACCGACTCTCGATGCATCAGTATAGACCGTGTACGGCTTGCCAGGCTTTGGTAAAGTTAGAATCGGTGCCGTCATCAATGCCTCCTTAAGCTTTGTAAATGCCTTCTCTGTCTCTGGGCTCCACACATACGGGACGTCCTTTCCCATTAGTTTCGTTAAAGGTTTAGCAATGGAAGAAAAGCCTTTAACAAATTTCCTGTAGTATCCTGCCAATCCAAGGAAACTTCTGACTTCCGTCACGGATGCGGGTCGCGGCCATTCTTGAATCACTGATACCTTCTCCGGATCCACCGTCACTCCTTGCTCTGAAATTCTATGTCCTAAGAATCCAATCTCTCTCTTCCAAAAGCGGCACTTACTGAACTTCGCATACAGCTTCTGGCTCCTAAGTCTCTCCAAGACTTTACATAGATGTTTTGCATGTTCTTCTCTTGTCCGTGAGTAGATTACGATATCATCGATGAAGATTATCACGAATCCGTCTAAGTAGTCATGGAACACTTCGTTCATCAAACGCATGAACACCGCTGGTGCGTTTGTTAACCGAAATGGCATGACCACATACGCGTATTGCCCATAACGAGTATTGAAAGCCGTCTTCTCTACGTCCTTTTCGTGAATACCAATCTGATGGTATCCTGAGGCCAGGTCTATCTTTGAGAACCAGCTTGCCCCTTGCAGCTGATCTAACAACTCTTCGATTCTTGGTAACGGGTACTTGTCTTTAACCGTGACACTGTTGATTCCTCGGTAA
The DNA here is from genome assembly GCA_010577795.1 of Isatis tinctoria. Taxonomy (NCBI): domain Eukaryota; kingdom Viridiplantae; phylum Streptophyta; class Magnoliopsida; order Brassicales; family Brassicaceae; genus Isatis; species Isatis tinctoria. The sequence continues at coordinate 11,672,794 of CM021248.1, read as the reverse complement.
TCGATGCACAATCTCATTGTTCCGTCCTTCTTCTTGACAAACAAGACCGGTGCTCCCCAAGGTGACGAACTTGGTCGGATGAATCCTTTTCCAGCTAGGTCCTCCAATTGAGTTTTCAACTCAGCTAACTCGGCTGGAGCCATTCGATAAGGAGCCTTAGCTATAGGTGCAGTATCCGGCTTTAAGGTGATGGTGAACGGGTTCTTCCTTGCTGGTGGTAAGGTGGTTAATGGGGCAAACACATCAGCAAACTCTTGTACCACAGTAATGTCTTCTATTCTTAACTCCTCTTCTTCCGCTTCTCCGATTACGTTAATGGCCACCAAGTAAACTTCCCCATTTTCCAACTGACTCGCTACTCTGGTGGCTGACACAATAGATGCCACTGAGCTTGGTCTGATTCCCTGATATACAATCTCCGGCTTACGGCTCTCCCTGAGTGTTACCCTTCCTTTCTCGCAGTCTATCAAAGCTCGGTACTCTGACAACCAATCCATGCCAAGAATTACTTCAAAATACTTCATCGGAGTCTCCAAGAGGTCCGCCTCAAAGGCTATATCATTGATTTCGATCGATACCTTCCTAATCACTTCTACCAACTTGAGAACTTCAGGACCAGGGGTTTCTATAACTAAGCTCACACTTTCACGCGAATAGGGTTCTATAAACCTAGACGCCACCTCAGGGGTTACAAAGCTATGGGTAGCCCCTGAATCGAACAGAACATGCGTGGGATTTCCGCCCACTCGCAATGTTCCTACAAATATCACAACAACACGCAATCATTCATTCATTCATTCAAATGCACACACACACAAAGAGAGTTAGCACCCGATGTGTACCTGTAACGGGACCGTGAGAAGGTCCTGCGGGGTCATAAGCTGTTCCTCCCAAAGCATAAACTCTCCCGACGGTGGCTTGACGCTTAGATGGGGGTTCTATAGCGAGTTGCGTAGGTGGTGCTGGAAGACCTCCCCGAGTGCAATTGTTGGCGTAGTGTCCTTCTTTTCCACATCTGAAACAAATCACTGAGACTGGGGTTGGATTGGCGTTACGGTTACTACGGCAGGCTTTAGCCTTGTGCCCTTCCTTTCCACATATATAACATCGCATGATAGATTCTGCTTTACCAAAATTCTCCTTAAGGAACGCCCCTTTGTTCCAGTTTCCTTGGTACCCTTTCATATTCCCTCCTGATTTGTTCCCATAGTACTTCGCCTTAGGGCCTGAACCTGGTCCAGAGTGAAACTCGTTCCTTCTCTTGTTCCGTAATTCCCTTTCTTGCTGAAGATACATCTCCACATTGACTGCCTTCTCAATAGCTTCATGTGGGTTGACATAGGTTACGGATTAGTCTACTGCTGATCTCGGGGTTTAGACCTTGCATAAATTGGTGGGTTAGAGCTTCATTACTCATGTTGCAATGAGCGGCATAACGTTGCAACTTCATAAACTCCACTTCATACTCCCGGACGCTCTTGTTTCCCTGCTCCAAACGTAAGAACTTCTGAGTTAGCCGGTCTCGGGCCTCTGGTGGAAAGTACTTCTTTTCAAATTCCTCCTTGAACTGTTCCCACATCCTGATAGAATAGTTTGTCTGACGATCTATAGTGCTCCACCATCCCAGGGCTTCCTTCTCCAAGTAGTATACTCCTATGTCCTTCTGATATTCTTCCGGGCAACGAGTAGCTGCGAAGTTCTTCTCCATGCTCATTATCCATGCGTCAGCTTCAAAGGGATCCGGTTTCCCTGCATATTTAGGTGTCCCTAATGTCTTCATCGTAGTGACAATCTTCAGGAAAGTAGGAGGTTTCGCCTCCTCTGATCTCGGATTAGATGCTGTCCTGTCCTGAAGCACCTTAGAGAGGAGTTTGTGGACTACTCCCAACATCGGATTTGTCCTCTGTTGTTGTCCAACATTCTGAGCCATATTACGATCCTGTCCCACTGGCTCCTGTCGCCCTTGATAACTTGCTGGAGTTGATGACGGGGTCACAGATTCTACTGAATTGAATGACCCATGAGATAAACCATCCGCGCCTGGATACCACGACTGGTCAGTCTCCAGAGTTTCATGGGTTTCGGATTCCATCTCAACTGCGGTAGTACGTCTGCGCCTGGAGGTACCACCACGCTCAAGGTTTGTGTAAAGATATGGCTGGAAAGATTCTGGCCGCTGTCCGTCCTCATCCTGGCTCTTCGACAAACCCCTCAGCCATCGTCCACTAAGCCACACGTCCGACATCCTGTTACAAGGAAACAACCTTTTTAATATCCTATAGAGCGGAATGGACCGGAATTCCTAAATGGGCTATAATGACATCTTTGACTCGATAAAACATTGAAAACATCGAAAACCGTTTGTCCCGTGAGCATGATCGGAAACCATGCTCTGATACAACCATCTGTAACACCCCCGAACTGGACTAGACATATACGGCCAAACGACAATCAAACAAGAACACGAAAGGCCGCATAGTCCAGCCGATCCGAAAATGCCACAGTCCGGAGGTTAAGTAGCAAGTCAGCTCATTCCAGGACAAGTCCGAAAACAGAGCCAACTTATCACTCAACACCGGTTACCTCTCGACCTCAGCCTAAGGCTTTGCAACCCGTACCTTGGTCTCAAGTTGTGTTAGTCCGGACAAGACTAATATCATTGAGGCAAACACAAACTTTCCACAAAACACTTCATTTTATTCATCCGAAAACAGCTTACAAAGTCTTACATATTACAAACCATAGGTGGCCACACTTAACGAGTTTATAAACACAGCGGAAAACATAACATACTTATGCAACTGAGTCTTTGCTACACGCCCGAAAACAAGTCTACTTCCGGTCTTCCTACATTCCACCACGAGCTACTCTATGGGTCTCCTGCATAAGGGGGAAAAGAGAAAAAATGGGTAAGTAATCGGGATATTACTTAGTGAGTCCAGATATAATAAAACCCCATCCCATTCCCCATCATGCAACACACAACAAGCAATCAATCAAATAACCAAATAGCCGAAGCAACATAAAAGTAGATAGCCGAAGCACAAAACAATGTTAGTCTGGGCATCCTGGAATGCACAACACACGCGTGGGCACTGAGATCTCAAAGTATGGTGTGGATCCCCGTGAACACCCTGCACTTGACTATCACAAAGACTGTCAAGCCGGAACTTCACAAACAAGGTCATACACCGGCTTTCGCACAAATGTATTCCGACCCCAGCTCCGACCTTCCTCTTCCGGACGCTGTCAAAACCGTACCTCGTCAGGTACACTCAGGCTGGGCAGCCACCCCGACATCCGAGTCTTCCCCACCTCTCAGTCCATCGATGCCGTGGAGGAATACCAAATGGGATCACACTCATACCGCCACTGAACCGTCTCTCCCGGTTCCGCTTCAGTCCGAAGACTACCCGTCAACGGACTGATCACATACCCCACCACCGCTCTGCCCTCCAATCGTAAACCACCGTATCACATCACCACTCCACATCACTATCTCAAACACAAAACTTCCATAACTCCATCTCCACTCCAACACAATTTCTCTGTCCTTGGTGACACTGAGTTTTCGGTGGGAGAATGCAAAGGATTTAGAAATCACGGCAATCTCTCTCACCATCCGTGTTAAGGCTCGGTAGGGAGGATAACACACCTTACGGTTGTATATCCAACAGCCACCTCTCCCATCGGGTTTCTTAGCCCACGGATCTGTAAACTCAGCTCACTACCGCACGGGTCACTCCCATGCACTTTTCTGCATAAACACTTTATCTCACTATACCGTGGGTGAAACCTGCAAGAACTTGTTAGCCACCACACAGATAGTACCTGCAACCACAACTTCATACAAACACATGCATGCAACGATATTCAACAATTCATCAAACAACATGCATGTGGAAATTGGAGTACCAATTTCATCAAACAAGTATACAGCACACAACACTCCACTTTAACAAACATGCATGCAAGGATCAAAGATTAACTTAAATCAACATGCATGACAACATCAAGAGCCAGCTAGTTAATCAACCATAATCACCACATCACAAACAGTAGGTATGAGGTTTAGGTGGGATTTTCCTAAACTGAACTCACCTAGAATTGCTCCACAGGCTAATGACACCAGCACAGCTTCAGAAACACCTTGCTATCACCACAATCTCCTCCTCTTCTCTTCTCTCTCTCACTCATAAACGAAGACACAAGGGAAGCAATTTTCTGATTTGGCTAAAGGGACTAAAGGAAGGAGAGAAGAGAGGTTTTTATAGAGAGGAGAGATTAATCTAAGAGAGACAGCTCAAGGGGTGACTAAACCACCTTATAAATTGACACCTTGCCTTAGATACACACTTGGTTCAAACTAAGGACATCTGTATTCCTCCAAAACCATCCAAACTTAATTAATTAGGCAATTACCCTTAATTTCTTTGAACAATGACCAGCTGATTCAACCATCAAGCTCCTACACTTCGAAAATCATAACTTCCGTTTTCCTTACTCAAAAATTGATCTGTTTAATTCTGAATGCTCCTGCTGATGTCCTTTGTGCTCACAACAAGTTTCAGAATTTTTGTATGTGCAAATCTCGACTTATGAATTTTCTACTCCAAACCGTCAATCTTCGTCATGCCATCTTGTCCGATTTTTATTTCTCACAGAAGAACTTTTCTTTGCCTGAATCTTTTTGCAATAGCTCCAAATAGGTCTTGACTACCTCTGTGCAGAAGCCCGGAATTTTTAAAATTGTTTTCCTATTTCTTTCGGAATTATTCTTGCAACAACTCCTTGCTCCAAAAATTATAATATTCATTTATTTATTTATTTTTTTTTTTTTTTTGATCGGGGTATTACATTCTCCCCCCCCCCCCTTAATAGAATTCGTCGTCGAATTCTTAAGGTCGAGACGATTCTCCAATCTCCATTACTGTCTCTGATTGGAAGAACTCTGGATACTTCTCTTTAAATTTTTCCTCATCTTCCCAAGTCACAACCACTTTGTTCCGGCGTCCCCAAAAGACTTGCAGTTGTGAAATCTCTCTGTTCTTTAACTTCCGAACCCTTCTTATCCTAATCCGGATAGGTCCTTCCGGGTAAGTTAGGTTCGTTTGAAGCTCCTCAATCCTTTCTGGTTCTACTGCGCTTGGGTCCTTAATATGCTTCCGAAGCATGGATACATGAAATACCAGGTGAATGCGCATATCGGAGGGTAGATCTAAATGGTAAGCTACCACTCCTACTCTTCCTTTGATCTGAAATGGACCAATATATCTTGAATCTAACTTTCTCACTTTACCAAACCTGTCCTTGCCTTTCTGAGCTGATACTTTTAAATATACCCAGTCTCCGACCTCAAAGGTCACTTCCCGGCGTCCCTGATCTGCATACTTCTTTTGTCTGTCCTGTGCCTTCTTCATGTTAGTCTGGACCATCTTTAACTTTTCCATGGTCTCGTCTACTATCTGGGGTCCAAATATTCTCCTTTCTCCAACCTCGGTCCAGCACAAGGGTGTGCGACATGGTCTCCCATATAAGGCTTCATATGGTGACATCTTGATGCTGGCATGATAACTATTTTTATACGAAAATTCTATCAATGGTAGGTAGTCCTCCCATGAGCCACCCCAATCTAGAATGCACAGACGCAACAAGTCCTCGAGTGTCCTTATCGTTCTCTCGGTTTGGCCGTCTGTCTCCGGGTGAAAGGCCGTACTGATATGCAACTCTGTGCCTAACGCTCCTTGCAACGCCCTCCAAAATGCAGATTTGAACCTCGGATCTCTGTCTGACACTATGTTCATAGGTACCCCATGAAGTTTTACGATCTCATTCACGTATTGATCTGCTAGTACTTCCACTTTGTCTGTATCTTTCATGGCCAATAGGTGTGCTGCTTTTGTCAATCTGTCCACAATTACCCATACTGAGTTGTTCATCCTTCCTCTTGAGATTGGTAGTCCAACTATGAAGTCCATTGAAATCGAGTCCCATTTCCATTCTGGGATCGATAAACATTGTAGCAATCCTCCGGGTACTTGATGTTCTGCCTTGACTTGTTGGCACACTTGACACTGAGCTACTTGCTTGGCGACGGATCGCTTCATCCCTGGCCAGTGGTAGTATCGCCGGATGTCTCGGTACATCTTGGTGCTTCCGGGGTGAATACTGTAGAGTGAACGATGAGCCATTTGCAAAATCTCCTTCCTTAGCCCTCCTCCTTCTGGTACACTGATCCTTCCCTTAAGCAACAAGGTTCCATCTTCTGCTATATGATAGCTGCTCGGATCGTCTCTCTCTGTCTCCTTGACTCTGGTTACAATCTTCTGTATCTTTTCATCTCTCCCTTGTTCTTCTCGAATCCTCTGAATCAAGCCAACTTGTCTCACCGCCTGTAGTCCCATTGGTTCACTGGTCTCGCCCTCCAATGTTGCCAGACTGACTTTCTTCATTTCTCTGTCCAATGCCTCCACTTCTTTTTCTACACTCACCTCGGTTCTTCTTCTGCTCAAGGCGTCAGCTACCGAATTGGCTTTGCCTGGACAATACTGAATCTTGATATCATAGTCTGCTATGAATTCCATCCATCGACGCTGCCTTAAGTTGAGGTCCGCCTAAGTCAACAAGTACTTGAGGCTCTTATGGTCCGTGAATACTTGTACTTCCTCCCCGTACAAGTAAGACCTCCAAATCTTCAGTGCGAAAACCACAGCTGCCATCTCCAGATCGTGAGTAGGGTAGTTCTCTTCATGCTTCCGTAGTTGTCGTGAGGCATAAGCTATCACCTTGTCGTTCTGCATCAGTACACAGCCTAAACCGACTCTCGATGCATCAGTATAGACCGTGTACGGCTTGCCAGGCTTTGGTAAAGTTAGAATCGGTGCCGTCATCAATGCCTCCTTAAGCTTTGTAAATGCCTTCTCTGTCTCTGGGCTCCACACATACGGGACGTCCTTTCCCATTAGTTTCGTTAAAGGTTTAGCAATGGAAGAAAAGCCTTTAACAAATTTCCTGTAGTATCCTGCCAATCCAAGGAAACTTCTGACTTCCGTCACGGATGCGGGTCGCGGCCATTCTTGAATCACTGATACCTTCTCCGGATCCACCGTCACTCCTTGCTCTGAAATTCTATGTCCTAAGAATCCAATCTCTCTCTTCCAAAAGCGGCACTTACTGAACTTCGCATACAGCTTCTGGCTCCTAAGTCTCTCCAAGACTTTACATAGATGTTTTGCATGTTCTTCTCTTGTCCGTGAGTAGATTACGATATCATCGATGAAGATTATCACGAATCCGTCTAAGTAGTCATGGAACACTTCGTTCATCAAACGCATGAACACCGCTGGTGCGTTTGTTAACCGAAATGGCATGACCACATACGCGTATTGCCCATAACGAGTATTGAAAGCCGTCTTCTCTACGTCCTTTTCGTGAATACCAATCTGATGGTATCCTGAGGCCAGGTCTATCTTTGAGAACCAGCTTGCCCCTTGCAGCTGATCTAACAACTCTTCGATTCTTGGTAACGGGTACTTGTCTTTAACCGTGACACTGTTGATTCCTCGGTAATCGATGCACAATCTCATTGTTCCGTCCTTCTTCTTGACAAACAAGACCGGTGCTCCCCAAGGTGACGAACTTGGTCGGATGAATCCTTTTCCAGCTAGGTCCTCCAATTGAGTTTTCAACTCAGCTAACTCGGCTGGAGCCATTCGATAAGGAGCCTTAGCTATAGGTGCAGTATCCGCTTTAAGGTGATGGTGAACGGGTTCTTCCTTGCTGGTGGTAAGGTGGTTAATGGGGCAAACACATCAGCAAACTCTTGTACCACAGTAATGTCTTCTATTCTTAACTCCTCTTCTTCCGCTTCTCCGATTACGTTAATGGCCACCAAGTAAACTTCCCCATTTTCCAACTGACTCGCTACTCTGGTGGCTGACACAATAGATGCCACTGAGCTTGGTCTGATTCCCTGATATACAATCTCCGGCTTACGGCTCTCCCTGAGTGTTACCCTTCCTTTCTCGCAGTCTATCAAAGCTCGGTACTCTGACAACCAATCCATGCCAAGAATTACTTCAAAATACTTCATCGGAGTCTCCAAGAGGTCCGCCTCAAAGGCTATATCATTGATTTCGATCGATACCTTCCTAATCACTTCTACCAACTTGAGAACTTCAGGACCAGGGGTTTCTATAACTAAGCTCACACTTTCACGCGAATAGGGTTCTATAAACCTAGACGCCACCTCAGGGGTTACAAAGCTATGGGTAGCCCCTGAATCGAACAGAACATGCGTGGGATTTCCGCCCACTCGCAATGTTCCTACAAATATCACAACAACACGCAATCATTCATTCATTCATTCAAATGCACACACACACAAAGAGAGTTAGCACCCGATGTGTACCTGTAACGGGACCGTGAGAAGGTCCTGCGGGGTCATAAGCTGTTCCTCCCAAAGCATAAACTCTCCCGACGGTGGCTTGACGCTTAGATGGGGGTTCTATAGCGAGTTGCGTAGGTGGTGCTGGAAGACCTCCCCGAGTGCAATTGTTGGCGTAGTGTCCTTCTTTTCCACATCTGAAACAAATCACTGAGACTGGGGTTGGATTGGCGTTACGGTTACTACGGCAGGCTTTAGCCTTGTGCCCTTCCTTTCCACATATATAACATCGCATGATAGATTCTGCTTTACCAAAATTCTCCTTAAGGAACGCCCCTTTGTTCCAGTTTCCTTGGTACCCTTTCATATTCCCTCCTGATTTGTTCCCATAGTACTTCGCCTTAGGGCCTGAACCTGGTCCAGAGTGAAACTCGTTCCTTCTCTTGTTCCGTAATTCCCTTTCTTGCTGAAGATACATCTCCACATTGACTGCCTTCTCAATAGCTTCATGTGGGTTGACATAGGTTACGGATTAGTCTACTGCTGATCTCGGGGTTTAGACCTTGCATAAATTGGTGGGTTAGAGCTTCATTACTCATGTTGCAATGAGCGGCATAACGTTGCAACTTCATAAACTCCACTTCATACTCCCGGACGCTCTTGTTTCCCTGCTCCAAACGTAAGAACTTCTGAGTTAGCCGGTCTCGGGCCTCTGGTGGAAAGTACTTCTTTTCAAATTCCTCCTTGAACTGTTCCCACATCCTGATAGAATAGTTTGTCTGACGATCTATAGTGCTCCACCATCCCAGGGCTTCCTTCTCCAAGTAGTATACTCCTATGTCCTTCTGATATTCTTCCGGGCAACGAGTAGCTGCGAAGTTCTTCTCCATGCTCATTATCCATGCGTCAGCTTCAAAGGGATCCGGTTTCCCTGCATATTTAGGTGTCCCTAATGTCTTCATCGTAGTGACAATCTTCAGGAAAGTAGGAGGTTTCGCCTCCTCTGATCTCGGATTAGATGCTGTCCTGTCCTGAAGCACCTTAGAGAGGAGTTCGTGGACTACTCCCAACATCGGATCTGTCCTCTGTTGTTGTCCAACGTTCTGAGCCATATTACCATCCTGTCCCACTGGCTCCTGTCGCCCTTGATAACTTGCTGGAGTTGATGACGGGGTCACAGATTCTACTGAATTGAATGACCCATGAGATAAACCATCCGCGCCTGGATACCACGACTGGTCAGTCTCCAGAGTTTCATGGGTTTCGGATTCCATCTCAACTGCGGTAGTACGTCTGCGCCTGGAGGTACCACCACGCTCAAGGTTTGTGTAAAGATATGGCTGGAAAGATTCTGGCCGCTGTCCGTCCTCATCCTGGCTCTTCGACAAACCCCTCAGCCATCGTCCACTAAGCCACACGTCCGACATCCTGTTACAAGGAAACAACCTTTTTAATATCCTATAGAGCGGAATGGACCGGAATTCCTAAATGGGCTATAATGACATCTTTGACTCGATAAAACCTTGAAAACATCGAAAACCGTTTGTCCCGTGAGCATGATCGGAAACCATGCTCTGATACAACCATCTGTAACACCCCCGAACTGGACTAGACATATACGGCCAAACGACAATCAAACAAGAACACGAAAGGCCGCATAGTCCAGCCGATCCGAAAATGCCACAGTCCGGAGGTTAAGTAGCAAGTCAGCTCATTCCAGGACAAGTCCGAAAACAGAGCCAACTTATCACTCAACACCGGTTACCTCTCGACCTCAGCCTAAGGCTTTGCAACCCGTACCTTGGTCTCAAGTTGTGTTAGTCCGGACAAGACTAATATCATTGAGGCAAACACAAACTTTCCACAAAACACTTCATTTTATTCATCCGAAAACAGCTTACAAAGTCTTACATATTACAAACCATAGGTGGCCACACTTAACGAGTTTATAAACACAGCGGAAAACATAACATACTTATGCAACTGAGTCTTTGCTACACGCCCGAAAACAAGTCTACTTCCGGTCTTCCTACATTCCACCACGAGCTACTCTATGGGTCTCCTGCATAAGGGGGAATAGAGAGAAAAGGGGTAAGTAATCGGGAGATTACTTAGGGAGTCCAGATATAATAAAACCCCATCCCATTCCCCATCATGCAACACACAACAAGCAATCAATCAAATAACCAAATAGCCAAAGCAACATAAAAGTAGATAGCCGAAGCACAAAACAATGTTAGTCTGGGCATCCTGGAATGCACAACACACGCGTGAGCACTGAGATCTCAAAGTATGGTGTGGATCCCCGTGAACACCCTGCACTTGACTATCACAAAGACTGTCAAGCCGGAACTTCACAAACAAGGTCATACACCGGCTTTGGCACAAATGTATCCCGACCCCAGCTCCGACCTTCCTCTTCCGGACGCTGTCAAAACCGTACCTCGTCAGGTATACTCAGGCTGGGCAGCCACCCCGACATCCGAGTCTTCCCCACCTCTCAGTCCATCGATGCCGTGGAGGAATACCAAATGGGATCACACTCATACCGCCACTGAACCGTCTCTCCCGGTTCCGCTTCAGTCCGAAGACTACCCGTCAACGGACTGATCACATACCACCACCGCTCTGACCTCCAATCGTAAACCACCGTATCACATCACCACTCCACATCACTATCTCAAACACAAAACTTTCATAACTCCAATCTCCACTCCAACACAATTTCTCTGTCCTTGGTGACACTGAGTTTTCGGTGGAGAGAATGCAAAGGATTTAGAAATCACGGCAATCTCTCTCACCATCCGTGTTAAGGCTCGGTAGGGAGGATAACACACCTTACGGTTGTATATCCAACCGCCACCTCTCCCATCGGGTTTCTTAGCCCACGGATCTGTAAACTCAGCTCACTACCGAATGGCTCACTCCCATGCACTTTGCTGCATAAACACTTTATCTCACTATACCGTGGGTGAAACCTGCAAGAACTTGTTAGCCACCACACATATAGTACCTGCAACCACAACTTCATACAAACACATGCATGCAACAATATTCAACAATTCATCAAACAACATGCATGTGGAAATTGAAGTACCAATTTCATCAAACAAGTATACAGCACACAACACTCCACTTTAACAAACATGCATGCAAGGATCAAAGATTAACTTAAATCAACATGCATGACAACATCAAGAGCCAGCTAGTTAATCAACCATAATCACCACGTCACAAACAGTAGGTATGAGGTTTAGGTGGGATTTTCCTAATCTGAACTCACCTAGAATTGCTCCACAGGCTAATGACACCAGCACAGCTTCAGAAACACCTTGCTATCACCACAATCTCCTCCTCTTCTCTTCTCTCTCTCACTCATAAACCAAGACACAAGGGAAGCGATTTTCTGATTTGGCTAAAGGGACTAAAGGAAGGAGAGAAGAGAGGTTTTTATAGAGAGGAGTGATTAATCTAAGAGAGACAGCTCAAGGGGTGACTAAACCACCTTATAAATTGACACCTAGCCTTAGACACACACTTGGTTCAAACTAAGGACATCTGTATTTCTCCAAAACCATCCAAACTTAATTAATTAGGCAATTACCCTTCTTTTCTTCTAGAAACTGCTTTCTCCATCTTTGCCCACGAAAATCTTTGGCTGCAAGACACCTGGATGCTTCAAAATAACTCTGATTAAGCCTTAGACTGATTTCTTTGAAGAATGACCAGCTGATTCAACCATCAAGCTCCTACACTTCGAAAATCATAACTTCCGTTTTCCTTACTCAAAAATTGATCTGTTTAATTCTGAATGCTCCTGCTGATGTCCTTTGTGCAAATCTCGCCTTATGAATTTTCTACTCCAAACCGTCAATCTTCGTCATGCCATCTTGTCCGATTTTTATTTCTCACAGAAGAATTTTGCTTTGCCTGAATCTTTTTGCAATAGCTCCATATAGGTCTTGACTACCTCTGTGCAGAAGCCCGGAATTTGTAAAATTGTTTTCCTATTTCTTTGGGAATTATTCTTGCAACAACTCCTTGCTCCAAAAATTATAATATTTATTTATTTTTTTTTTTTTTGATCGGGGTATTACAATTGGTGTCGATCGACACCCTTACAGAAACGCGACATCGACTTATATCTTATATACGTTGATCATAATCATTACTCTAATGATCAAACCCAATTTATATATCCAGTTTGCTTAGGTGTGTGACCCTATAAGATCATATGATAATGGTAATGAGTTCATAACTTTTAAGTTATAAGCGGCTTCTAGCAAAACATTATAACCGTCCAATATCATATGATTGTCTTATCTCGACATCACGACTCTAATAGAGTAAATACAAGTATGATTTCAGGACATTCCCTTCAAAATCAAAACTAAAAATTAGTAGCAAAAAAATAATACGAAAATTGCATATTTACAGACTTACCGTTGGGTTTCCTCCCACTCAGAGCTTGTTTTTAGTCATTAGCTTGACTTGGCTGCGGATCAGGAAGATGGTGCATCACCCAAACGAACAATGTGTCCGTTGGGAATAATGTTTCACCCTTTGTCCATTCACAGTGAACTCCTTGCCTTCTGAGCTCCGCAGGACAACAGAACCATATGGTCTAACTTCCTTGATAGTGAAAGGACCTGACCAACGAGAACGCAATTTACCAGGAAACAATTGCAAACGAGAGTTATACAGAAGTACCTGATCATTGGGTTCAAAGTTCCTGGAGATGATCTTTTTATCATGATATGCCTTTGTTCTCTCCTTGTAAAACTTAGAGTTTTCATAGGCATGAAATCTGATCTCATCCAACTCATTCAGCTGAATTAATCTCCTCTCTGCAGCAGGCTTGATGTCGAAATTCATTGTCTTTATAGCCCAATATGCCTTGTGCTTAAGTTCCACTGGAAGGTGACATGCTTTCCCATAAAGCAGATGAAACGGTGTATTGCCAAGTGGTGTCTTGAATGCAGTTCTGTAAGCCCAAAGTGCATCATCTAGCTTTGTAGACCAATCCTTTCTTGTCCTGCCCACTGTCTTCTCCAGGATTTGCTTGATATGTCGGTTGGAAACCTCTACCTGGCCACTCGTCTGAGGGTGATATGGAGCTGCCACATGATGATGAACACCATGCTTCTTCAGCAGCTTTTCAAAAACCTTGTTGATAAAATGAAAACCACCATCACTTATCACAACTCTAGGCACTCCAAATCTGGGGAAAATGATGGTCTTAAACAGCTTAAGGACCACTGCAGTATCATTCTTCGGACTAACAATTGCTTCTACACATTTAGAGACATAGTCCACAGCAACTAGAATGTACTTATTCCCATGAGAGGAGGGAAAAGGACCCATAAAATCAATGCCCCAACAATCAAAAACTTCAACATCAAGGATGAATTTTTGTGGCATCTTATGTTTCTTGCTGATCTTCCCTCTTCTCCGACAAGCATCACAGTGAGAAACAAATGTCTGAGCATCTTTAAACATAGTAGGCCACCAAAAGCCTGCTTAAAGAACCTTGGACACTGTTTTGAATGTAGCAAAGTGTCCAGCATACTCAGATCCATGGCAGTGAAAAAGGATGTCAGGAACCTCAGACTCTGCAATACACCTTCTGTAGATTCCATCTGAACAATGCCTGTAGAGATAAGGCTCATCCAATAATATCAGATCACTAAAGAATTTCTTCCTAGCATAATCTTTGAAACCTGGATCAATATCTGCAGCAAGGTAATTGGCTATATGAGCATACCAAGGATGATCAGGAACAGCTACAACAGCTGTTTGGATGTTCCAAGTCGAACCGTGAGGTTCTGCAGTTTTTGGGCTCGTCTGCGTAGGGTGTCGATCGACACTGTGTGGTGTCGAGCAGCCTAAGTTGGTGTCGACCAAGCTGGTCGATATTCGTCCGTCACGACTCAAAGTTTCGAGTCTTTTGAAGGGTGTCGGTCGACACCGAGGCGTGGTGTCGGTCGACACCATGTCTGAGCTTCGCTAATTTGCGGTGTTGTTCACCAAATCTGTTTCTGAAGCGATTCCAATCATGTAAACGTTCTCTTCCGGCAGAAAATCGTCAATGGGAATATTTTCTTCAACTCTGAGTCTTGAGAGATGATCAGCCACTCCATTCTCTACTCCTTTTTTATCTCTAACTTCAATGTCAAACTTTTGAAGAAGGAGAATCCATCTGAGAAGTCTTGGCTTAGCCTCCTTTTTCTGCATCAAGTATTTGAGAGCGGAATGGTCTGTATGCACAATCACCTTAGACCCAACCAAGTAAGGACGAAATTTCTCAAAGGCAAATACCACAGCCAACAACTCCTTTTCAGTAGTTACATAATTTCTCTGTTCATCATCAAGTGTAATGCTTGCATAATAGATGGCATGAAGCTTCTTGTCCTTTTTCTGTCCAAACACAGCTCCTACTGCAAAATCACTGGCATCACACATTACCTCAAAAGGTAAATCCCAGTCTGGTGGTTGCACTATTGGAGCACTCACTAAGGCTTTCTTTATCTGTTCAAAAGCTGAAAGACACTCATCATTGAACTCAAATTTCACATACTTATAGAGAAGTGCTGTAAGTGGTCTGGCAATTTTGCTGAAATCTTTGATGAACCTCCTGTAAAACCCAGCATGTCCCAGAAAACTCCTCATAGACTTCACATTCTCAGGTGGTTATAGACTTGTCATCACCTCAATCTTGGCCCTGTCAACTGCAATCCTAGCTTCAGAAACTCTGTGTCCAAGCACAATACCATCTTTCACCATGAAGTGACATTTTTCCCAGTTAAGAACCAAGTGCTTTTCTTCATATCTAGTCAACACTTTGCAGAGATTATCAAGACAGTCTTTAAAGGAAGACCCATATACAGAAAAGTCATCCATAAAGACTTCCATAAAATCTTCAATCATATCTGTGAAGATAGATATCATGCATCTCTGAAATGTCGCAGGAGCATTACAGAGTTCAAAAGGCATTCTGCGATATGCAAAAGTGCCATAGGGACAGGTGAAGGTGGTTTTCTCCTGGTCATCTGGATGGATGGAAATCTGAAAGAACCCAGAGTACCCATCGAGGAAGCAGTAATAACGCTGGTTTGCTAACCTCTCCAGCATCTGATCAATGAATGGCAGGGGGAAGTGATCTTTCCTTGTTGCAGCATTCAGCTTCCTGTAATCAATGCACATCCTGTGCCCTGTCACAGTCCTTGTAGGAATCTTCTCATTCTTCACCACTGTAACACCTCCTTTCTTAGGAACCACATGCACTGGACTGACCCAATTGCTGTCTGAGATGGGATAGATGACTCCAGCTTCCAGTAATTTCATGATCTCTTTCTTGACGACTTCCTGCAAGTTAGGGTTCAACCTCCTCTGATGCTCTATTGACGACTTTGTCTCATCCTCGAGGTGGATCCTATGCATGCACAAGTCTGGAGAGATACCTGAAATATCATCAAGAGAATAGCCAAGAGCTTTGCGAAATCTGCGCAACTTGCTTAGCAGTAAAGTGAGCTCTGCATTGTTGAGATAAGCATTAACAATTACAGGGTATGAAGAATTTTCACCAAGAAATGCATACCTTAGCCCTTCTGGAAGTTGTTTCAAGTTTTGGAGCTTTCTCTAAACTCCAATCATGAAGTTTTGCAGCTTTCTCTGAAGTCCCAACTAGCTCGTCTTGGGCAACCAATTTCATAACTTGCTCACTAGCATCCATCATCTTTGCATATCCATTTGCTTGGTCATCCAGATGCTCAGCTGTAGAAGTGATCAAAGCTCTCTCTAATGGATCTTCAGAGTGCATCTCATTGAAGATTTCCTCAGTAAGATCTGAAAGTGTGTCCACATAGAAGGTCTGTCCATCAATAGTAGGTTTTTGACAATCTTGTCCATGTCAAAGTTCATCACCAAATCATCCACATGTAGGCTTATCCTTCCATTCTGTACATCAATTATAACACCAGCAGTAGCCAAGAAAGATCTTCCCAAAATAAGAGGATCTTTGGTTTCCTCATCATACTGCAACACCACAAAGTCTGTGGGGATCAAGCAATCACCAATCTGGATAGGAACATTTTCTAAAACACCTTCTGGGATTCTAAGGGATATATCAGCTAGAACAAGAGTGATTCTAGTTGGTTGAAAATCAGTCATTCCCAGGCGGATTGCAACTAATAGATGCATCAAATTCACACTAGAACCCAAGTCACACAGGGATCTTTCGAAGCTATTAGAGAAGATAGTGCAAGTCAACACAAAACTTCCAGGATCAGGGAGCTTCTTGGGAACTCTGTTCTGAATAACAGCACTGACCTATGCAGAAATCATCATCACTCCTTGCTCAACACTCAGGTCTTAAGTAGCCATCCTCTTCACATACCTCCTCATCATGGGAGAAGTCTTCGTAACATCAACAAGAGGAATTTCAACAATCAGTTTCTCCATGATAGCTTTGCACTTAGCATCCTCTAGTTCCTGTTTAGACTTCTTGGAAGCTTTTGGGAAAGGAATTTTGGGTTTCTAAACGTTTTCCCCAGGTGCTGTGTGAGATTTAGCCGATTCTGGCTTGTTCCGCGAAGGGTGTCGATCGACACTAGGTTGGTGTCGATCGACACTTACTGGTGTCGACCCCTTCGAAGTAGTGTCGATCGGGATCGACAAACGCCCGTCATGGCTCGGAACTTCGGGATTTTTGGATGGTGTAGATCGACACACGGGGTTGGTGTCGATCGACACCTCCTCCAGACAGTCAAAATCTTCATCATCCAAATCTTCAATCTCCACGATTTCATCTGTGTTAAGACCCTTCTTCACAACTGAATCAAGCTGTTTTCCACTCCTTAGCATGATGGCATTACAGGGATGTTTTGGATTGGTATATGTCCTTCCAGGAAGGAATCCATCTTGCCTTTTCATTGATGAAGCAGTTGAAGGTATTGTCCTGGAATCATACTTGTATTTACTCTAGTATAGTCGTGATGTCGAGATAAGACAATCATATGATATTGGACGGTTATAATGTTTTGCTAGAAGCCGCTTATAACTTATGAGTTATGAACTCATTACCAGTATCATATGATCCTATAGGGTCACACATCTAAGCAAACTGGATAATATAAATTGGGTTTGATCATTAGAGTAATGATGAGGATCAATGTATATAAGATATACATTGATATCGTTTTTCTGTGATGGTGTCGATCGACACTCACTGTTGGTGTCTATCGACACCACTCGGGAACCGGACTTGATTTAATTGTAAATCGAGTCGGTTTGGTCCATCGGTGAACTACGTTTCTTTAAGTCTCCTATATATAGAAAATAGCGCATGACTTTTAGATGAGAAGAAGT
This sequence comes from Isatis tinctoria, assembly GCA_010577795.1. Classification (NCBI taxonomy): domain Eukaryota; kingdom Viridiplantae; phylum Streptophyta; class Magnoliopsida; order Brassicales; family Brassicaceae; genus Isatis; species Isatis tinctoria. The sequence continues at coordinate 11,655,042 of CM021248.1, read as the reverse complement.
TCCTGGCCGTCACAGAAACACAGAGAGAATCCCAAGGCAAACCGTTTGCAAGGCACTAGCATTCCTGTCGTCCAGTTTGTGTGCGTGTGGACTTCTGTAGAGGCGCAATATTTGAGGCACTCCTAGTCTCGAATACCTGATAATCTTCCGGTGCTTAATCTCCAGGTATACTCGAGATCTGATATAGATTCAATTGACACATGATCCATGGCTTAGAATTTGCTCTAGGGTTGTTTTAATATGATTAAAACCTGTTCAAATTCCTTCAGTGGTAGCAGAGCCTAGTGTTTCCATTGAATCAGAGCATTTTAATGAATTAGTTGAATTCAAATCGATATATCTGATATATAGGATTGCATGCTAGAGTTTAAAATCGTTTTTGCTCTTGAAATCGTTCGATCTAGGGTTCGTGCAAAACGGGTGTCGATCGACACCAAGTGTGTGTTGATCGACACCGATCGGGTTTTCGCGTGAATTTTTAAGTCACGATCTTTGATCGTGTTTCCTCAAACCACTGGTGTTGACCGACACAAAAGTTGTGTCGATCGACACCGATCGGTTTATCGCGATTGGTTCAATTGGATTGGACCGGGTTATCGTGATCGGTTCAAGCGGTAAATCGGTTATCGATTTTGATCTGATTCGATTGGTGTCGACCGACACTGATCTGTAGTGTCGATCGACACCGGTCGGTTAATTGCGATTGGTGCAATTGGTTCAATCGGTTAAATTGTTTATCGCGATTGATCCGGTTTGGAATCTGTCGGTTAACACAAACCAGTTGTGTCAACCGACACTTATCTGGTGTCGATCGACACTAATTCAGTATTCGCGTTCTCGGCTTGTTTAACTTAAGAAAAAATTAAAAGTTTAAAACAAGTTAAAATATCTAGGATATATAATTGATATAAACTAGACTTAAGGTTCCGTTCCTTAAACCTAATATTTAATGTCTTCCCAATCTTGTCAACTGTCAATGCTCGTTTCATTGTGTGATGGGTCTGCCAAAGCAGAGTGTCGTTAGCATATTCTAGCCATATAAACAGATTGATTTCTTGAATTTAGAAGTCTCACCTGCTTCTCTAATTAAACAACTCGTGCTTGAGCTTGTCCCAACTGTTTAGCAGAATCTGATGATCGCTATTTTTGGGAAGGTGTGGAAACATACAGCTCAGGTGTAAGCCAAACATGTCGATAGGAATTCTACTCCAAGTTCGAAAGAGAATGTTGAAACCGAAAACATATAATATCCATACTTGTAGTGATGATATATGAAGTTCTTCTTACCCATTGCCGTGGTGGTCTACGCTGAGAGAGCTTGAGTGTTGAAAAACTGATAACCGGGGGTATAATACTTATACACTACAAGAAAACAGCTGAATAAGGACAGAAAATTAACGACATAAAAACAATGTGGCTAAATAACGACATTTTAAGGATGTATTAACTCCTTATCGTAAATATGAGGTCATTTTAGGACATCAGAGGGTGTCGTTAATTACCGACGTGTTAAGGACACTATAACGAAATTTTTAACAAAACATCGGTAAAACTGTCGTTAATAAACGACACCACACAGTAAGTACGATGAAACAGAATCTGTTGGTGACAAATAGTAAATATAGACAAATTAACGACGTATTTCAAGTGTCCTAAAACTTTAGCAACGTTTACGAATGTCGTTAAAATTTATTTTTCATTTGTCGCGGTATTGTTTGCCATTTCAAGAAGGGGGCAACCCAAATCCATTGAATTATTGAAAACTTTTTCATTTTGCTGCTACATCTATTGAAATTGGGGCTTTCACTTTTAACCAAATCTATTAACCAAAACCAGAGTTTTTTATAACTCCTTCCCTAAAGCACATCTTCTCTCCGAGATCCCTCAAAAGAAAAACCCAAAATTCCAGAATTCGGCGAAATCCAAAATCACAAAATCACCGGCGGAGCTTGCTGCGTGGACTGTCAGAGACTCGACCCCGGCGGTGCTTGCGGCGTTATCCGATAAGGTTTTTCTCTTTTTAGAGACTGAAGCGGCGATAGAGCTTGTTGAGTTTTGTTTGTACTGGTTATTAAATAATGATTTTTGTGATGCTCTAAGATTTGGGTTACAATTCCATAGTCCTCTGTTAATAATGGTTTAGGATTTTGTTTCCAATTTGTCTTGTACCAATGATTTCTCAGGTCTGAGCTATATATCTTTGATTTGTCTCGCTTGCAGAGGTGCTCTATTGTATTTGATTTCATTAGATGATTTTCTTTCATATAGCTACACAATAACTATCTTAGAGATCTGCGACTAACAAGTTGCTTTTTTTTTTCTTTTAGAGATATGACTATTCAAAAGAACACTGTCACTGACTACCTGGCCCAAAAGAAAAATGGTGTTGGGACACCGGTTTCGAATCCAGGCATGGGTGCTCGTTTTTCTTTTCAGAGGGCTGTTAATAATGGGAAGGGAGCGGCTCTATTCTCTCGTAATTTGGTAGCAATGTTATAACTGGGATCTTGGGTACACGAAGATTGTGGAAAAAAATTTCAGGGCCCAGCTTGGTAAGCAACTCTATAATTTAGTGCGTAGTTGGAAGAAACGGGCGAATAAACCTTTGTGGATGGGAGACACGGTCTGGGAGGGACTCCTTAAGCATTGGGCGACTTAAGAATGTGAATGATAGAACTTCAAATGTTAGGAACAGCAAACAAGATGATTTACCACCCCCGGTGCATTGTATGGGGCGAAATTCGTTTCTTCGACGTGAGCATGAGATGGTAACTTTCTAATTTTTGTTTAAGTTTTATTTACCTAAACTATCTACTCAAATGTTTTTTTAATGTTTTAGCTAATTGAAACTGGCGAGCTTCCTTCACGCCTTGATCTTCTCGTGGATACACACAAGAAGAAATCTGATTGACGTTTACTAGTTCATTTGTAGATTGACGTTTCTTGCTTTTGGTATTTTATGACTTGGTTCCTATTTCATTACTCTAACATTATATTTATTTTCTTACAGACTGCTCCATTTATGAAAGGGCGTTGGTATGGTATCGGTTAAGATTCCGAGTGTATCGCAGGCTCCTCATCATCAACTCCTAGTCCGGTGATTACAACCCTTCAGTCTCAGCTTCAATCAACGCAAAAAGAGCTCGGTGACAAAGGATATTGTTACACAACAGAAAATGGATTTTCAAGCTCAGATGGTAGCAATGAAGGAGTATGACAAGCGCTTTAAAGATGTTGAGGAGCGTTTCTTATCAACCAAATAAATCAACTCTTTGGTAATATAACTTTTTGTTGAAGTAAAACCAATAGTGGTTGTTTGGCAATTAGCTTTTAGTAGTAAGAAACCAATAGCGGTTTCGGGCAAGACAAGTAATTAACTTATATTTTCTGAAGAACATGATTAATGTTTTGTGGTGTAACTTCTTAAACAATATGATATTATATATTTATTTGCTATTTTGGTTGTTTTTTAAATCAATTTTAATCTTCTGTAGCTAAGTTGTCCGATTTAAGAATAACAACTTGTCCCTAAGATTGTCCTTATTTGTGACAAGGCAGATGTCGTTAAATAGCGGCAACAAATACATAGTTAAATAGCGACGATAGACTGCGACATCTACATGTACGTTGCTAATATGTCCCTAAATATCGACAGCATATATGTCGCTAAATAACGGCGATTTAACGACACTTTATTTATCGTGGACGATTAACGACGAATTAGCAACGGAAAAAATTTGTGACATGAGATTAAGGACGCTTCTGCCGCTGTCCTTGAATCGTCCCTAAACATGATTAACGACGTATGAAGGACACTTTTTGGTGTCTTTACTCAGATGTTTTCTTGTAGTGATACTAGTTTCCAGGAAACGCGAATAGGCTCACGAAGGAGTTCACTGTGCCCTTTATGATAGCATTAACGGGGATGAGAAGGAGGGAGGCGTGCGTCTTTAATAGCTCGGTTTCGAAACAGCCATGAAACCAATTGAACTCAACATAGTCGCTGTGGGAGAGCTGAGAAACCAGAGGGTCACAGGAACAGAAGACGGTGGCGATGATTTCTTGTGGAGAGAAAAACAAATGGGCCGATTAGGGTTGTTTCCATCTGGGCCTTAAATGGGCCGCCTACGATTCAACTTTCGTAGTGGTAAGGCAATTTTTTCTGTCATTAGCTTCTTAGGTTTTTTTTGGTATTAAACTGATATGTTAGAACGGTTTTGATTGGTCAAGGAATAATGATGTGGTTTTTGTTTTTGTGATTCTATCCCTTTTAATTATTGTAGATTTCTATTTTTTATATACATTTATGCACATTCTTTTATTAGTAAATACAATAGAAGAACTATTAAATAAAACAGAAGAACTGGCGATGAGAACAAGGGTTTAAATTCGAACTCCCCGAGTTCCATGGTGGTCAAACAGCGGAAGAATTACTTGATTGGATCGTTATAGTTGAAGAAGTCCTTGAATTTATGCATGTTCCTTGGGATCGTTGTGTTCCTGTTGTTGCGATGAAGTTTCGTAATCATGCCGCAGCTTGGTGGAGCCAACTCAAAGCAAATCGAGCTTGTTTGGGCAAACCAAAAATAGTGGCTTGGGATAAGTTGAAAAGTAAGCTACACAAAACTTTCTTACCTTACAACTATGACCAAGTGGAAAAGTAAGCTACACAAACCATTTTTGGTCTGCAAAAGGAGATGGGAGGAGACGGGCTAAGGATTTTGAATGGGCTTCTAGTATATTCTATCTTTTAATGGGCTACAAAATTTTTAATGAGTTAATAATTTTTAATGATTTGGCTGAATAAAATTATGTCATTGTTTACTTCCCCTTAAATTGCTCTCAGTGAGACATGTGGCAGAAGTGTCTTCTCAATTAATATATAGAAGCTTAATAAAGCAATATGTCAACAGTAAAAGACCTTCGTCAAAATAAAATAAAAATATATTTCTAATGCTTAAAATAATTTAAATTCAATTATTTTAACTTCAAAATTTGATAAAATATATAAATTTATGTAATACATAAGTATCAAAAAATAATTAGCTAAATTTACACAAAAAATAAACATATAATATTTTTTTCAAGGTCATAATCTTATTACAAAAATACTAACTTTCACAAATTGACAAGTAAATGTTTTTATAGATATAGTTTATAAACATTTTAAATAAACAAGTACATTATTTTACATTGTTGTAGAAATGAGATACTTAAAATTATCTTAAGAAGTATTTACTATTTAGTATGAACCTTTCTTTATATACAGAAAATAGCATTAAGTTAATTATAAATTAATAAAAAGTAACAATATTTGCACACAAAAATAAGAAAAACAAAAATTATGGCAACCATTTCAAAAACCCATAAATTGTGGTTTTTGACTTTTATGTATAAAATGATAAAACTGTTAAAAAAACAGTTTTCCTAGATTTTAGGAAATCATTTTTTTCAAAAATATGAAGGGCTAACAAAGTGGTTTTTGGAAAATCAAAAGCCAAAATCTGTTTCAAAGTATGCAAACATTCAACACCTTTATCTACTTTCGGGAAACGGGTAACCAAAGTACCAATGAAAACTCAGCGAAAACGAAAAACATCACTATTGCTAGAAACATACGGGAAAATAAATTCTGACAATCTCTTACACAAATCTTAACTTCTTATCATGATATAAAAATTCTACCGAAGGTTCAACTCTTGAGAAACCCTTCAGTGTTTGATTTTTTATTTTATTTTAGGTGTCTACTTCCACTAAACAACTTCGAAAGCTAAACAACACCAGAATTTAAAGGGAAAATAAAAAAGAAAAGAAGAGAAAAACTAAAAAAAAAAAGCTTGAGGAAAGAAAGATGAAAAAAAACCTTGAGAAAGAAGAGGACAAACAATTTCTTCATGATCGATATCGCACTCAACCAGCATCGCGTAGGTCTCCAAGTCAGAACAGTTGATGATCTCTTTCAAATTCTGAACCACCTTTATAAAAGTCACCGGAACACTTGCGTTCGCGTTACTAAGGCCGCCACTGCCTCGACCGCCCATTTTTCTCTCTCTCCGGGTGACCGGAAACAAACAAATCAGATCTGAAAAGTAAACCTCTTCGAGTAGCTATTCGTTCTTACGATTTTTTCAGACAAAGTGGGGGTTATTGGTTATAGTATTTTAATGGATTTGTTGGATTTGGAAAGCTTTGATAAATCCATGGATTTGTTGGATTTGGAAATATGTAATAATAGATTTCAAAATACATGAAATGGATTTGAAAATCAAATAAACGGAGTTTCAATAATTTTAAGTTGCATAATAAAATATAAAAAAAAAGTAAAAACCAAAAATTATCTACTGTTATAAAAATATATTATATACCGTGTTCGAAAACGCGCTCTAGGCGGACGCTAAATCGGCGCCGAGGCGCTCGTCGGAGGGTAGCAGTCGCGACTAGGTTCAAATCGGGGAAATATCGTTTTTTAAAAAAGAAACTTGTTTTTTTCCTATTTAAGTTAGGAATCGATAATTTACTAATAGATCTAGCATAATATGCCATAAAGATAGAAATCGTAAAAAAAAAAAATCGAAGACGGCGGCTAGGGTTGTTGCAGGTCGTATTCTTAGGTTGAAGATGGGGGTATTTTCGTCCTTTTATCTTCATTAATGAAAAGACGGGATAAAAAAAGAAAAGAAAATATTCCATAAACCTATTTCTTGTCTAACAAGGAATGGTTAATATTATTCTAGAATATTCCTAAGGACCGGTTATGATATAACCTCTACTAGGCCGGTTTCATGAGTCCATAACCAAACGGTTTTTAACACTCCCCCTTGGACGAAACAACCGAGCCCGATGCTATCAAGGATCTTTGTAATACGTTTGGGGATACGGCCTCATTAAAACCTTTTTAAGGAAAACCCAACTGGGACAAAACCTTAGCGAGGAAAAAGAGTATAGCACGTATTACTCCCCATGTTTTAGACATCACTAAAGTCCCTTAGTCGGCGCATGCCGATCTGATACATCAGCTTCTTGAGCGTGGAGGTTGGGAGCGACTTCGTGACCAAGTCAGCTGAGTTGTCGCTTGAACGGACTTGAAGCACTTGAATATCTCCATCCTTCTGGAGATCGTGAGTGAAAAAAGAATTTGGGTAAAATGTGCTACGTCCGGTATCCCTTGATGTATCCATCCTTCAGTTGAGCAATGCATGCAGCATTGTCCTCGTAGAGTATGGTCGGTTCTTCCTTTCCATCAGCCATCCCACAATCTCGCCTTATGATCTGAGTCATTGATCTCAACCAGACACATTCACGGCTGGCTTCATGAATAACCAAAATTTCTGCGTGGTTAGAAGATGTGGCCGTGAGTGTCTGCTTCATGATCCCATACCTTTCGTTCCTTTCAGGTAATACCGTTCCAGTGCCTCTGTTTCAGACAAGAACTGAATCTTGATAGGAGGCTCACGGCAAAACATATATCCGGTCTAGTGTGACTAGCCAAGTACATTAACGCTCCTATGGCTCTGAGATATGGCACTTCGAGACCAAGGACTTCTTCATCATTTTTCTTTGGACCGCGTCCAATGCAAGGCTTCTCACAACCATTGGACTGCTCAATGGGTGGGCCTTGTCCATATTAAATCTCTTGAGTACATTTTATGTATATGCCATTTTATGCACAAGGAGTCCATCATTGACGTACTCAAGCTGTATTCTCAAACAGAACTTAGTCTTTCCTAAGTCTTTCATTTCAAATTCAGCATTTAAATATTCAACTGTTTGGTCGATTTCACCATAGGTTCCGAGGATGTTCAAATCATCCACGTATACTGTTATAATCACATATCCTTTATTTGCAAACTTCTTTATAAAGATACACGGACTGATGGAATCATTCTTGTACCCGGACTTTATTAAGTATTCATTTAACCGGTTGTGTTGTACCACATACGCCCACTCTGTTTCAGTCCGTATAAGGATTTGGTCAGTCTAATGCAGTGCTGTTCTCGAGAACGTTTCTTATCGTTGAGCTCAATACCCTCTGGAAATCTCATATAAATTTCATTATCCAGTGGACCATATAAATATGCGGTTACAACATCCAATAACCGTAAATCCAAATTTTCTCTTATGGCCAGACTTATCAGGAATCGTAATGTCGTTGCATCCACCACAGGGGAGTATGTCTCCTTATAATCGATTCCTGGTTTTTGTGAGAATCCTTGTGCAACAAGCCGTGCTTTGTGCATAACGATTTCTCCTCGTTCATTTCTCTTCCTCACAAAGACCCATTTATGACCAACTGGGATTATATCATGAGGTGTCCGAATTATGGGACCAAAAACCTCTCTTTTCTTTAAAGAGTTTAACTCCACGTTTATAGCATCTTTCCATTTAAGCCAGTCTAATCAGCGAGTGCACTCTAAAATGGACGTGGGTTCTAGATCCTCATTCATTACATCAAGGGCTACATTGCATGAAAATATTTCATCGATGTCGACATCTTTTCTGTTCCATTGGATTCCGGACATAACAAAATTTATCGAGATCTCACTGTTATTTTGAACTTCAGGACCATGATGCTCGGCGTCCCGAGCTTCATTTTGCGGCACCTTAGGCTCATCTATGTCCGGACAATCCACTATCTCCGCGGTCTGAATTTCAGCACATTTCTTTAATTTCCGAGGAGTCTTATCTTTGGAACCAATAGGTCTCCCACGTTTCAAACGAGGTTTAGACTCTGTAGCCACATGCGGTCCATCTTGGACATCAATTCATATAGATGCATTCACGGTTGGTATATATGATTTAGTATCTCTCTTCGGGTCAGCAAAGGAATCTGGCAATTGTATAGCTAGCTTTTTCATATGAATTATCTTTTGGACTTCTAAATTCACTTTCATGAGTCCGAGGATCTTGCCATTTTAAGGATGTTTGATTACATTTAATTTCTTTTACTAGCCGGTTCTCATTTCCAAGTATTGGATAAACAGACTCGTCAAAATGACAATCCGCGTACCTGGCCTTAAACAAATCACCAGTGGTGGGCTCAAAGTACTTTATGATCGTGGGTGAATCATATCCAACGTATATCCCAATCCTCCTCTGAGGTCCCATCTTAGTTCTCTGTGGAGGTGCAATAGGCACAAAGACTGAACATCTGAATGTCTTAAGATGGAAAATGTCTGGCTCTTGACCCGTAATTAATTGGGATGGAGAATGTCTTTGGAATAACTCTCCTTTCTTTCAAGGCATACCCATAAGTATTGGCAATCAGTTTTCACATCATATTCGACCCAGGATGTCCCAGCCGGTCGTGCCATAGGATGAACCTATCCGAAAACTCTTTGTTTACGGTGGCATTGACCTCAATCATATTGTCCTTAGTGCTATAGCAGGTATAGTCTCGAGGACTTTCTTTTTGCCTTGGGCGATTTTAATTATCTGAAGAAATTCTCTGTTTTCTCCGCCCATTGTTTCCACATGAAGACCATTCAAACGAATGTCCTTAAAACTCAATAAGTTACGATTTGAGTTAGGTGAAAACAATGCATCTGAGATTTCTAGATGCGTGCCATTAGGCATTAAAACATCGGCCGGACCGTAGCCTTCTATTAGGCCGGCCGGTCCTGCTATAGTACTTATGTTTGCCTTAAAAATTATGTCTTAAAAGCCATAAATTATTCATTAAAAACCAAAGAAAATAAATCCAAAGACATAAAATCCAAGCAAATCAAAGCAAACATAAAAGCAATGAAACAATCAAAAGCTAAATTATTTTAAGCAATCGGAAGTCTCATATTCCATTTGATCATCCTTTTCATGATCAAAGTCGCCCTCGTCGTCATGCTCATGCTGGACCATGTGGGCCTCAGGATTCTTCCCTTTAAGGCTCTCTTGATAGCATTCTACAAGATGCTTGGGAGTCCTGCAAGTCTTGGCCCAATGGTTATCCATCCCACAACGATGGCAAACGGATTTGGTCGAGTCGGACTGATGTCCGGATTGATATCCGCGGTAATTTCCATGACCACGGTCACAACTGCGGTTAGAGTTAGATCCGCGGTCGTCACGGCCTTTGTCTCGACCATAAGGGTGGTAATTGTTGCGACCACGCCCTTTTCCTTTTCCACCACGTCCATGGCCGTAATTTCTTTGATCTCTATGGACATAGTTTGCCTCGTTTTCTTTCTTTTTCTCAGCGGCCAAGTTGGCTTCAGGGAGTGGGGCTGTTCCAGCTGGTCTCATTTTGCTGTTGGCCAGAACAAGCTTGTTGTTCTGTTTCGCAAGCAACAGACATGCGATCAGATCTGAGTAAGTTGTGAAGCCTAGCTCGCGGTACTGTTCTTGTAACAATACATTACTCGAATGGAAGGTGGAGAAGGTCTTTTCCAGCATATCCTTCTCCGATATGGTCTCACCACATAGTTTTAATTTTGAAACTATCTGGAACAAGGCTGAGTTGTACTCATCCACGGACTTAAAGTCCATGAATCGCAAGTTCAGCCAGTCGAACTTTGCCTTAGGTAAGACGACCGTTCTTTGATGGTCAAATATCTTTTTCAATTCCTTCCATAGTTCCAACGGATCTTCAACCGTTAGATACTGATCCTTGAGACTCTCCTTGTATCTATTTCCCACAGACTCATTGTTTCCGTCGTTGATACATTCACCAATTTCTTTTGAGTTAAGCATGATCTTTGTATCAAGCGCCCATTTCAGGTAATTATCTCCAGAGAGATTGAGGGCCGCATAGTCTAAGTTTGCAACTTTAGACATTTGAAAATATCCAACAATTTTCAGTTAGGGCTTTTCAACAAAATCCGGACCTTAGGAATATGGCCGGTTTTGGTTCATCTGATTTTAATCTTTCAAGTAAACAAGCAATTTATGCAATCAAACAGTTTAACTATATGGCTGATTTTAATTAAGCAATTATGCAATTATCAATTTCGATTTTATCAATTTCCTTTATGCAAAAATTAATCCTAAAACAATTTATTAAAAGGATAACCACTAAAAAGGATAATCATGCAAAAGGAAAAGGATATTCTCAAAACTTTACTTTTTACTAAAAGGAAAGGATTAGAATTTCCTATTTGGATTAGGATTAGGGCCAAATCGATTTCTTCTTCTTCTTGTTTTCTATGACCGATTTTATGCAAGATCAAAACAAATAATCTAGCAACCTAACTCACAAAATTTCATGTTCGATTTCATGATTAAACAACTTAGCATGCGATTTCTATATGGATTCAAATTCGATTTTAACAAGTGATGCAAAACATGCTATCATGCGACATTAATCAATAAACAAAGCAAACAAACAATCTTTTACAAGCAATCCGATTTTTAATGGTTCCATATATTCTTAATCCAAGTTCGATTTGATTTGAAGGAGAACAATCAAGTTTAAACAAGCAATCTGATTTTAATGTCTTGTCTAGCTTAGATTCAAGTTCAAGCATTGATTTTAACAAGATCAAACAAGCTTATATGAGATAATCGAATTTAGGGTTTGGTTTTTCTTAGGTCAAATTCGATTTTCTCTTGTTCTTAGATTATGGATTTACCTTGATCTTCTTTTGGGGTTGATTGGTATGAATTGGGAGGTAAAGACCACAGAAAAAACTCAACCTTGGATCGGAAACGACCGGCGGCTATCGGCGGCAAAAGGCGGCAGACGGCGACGGACCTTAGGGTTTCAAAGCAAACTCCGTGCGGTTATCGTGCGGCTATCGTGTGGATATCGTGCGGATATCGTGTGGCCAGCTTAGGGTTTTAGAGCTTCGTGCTGATAACGTGTTGTGAACTGGATCTTCTATGTGTATTATTATGAGGACCAAATGTCTCTTTATATAGTGGTTACACCAGGTGGAGAAAAGGTAATTATCCTTTTACTACTCATACAAAGAAAATGAAATATTCCATAAACTTATTTCTTGTCTAACAAGGAATGGTTAAGACTATTCTAGAATATTCCTAAGGACCGGTTATGATATAACCTCTACTGGGCCGGTTTCGTGAGTACATAACCAAACAGTTTTTAACATAACAATAGAAGTGAATCGTATTATTACTTGTGCACCTTTACAATGAACGAATGCCTTTATTTATAGAGTGAAAATGGACAATTTTTACTGTTCTAATTAATTGATGTGGACTCCACATCAAAATTCACATGCCAAGGTCTTGACTTTTGTAACACTCCGTCATGAAGTCCATCGTCATACATTAAAATTCCATTTGGAGAAAACAAAGCGCCACAATATTATGCTTCTCTCTCTCGTCTCCAATCGGTTTCACTTCCCCCTTCAAATTACAACGATGTTAAAAGTCTCTGATAGAATTTAAGATTGAAATACTTGCCAAGGCTCTTATGTCCTACGGATGGAGAATACTTCTTTTTGTAACTATGAAGAAAATTATGGCGAGCACAAAAAGAGTATATACTGGGAGTGATCCTTTGACGATAAACATGACCAAGCAGTCTCATTTTCTTATTATTTTCAATAATTTTTTTTTTTTTTTGAAATCTCCATGAGATTCTGTGATTATAAGATGCCATTTATTGTATCCTTTTATTTACCGGGTAGATTCAGTTTTTACCCTTTAGTTATGGTTACGGGCTCAAATCTATTCGTTGAAGATCGACTTGGTTAATGTTTCATAGTCTTGCTAAAAGCTTATTGGTTTTCTTCATTTATCAGACTCATGTTTATTCCATTTCCCCGACATCTTGTAAAAAATCTTCTAAGATCAAAGACTCGATCTAGACAGAAAGAAGAGCATAAACTCTGTCTTCTTTTGACAGTATGATCTTTGTTTCCACTGTAAAATACTTACAAATCGACTAGTAAGTGTGATGTGTCGAGACATGATGCCCCCAGCTGACACGTTGCATCATTGTATTTTAGTAGATAAAGTATGACACAAAGAGAAGACATGGTTGATTTTGGGGGAAATTTCCGATTTTTTATTTTATTTTGTAGAATATTAAATACTTGAAATTTATATTTAATTTAGAAAAAGAATACTAATTTCTAACATCGTGGAAGACTTTTTTTTTTCTAATCTGTTTAATGGAAGTGACAAGTCATTTGACTGAAGGCTAAGTAGAGAGGAAGAGCTGGAAAGAATCAAAAACGAAGTCAAACACAATAACATCTTTATAAGCAACTTTCCATCTTGTTCAAGTTACCCTGATCAATAACATGACCATAACCAGTAATGAACTCAAGACAATGAAGAGAGTTTTTGAGTTATTTGAAATACTAACAAATCCCGAAAAAATATTAATAAAAACTGTAGGCAAAATGTAACACCCCACGTTTTTTTTTCCCCTCCCCACCTACTTTCCATTGCTTTTTCCCCACTACCGTAAGCAGAGAGTGGAGAGAGAGAGAGAGAGAGAGGGGAGAGAGAGAGAGAGAGTTTGTGAAAAGGAAGAAGAAGAAGAAGAAGAAGAAGAAGAGGAAGAGGAGAGGAGGAAGAGAAGAAGCTAAAACACCTGTTGCTCTGCCGTTCGCCGGAATCCGCTCCTCAGGTAATCAGAAAACGGTTTTCCGATTTGCTCCTTATTGGTTGATCTTCAATCGATCATAACTTTCTAACCGTGGCGTTTCTCGAAAATCCAAGGCCACCACCGGATTCAGAACGACGAGACGAAGCCACGCTCAAAATCTCAGCCTCCAGCTCCGCCGCACGCGCCGCCAGAAGACAGGCGCGTGAAGCCCACGCGCGCCACGCGCCACCACACCGTCGACCGGAGCCGCGCGTGAATCTCACGCGCCACCGCCGCCGACACCGCCGCCGTCGCCGCCGGTGACTTTTCCGGTGACTCTCGCCGTCGCTCTCCGCCGCCGGCCGCCGATCACCGCCGCCGGTCGCCGCCGGTAACCGCCGCCGGTCGCCGCCGGTAACCGCCGGTGGTCGTCGCCGGTCGCCGCCGTGCCTTCCGCCGCCGGTCGCCGGAGACTCGCCGGCGATCTGGCCGCCGGTTTGAGTCCGGTTTGGCTTAACCGACCGGTTCAATTTCGGTTCGGTTCGGTTTGGCTGGTTTAATTCAATTTGATTTCGGTTTGGTTCAATTTCTGGTTAAAATCAATTGAGTCCGGTTTAGTCTGGTTTGGTTCGGTTTAATCCGGTTTAATCGCGGTTTGATTTTGACTGGTCAGACCGTTGACTTTGACCGGGTTGACCGTTGACCGTTGACTTTCTTACCGTTGACCGTTGACTTTGACCGTTTTGACCCGTTAACCGTTTTTCGCCGTTCGAAAGCCGTTCTGACTCGAAATTTCGTTCTGATTTCAGATTCAGTGCCCGTTTTAGCATCCGGAGTTCAGAGGCCACAGTAATCATCCATTTTAGCTAAGGTGAGGGCTTTTCGCGGAATTTCGTATCTTTCATCTAAAAAGCGCCGTAGATAGGATTTAGTACTAAATGTGTTCCGTTTCTATGCTAGAGTCTTTTTAGGATTGTTTGTAAATCGGACTTAGGAATAATAGATGATTCAACCCACTGTTTGTGCATTAAACTGTTAATTGATTCTTTTAAACCTGCTAGAACTAGGTTAGTCGACTATGTGAGTCGTTAGGGATTGCGGGGGTACAGAGATGTGATTTCTGTACTTGCGTCGCGTGTTGTTTGAGGCGGGGTACGGCAGTTTAGTCGATCGGCTGTCGGTACCTCAGGCAGGTCGATAAATCGTCTGAGGGCGGTGGGTTGGGCATTATCCCATAAGACTGGCCACGAGCTCTGGCCGTAGGACACCGTTGATTGTTCTTTGGGTACTTTAGGTACCGTGATTGTGCATGTTTAGTCTATTTCCTATGTATGGCGTGCTATGGTCAGATTTACTTTTCTGTGATTAGCATCCCATACCTCACTGAGTGACTCCCCTGTTACTCACCCCTCTTTTTCCCCCTTTCAGGTGAGAATGAGGAGTTGTAGACACTTATCGGATCTGGTGCTACTTTTGGTTTTTATGTTATTTCGTATTTTCGTATTGTATTTCAGACTTGGTATTTACAGTTTATTTACGGTAATACGATTGTGAGACGACAGACGTATTTTATGGATTTCCGGAAATCTAAACGTGATTTATTTATGTGATTTGAATATATATTATTATATTATGGTTAGTGGCACGCCGTTCCCTAGTGTCGGGAGACGAGTGTTACATTTTGGTATCAGAGCGAGGTAGCCATTCCGGTTCTGAACCGGGAGGCGGATTTAAAAAAAAAAAAAAAAAAATCGGTTTTCAACGATTTCAATTTTTGGGATCTGGGGAATTTTAAAAAAAAAAAAAAAAAATTGCACCTATCCGGTATTAGTCTACTATTCTTTTAACTTAGTTCCGTCCTTTAACAGATTCTAACCAGTTTTCTTCCTTGCTCAGATGCCGCCAAGGAAGAGTACTCGAGTTACTAGAAGCAGAGGCAGAGGTTGTGGCCGCACAGCAGAGACTAGCGGAGTCGCAGGAAATGTAGAGGTCACGCAGACCGTCATTCAGGATGGCAACCAGGATGCGGTGAGGCAGATCGCTGAGGAGGTAGCCAGGAATGTGGCTCAGGATGCAGTTCGGGTTGCTGCCCAGTAGGCTGCTCGTGTAGCTGCTCAGGAGGCTGTTCGGGTAGCTGCTCAAGAGGCTGCACGGGTAGCTGCTGAAGAGGTTGCTCGCCAATTTGCTGCTCAGGCGGAAAAGGCAGCCGCTGCCGCTCACCAGGTACCATTGGTGGGTAAAGCTCAGGGTGAAGGTTTTCCACCGCCACCACCGCCACCAGGTGGAGCTGCAGAGAGACCTACATACTGGGTGATCACTAAGCAGATACGAGATATGGGACAAGAGCACTTTATTGGAGGTTCCGATGCTGCTGCCGCTGACAACTGGAGGAGGTCGCTTCTTCGCAACCTTGAGCTCACAAGGTGCCCAGAAGAATTTAAGTTGGACTTGGCTACGCAGTATCTTAGGGACGACGCTCTGCATTGGTGGGAGGCAGTTGTCGCGAGTAACCATGGCCGAGTTGTGCTCACGTTTGAGCATTTTCTGAGGGAGTTTGACCGTAGGTTTTTCACCCGAGAGGCTAGGCATGAGAATGCCACCGCGTTCGAGCATCTGATGCAGGGGGCGATGTCGGTCAGAGAGTATGAACGGGAGTTCACCCGGCTGCGCAGATTCGCAGTAGTCACCATCGCTGAGGAGGATTTGATCCGGAAATTTCTGGATGGGCTGCGAGTGGAGATCCGCAACCGTTGCTTGATCCGGGATTATGAGCGGCTTGTCGACTTAGTGGAGAAGGCCGTTGCATTAGAGAAAGGACTAATTGAGGAGCAGAGATACAGCAGGCCGACTCAGCCTAAGCCTACGAGGGCTCCAGAGTTTCAGAAAAGGATGCCAGACTTCTCAGGGCTTCCTTATTGTCTGCATTGCCGTCGCCACCATACGGGAGAGTGTCCTAGGTGTTTCATCTGTGGTAGGACAGGGCATGTTTCCCGGACTTGTCAAGCTCAGCCATTGGAGGCGCCAGCCATCAGGCGAATTCCAGCAGCAACACCAGTCGCCAGGCAGATCACAGCGCCAGCAGTAGCGCCAGTCGGCAGACAGATTGCAGCAGCACCAGCAGCGGCACCAGCAGTGGGACCGAGGGTTTGCTTTAACTGCAACCAGCCAGGGCATTTTCAGAGGGAGTGTCCGAGACCGAGAAGAGTGCCAGCATTACCTCCGCCACCAGCCAAACGTCAGGCGATTGCTCCACGAGTGTTTGCGGCCGGGGTCGAGCATGAGGAGATTGTCGAGCCGATAGCCGGTACGTGTATTTTACTTAGTTTCTTTTGTTTCGAGCCTTTGTTGTTGTGGTGCATTTCGCTTAGTAGCGTATTGTGTAGGATCGGTTATGGTAGGAGGTAATGCAGCATTCACTTTATTCGATTCGGGAGCTTCAGGTAGTTTCGTTTCACTGAGTTTGGCCAAGCATTGGTCTTTTCATGGTATATTCGATTCGAGGCTCAAGCGGGTTTCGACAGCTGGTTCTGAGAAGCTAGCAACTTCAGGCATTCATCGAGGAGTGCCGGTTGTACTCGGAGGAGTTGAGTTCAGCAGCGATCTATCTCAGATGGAGCTTAGTCACTACGATGTGATCTTGGGGATGGACTGGTTGTCGCGTCATGATGTGAGACTAGAGTGCCGGAAGGCGAGAGTACATATTCCGGGCCCAGAGGGGATGATTATCTTTCAGGGGATACGGACGGATTCGGGTGTCTCCATTATTTCTATGTTGCAGGCTGAGGAGTTATTGGAGCGTGGAGCTGAGGGATTTTTGGCTACCATAGCCATGGTCCCGAGTGATGGGGAGCAGGAGCTACAGGATATACCTGTTGTCGCTGAGTACGCGGATGTTTTTGAACCACTAACGGGACCACCGCCAGCTAGAGGAGATGCTTTCACTATTGAGTTGGAGCCAGGGACGACTCCGGTTTCTCGGGCACCGTATCGCTTAGCACCAGCTGAAATGGCTGAATTGAAGAAGCAGTTGGAGGAACTGACAGATAAAGGATTTATCAGGCCGAGCAGTTCACCGTGGGGAGCTCCAGTGCTATTTGTTAAGAAGAAGGATGGGAGTTTCAGGCTTTGCATCGATTATCGGGGATTGAACAAAGTGACAATCAAGAACAAGTACCCATTGCCCAGGATTGACGAGTTATTGGATCAGCTTCAGGGAGCTTCTTGGTTTTCTAAGATTGATTTGTCCTCTGGATACCATCAGATTGCGATAGCTGAGGAGGATGTACGTAAGACAGCATTTCGGACTCGTTATGGTCATTATGAGTTCGTGGTGATGCCTTTTGGGTTGACGAATGCTCCAGCAGCATTTATGAAGCTCATGAACAATGTTTTTCGTGAGTATTTGGATCGGTGCGTGATTGTATTCATCGACGATATCTTGGTTTATTCTCGGACCAGAGATGAGCATGCAGAACATTTGAGGATGGTACTGGAGAGGCTCAGGGCGCAGCAGTTGTTCGCTAAGCTGAGTAAGTGCAGCTTTTGGCAGAGGCGTATTGGATTTCTAGGCCATGTGGTTTCAGAAGAGGGAGTCGCCGTAGATCCGGAAAAGATTGCAGCTATTACCGAGTGGCCCACGCCTAAGAATGCTACCGAGGTCCGCAGTTTCCTGGGTTTGGCAGGATACTACCGGAAGTTCGTTAATGGGTTTGCCAGCATAGCTAAGCCGATGACACAGTTGACAGGCAAAGACGTCAAGTTCGAGTGGACAGACGCTTGTTCGCAGAGTTTTGCAGAGCTTAAGAGGCTTTTGACACAGACGCCAGTCCTGGTACTCCCGCGGCCAGGGATACCATATGCAGTGTACACTGATGCGTCTGGATCGGGATTGGGTTGCGTGTTGACGCAGGAGGGCAAGGTTATTGCATATGCTTCGCGTCAGTTGAGACCTCACGAGGCTAATTACCCCACCCATGATTTGGAGTTAGCAGCGGTTGTCTTCGCCTTGAAGATCTGGAGGGCGTATTTGTATGGAGAGCAGGTGCAGGTTATCACTGATCATCAGAGTCTAAAGTATATCTTCACTCAGGCCGACCTTAATTTGAGACAGCGCAGATGGATCGAGTTGCTGGCAGATTATAATCTGGAGATTACTTACCACCCCGGTAAGGCCAATCTGGTGGCAGATGCTTTGAGTAGGCGTAGGAGTGATGTATCAGGTACCAAGGAGGTGCAAGAGCTAGCAGAGACACTTTCTTGTCTCAGATTATGTGCAGTTACGTCAGAGGATGAGTCAGTTGGTCTTATGGCCGTGGATCAGGCCGATTTATTATGGAGGATTCGAGCTGCTCAAGGAAAAGACGAGGCTCTTCGTAATCAGCTCGAGAAAGGGATTTTTGGTTATACGACTGCAGATAATGGGATGTTCTTGTACCGGAACCGAGTGTGCGTACCGGATGATGCACAGTTGAGGAGGGAGATTCTCCAGCAGGCGCATCATTCTCAGTTTTCCATTCATCCAGGGAGTAATAAGATGTATCGGGATCTTAAGCGATACTATCACTGGACCGGCATGAAGAGGGATGTGGCTACCTTTGTGTCGTGTTGTCAGACTTGTCAGTTGGTTAAGGCAGAGCATCAGGTACCGAGTGGATTACTGCAGAGTCTTCCACTACCCGAGTGGAAATGGGACATGGTGACTATGGACTTCATCACCGGATTACCGAAGACAGTTGGCGGAAAGAACGCTATCTGGGTCATTGTGGATCGACTCACCAAGTCAGCTCACTTCCTAGCGATTAAGAAAACAGACGGAGCAGAGCAGCTAGCACAGAGGTACATTGCTGAGATTGTGAGGTTGCATGGAGTACCAGTCAGTATAGTGTCAGATCGTGATACGAAGTTCACATCGACGTTTTGGCAAGCCTTTCAGAAGGCATTGGGTACTAAGGTACATATGAGGACGGCCTACCATCCGCAGACAGATGGTCAGTCAGAGAGGACTATTCAAACATTAGAGGATATGCTCAGGGCTTGTGTTTTGGACTGGGAAGGAAGTTGGGTTAAGTACCTACCACTAGCGGAGTTTGCCTACAATAACAGTTATCATTCGAGCATTGAGATGGCACCGTATGAGGCTCTTTATGGCAGACCGTGTCATACACCACTTTGTTGGACAGAGGTGGGAGAGTGCCGAGACTTAGAACCAGCATTGGTTCTGGAGACAGTTGAGCAAGTGGAAATGCTCAAGAGACGGCTTAAGGAAGCCCATGATCGTCAGAAGAGCTATGCAGATAAGCGTCGGAGAGATCTAGAGTTTGAGGTGGGCGACCTGGTATACCTTAAGATGAGGACATTTCAGGGAGGTTCTAAGACCAGGAAGCTGAAGAAGCTTAAGCCGAGATATATGGGTCCCTATCCTATCATCGAGCGGATTGGTGCAGTAGCATATCGCTTAGCGTTATCAGCAGAGTTGGCTGGGTTTCACGATGTGTTTCATGTGTCAGTTCTGAGGAAAGTTGTTCGAGAGCCGGAGCTCATCCTTCAGCAGCCGCCTAGTGACATCAGGAGAGATTTGACTACAGTCAGCCAGCCAGTGTCAGTCCTCGAGCGCCAAGATAGAGTTATTCAGGGGGAAATGCTACCGATGGTCAGAGTTAGTTGGGAAACAGATGGTATTCAGGAAGAGACTTGGGAGTTAGAGTCTCAGATGAGATCCGAGTATCGAGACCTATTTGAGATTGTCGAGCAGTTGACTCAGAGCTAGAATTCGAGGACGAATTCCTCATTAGTAGGGGAGAATTGTAACACCCCACGTTTTTTTTCCCCCTCCCCACCTACTTTCCATTGCTTTTTCCCCACCCCACCCATCTTAAACTATAAAATGAGTCTTTCCCCCCCTTGCCTTCATCAATTTACCGTAAGTAGAGAGAGGAGAGAGAGAGAGAGAGAGAGGGGAGAGAGAGAGAGAGAGTTTGTGAAAAGGAAGAAGAAGAAGAAGAAGAAGAAGAGGAAGAGGAGAGGAGGAAGAGAAGAAGCTAAAACACATGTTGCTCTGCCGTTCGCCGGAATCCGCTCCTCAGGTAATCAGAAAACGGTTTTCCGATTTGCTCCTTATTGGTTGATCTTCAATCGATCATAACTTTCTAACCGTGGCGTTTCTCGAAAATCCAAGGCCACCACCGGATTCAGAACGACGAGACGAAGCCACGCTCAAAATCTCAGCCTCCAGCTCCGCCGCACGCGCCCGCACGCGCCGCCAGAAGACAGGCGCGTGAAGCCCACGTGCGCCACGCGCCACCACACCGTCGACCGGAGCCGCGCGTGAATCTCACGCGCCACCGCCGCCGACACCGCCGCCGTCGCCGCCGGTGACTTTTCCGGTGAGTCTCGCCGTCTCTCTCCGCCGCCGGCCGCCGATCGCCGCCGCCGGTCGCCGCCGGTCGCCGCCGGTAACCGCCGCCGGTCGCCGCCGGTCGCCGCCGTGACTTCCGCCGCCGGTCGCCGGAGACTCGCCGGCGATCTGGCCGCCGGTTTGAGTCCGGTTTGGCTTAACCGACCGGTTCAATTTCGGTTCGGTTCGGTTTGGCTGGTTTAATTCATTTTGATTTCGGTTTGGTTCAATTTCTGGTTAAAATCAATTGAGTCCGGTTTAGTCTGGTTTGGTTCGGTTTAATCCGGTTTAATCGCGGTTTGATTTTGACTGGTCAGACCGTTGACTTTGACCGGTTGACCGTTGACCGTTGACTTTCTGACCGTTGACCGTTGACTTTGACCGTTTTGACCCGTTAACCGTTTTTCGCCGTTCGAAAGCCGTTCTGACTCGAAATTTCGTTCTGATTTCAGATTCAGTGCCCGTTTTAGCATCCGGAGTTCAGAGGCCGCAGTAATCATCCATTTTAGCTAAGGTGAGGGCTTTTCGCGAATTTCGTATCTTTCATCTAAAAAGCGCCGTAGATAGGATTTAGTACTAAATGTGTTCCGTTTCTATGCTAGAGTCTTTTTAGGATTGTTTGTAAATCGGACTTAGGAATAATAGATGATTCAACCCACTGTTTGTGCATTAAACTGTTAATTGATTCTTTTAAACCTGCTAGAACTAGGTTAGTCGACTATGTGAGTCGTTAGGGATTGCGGGGGTACAGAGATGTGATTTCTGTACTTGCGTCGCGTGTTGTTTGAGGCGGGGTACGGCAGTTTAGTCGATCGGCTGTCGGTACCTCAGGCAGGTCGATAAATCGTCTGAGGGCGGTGGGTTGGGCATTATCCCATAAGACTGGCCACGAGCTCTGGCCGTAGGACACCGTTGATTGTTCTTTGGGTACTTTAGGTACCGTGATTGTGCATGTTTAGTCTATTTCCTATGTATGGCGTGCTATGGTCAGATTTACTTTTCTGTGATTAGCATCCCATACCTCACTGAGTGACTCCCCTGTTACTCACCCCTCTTTTTCCCCCTTTCAGGTGAGAATGAGGAGTTGTAGACACTTATCGGATCTGGTGCTACTTTTGGGTTTTTATGTTATTTCGTATTTTCGTATTGTATTTCAGAATTGGTATTTACAGTTTATTTACGGTAATACGATTGTGAGACGACAGACGTATTTTATGGATTTCCGGAAATCTAAACGTGATTTATTTATGTGATTTGAATATATATTATTATATTATGGTTAGTGGCACGCCGTTCCCGAGTGTCGGGAGACGGGTGTTACACAAAATGCAGGAGGAGCCAAGAAAAGTTTGCATGGAGACAAGTAGATGACTCGAAAGGTCAAAAAGCTCATCTAACTTTTGCTGCCTCCACTTCATAGACTAGCCATGCATCACCGGGCACAGTTTCCTTCAGTCCCTCTTCTGCGTATCTGTGTTTGTCATATCCAAACAAGAGAAACGAGACGGGTTTGTATAAACTCGGTTAGTTATAGTAAAATTGTACTGAAAATATGAAATGCTGTTGAAATGAATCATCTAGCCATGCTCAACTGAAACCACCACCATGACATACCCGAGGGATGGTGGAATGGTAAGTCTTCTCTTATCTCCAACTCGCATCCCTGAGCATTAGAGATGCATCCATATTCGTTAAAGCAAAGATGAAGTGACCAATCTATTGGTTAAGAGACTATACATACCTTCAATACCAATACTAAGACCTTTTATAAACTTTGCTCGACCTGCAAGCAATATTATATATAGTTAGTGGTAAATAAAGTAAACAAATGGGAGAAACAAAAATGATAATGAGGATTCTACAATATCTTAGAAATCTTTACCCAAGCGAAATCTTGACGGAGCTTCTCCCAAGTTTGAGTCAAACACACTGCCACTGTCTTTTAACTTCCCAGTGTAGTATATGCTGACCTGAAACAATCATCAATCCTTCTAAAGAATTTGAAACTGAGACAATATCAAAAGTCCCACATGACATATATAGAAGCAGATAAGATGTTACAAACAATATACTACCTTTTTCCCTTGTACAGCGACTTTTCCATTTAACTTTCCTTTTTCAATCTCCTGAATGATCACGTAATCTAATTGTTCCTTAGTACCACCTTCTTTCTCCATGTTCCTATTCAGTACGGAAATAAAATTTTACTTGAAAATTTTATAAACCTAAACATCAGTAAAAATCCAGAGAAAAAAATATTGGCAATAGAATATCCATTCAAACCCAAAAAACAAAAGTATAAGAGACAACTCTATAGCCGAAGCTTTTTGTAGGAACCGGCCGGAAGTTAATCATAGCATCTACTTTATGGTATGTTTATAACCTATTTTAATTTGAAAATAATTTCTAGCTAATGACTCACATGTCTTTAGCTTGTTTCTTGATCTCTGTAGTTTCCTCTCTCATATTCCTTTTTCTCTTTTTCGTTGAGAGAGTTGCATCAACATTCTGAAAGGGTGATACATCACTTGATGATTTGATATCCCTGCCACGTGCAAAACATGGTATGTAAATTGAAGTTATTGTTTTTCGAGTTGCCATCATATTACCGTACTTAATACTAATGAGAAGTAAGTGTTTTCTAACAATCATATCAACTTTCTAATGAATGGAAATTCATAAACATCAGGTTCTGAAAATTGGAGTAACCTTTTCAGTATGAATGGATAAGAACCACGTAGCAAGCAACTAACACTTGACCAATTATTACAGAAAAAGTCAAGTTGAGGTTCTTCACAGTTGTTGCATTCAAAAGCCTTATTCAGTGATTTACTTCTAATCTCTTCATATGCTTCTTGAGATCCAATGAATCTCCACTTGTGGCACTTTCCACATTGTGCAGCGTAAATTAACCTTGATGGTTCCCCCTTCACATGTTAAATGAAATCAAACAGATAGATCAAGAAAAAGAAAGAGATTAACAAAAACGAATAAAACCTTTGTTCAAAAGTTAAAATGATACCTTACGAGAAGTATCTTGAGTCGCCTCCTCCATTTTCAATTTTTTAGAGAGATCAAGAATACTGGGAGAGGAAAAAACTTTTTCTCCTTTGTGTTTGCCTATAATTGAAGTGAGACAGGACTCATGATGTCCTTTGGGTTTAGTTTGATTTAATTGTGTCTCCCTCACGTATTAATTATGGTTAGTGTTACCAAAGCATCGCTTCGGTCCAATCAGAAATTTAGGAAAAAAGTATCAAAAGAGGAGATCAAGAAAATAGTGGAGAATTTTAAAAAGAAACCAGTAGTGAGATAGGAGCATTTAGGCCTCG
The DNA here is from genome assembly GCA_010577795.1 of Isatis tinctoria. Taxonomy (NCBI): domain Eukaryota; kingdom Viridiplantae; phylum Streptophyta; class Magnoliopsida; order Brassicales; family Brassicaceae; genus Isatis; species Isatis tinctoria. Next base: position 11,630,825 of record CM021248.1, on the reverse strand, counting down.
GCAAAAAAACCAGACCGAAACAAAAAAGGTTTTTGATTAAGAAAAAACCAAAGGCCCATGTCTAATAATTAGTGCGTTTGGTTATTTGTGAATAAGAAAAAAGGTTTTTTTTTTAATAGGTCTCAGGATGCTTTACATTTTGTTGGCAGTCATTGCCGCAAAATTGTTTGTGAAGACGTGTCTCATTGAAGACAATGTTGGTAAAGTAAAACAAAAACTTAATTTTGGTTTGAACTTTGAACAGAGAGTGGAATTTTAAGAGTCGTAGCAGCACAGTCACGAGAAGCTACGGCTTGTTTCAAAACTCCTCGCCTCTTTGTTTCTTAACTATCATTCCTCTGTGTCTCTCATCTAAGGGTAATAGTGGTTTGCTTGTAACTCAAAATTGTTTTTTTTCATTCTCTCGTCTGTGCACTTTGTAGGTTTGGTTCCGAGGATTCTTCAAATGGGGAGTCAAGTTGATAATAAAACAATGATCTTGTAACATCCCACATTCCCCCTCCTTTTTCCATTGACCCACCTTCCCTACTTTTCCCTTTTAATGAGTGTTTTCCCCACCCCTCATCACCCACTCCACCGTGAAGCAAGAGAGAGAGAGAGAGAGAGAGAGAGAGCTTGAGAAGAAGATGAAGAAGAAGATGAAGAGAAAACACTGGTTGCTCCATCCTCCACCGTCATCCGCAACTCAGGTACCGGAAAAAAACCGTTTTCCGATCAGTTTTCTTATTGGCCGGATCTTTAAACCGCCATAACTTTCTAACCGTTTCGAATCTCGCAAATCTGAGGCCACCATCGGATTCAGCTCGACGAGACGATTCCGTAGACATCAAGATTGTGCCAAACAACAGCCGGACGCGCTCTCACGCGCCGTCTGAAGTTAGGCGCGTCGCGCCACGCGCCGCCGCCACCGTCCGCCGCCGTCGGTCGCCGCCGCCGTCCGCCGCCGACCGCCGCCGGCCGTCGCCGTGGCTTGCCGTAGCCGGTCGCCGGAGACTCGCCGGCGATCTGGTTGCCGGTTTGGGTCCGGTTTTGTTAAACCGGCCGGTTCAATTTCGGTTTGGTCGGTTTAATTCCAATTTCCGGTTCAATTTCAATTTCAATTCGGTTTGGTTCAATTTCTGGTTTAAATCAATTGAGTTCGGTTTAGTCTGGTTCGATCCGGTTTAATCCGGTTTAATCGCGGTTCGATTTTGACTGGTCAGATCGTTGACTTTGACCGAGTTGACTGTTGACTTTCTGACCTTAACCGTTGACTTTGACCGGGTTGACCCGTTAACCGTTTTTCGCCGTTCGAAAGCCGTTCTGACTCAAAATTTCGTCCTGATTTCAGATTCAGCGTCTGTTTTAGCATCTGGAGTGCAGAGGAAGCAGATATACTCAATTTTTGCTAAGGTGAGGGCTTTCTGCAGAATATCGTACTTTTCATCAAAAAAGCGCTGTTGATAGGATTTAGGATTAAATGTGTTCCGTTTCTATGCTAGAGTCTTTTTAGGATTGTTTGTAAATCGGATTTAGGAATAATATATGATTCAACCCATTGATTGTGCATTAAATTGTTAATTGATTATTTTATTCAAGCTAGAGCTAGGATTAGTTGACCATGTGGGTCGTTAGGGATTGCGGGGGTACAGAGACGTTATCTCTGTACTTGCGTCGCGTGTTGTTTGAGGAGATCGTGCTGGTCAGAATTAGTCGACCTGCTGTTCCATTACCTTCGAGGTCGATAATCGTCTACGGGCGGTGTAGTGGGCACTATCCCATAAGTTGTCCTCCGGGTAGGAGGGTGCCGCCGGTCACTGGATCTGGTAATAGGACATTGGTTGTTCGTTGGGTACTTTAGGTACCATGATTGTGCATGTTTAGTCTATTTCCTATGTATGGCGTGCTATGGTCAAATTTACGTTTTCTGTGATTAGCATCCCATACCTCACTGAGTGACTCCCCTGTTACTCACCCCTCCTTCTTCCCTTTCCAGTTTTTCAGGTGAGACGGACAAGTATTTTACACTTTGACGATACGGTGCTTCTTTGGGATTTTTACGTTTTCTCCGTATTTTATCATGTACATATAGCATTGAGGTAGTTGGGATATGAGACACTGTAGAGTGGGGTATTTTACGTATGTGATGTTGTTAGTGGCACGCTGTTCTCGAGTGTCGAGGGGACGGGTGTTACATTTTGGTATCAGAGCCTAGGTTATGTCGTCTCGGTTCTGACCCGGGAGACGGGTAGTAGGAAGCATGATTGCATATTCGGTTTTAAACGGTTTAAAAAAAATAAATAAATAAATAAATTTCCCGGGACTTGTGTATTTAAAATATAAAAAAAAAAAAAACAAAGGAGTACCAATTCTGTCTAGTATTAATCTATTCTAAGTTTGTCTCAATTCAGCCTCAGTTTAAACAGGTTTTCAGTTGCCATCAAGGAAGGTCATTGTTTGGCGCCAGATTGTCAGCTCGTTGTTTAACAGGTTATGCCCGAAGAGACCAGTGTTCAGAAGATTAATCAGGATCTCATCAGTCAGACCGCTCAAGTGACAGTTAGATTGTTCGCCAGTTCACCTTTCAAGCAGAGTAAGCATCCGCACGTTCCACCGTACCACCATATGCACCATCGGTTAAGGCTCAGGGAGCAGAGCCGCCGCCAGTATCCGGCAGAGACAGAGAGGGACTCACGTAATGGAAGCTAATGAGAAAGATGCGGGACATCGGTTTAGATCAAATTGGAAAGACAGTGGATATTGTCACCACAGACAGTTGGAGGAAGAAGCTAGATCGTAACTTGGAGCATAAGAAGTGTCCATCATATTGATGATGCCTTTCTCGGGTTAAAGGGAGTTGTTGAGCGTAGACGCGGATGTAATGAGTTAAGCTACAATCACTCTGAAGGGAGTTCTACATGACGTTTTTCTTCGTGAAACCAGGCACATGAATGCCAATGCTTTTAAGCACTTTTATCAAGGCACTAGGATTATCAAGGAGTACGAGCAAGAGTTGGTCGGCTTTGCAGATTTTCTAGGGAATCATAGCGAATGAAGATTTAATCAGCAGGTTCTTGAATGGCAACAAGTGGATAATTGTAACTGTGATGTCGTATGGGTTCACACCAGTCTAATCGATTGGTTGAGAAGACTTTTCGTTCATGAGGCAGAGATTGAAGAGAAGCAATATTTCTTCAAGGTGGCTCAGTCAAGCTTGATAAGACATATTTAGGATGTAACAAGGTGTCACACTTATCAGAATTTGTTCGTTATTATCGTCGTCATGTTGGGAGAGCGTGTTCAATGTTTTCATACATATGGTTGGATTATGTCACAAGTTACTACCAGTCGATGTTAGTGGATGCGTCGCTTGTCAGTTATATTGCAGCACCAGCAGTTAGACCGAGTTGTTCAGTTGTTCGCAGGGAGTTCAGGGTTGTTTCTGCCATCACCCAAGCGCCAAACTATTGTCGCGAGTATTGTTATTGGAGACCACGAGATAGTTGAGACTGTTCTTTTTGACGTTGTGGATTTGAGATTGTGGAGTTGAGTTTGTGGTTCGAGTATGTCGTTTACATGGAAACCATTGATTTACATGGAAACTATTGTCGCGAGTATTGTTATTGGGGACCACGAGATAGTTGAGACTGTTCTTTTTGACGTTGTGGATTTGAGATTGTGGAGTTGAGTTTGTGGTTCGAGTATGTCGTTTACATGGAAACCATTGATTTATTACTTGTTTTGGTCGATTGTCGCTTGGGGTGGGACAGCTTAGACCCGATTGGTCATTGGAGCTACTTATAGTTTGTATGTCGGGCCTAGTCGAGTATTGGTCATCCAGTGTGTTCGAACCGAAGAGTGGACAGAGTTAGGCAGTCGAATTAAACAGTGAGCTTGAAGCATTCATCGAGTTGTATTTGTTATACTCAGGGAAGTTGATCTTATCAGAGACTTAGCAGTGATGAAGCGAAAACCACCATGATGTGGCTTTAAGGATGGGTCGGTTACCATGGCATTGAGTATAGTTGGGAACGAGAGTGCATATTCCAGGAGCCGGAAGGGTCATCATTTCTCAGCATATTCAAAATAGCTTGAGAAGTCTTCATTAAATTTGTGTTGCATTCAGGAGGATCGTTATAAGGTCAGCGTCGTTTTCACCAACAGTCGCAAAGTAAAAATAATCTACAACTAGCCAACTAGTGGCGGTTCCAGGGCGTCAAGAAACAAAAGTTTAGGAGAAGTGACTCGATGGTAAGAGTCTGTTGAGGGAAGACGAAATTCAGGAGGACGTATGTGAGACCGAGACTCAGTTGACAAAGGAGATTCTCCAGCAGGCGCATCATTCTCAGTTTTCCATTCATTCAGGAAGTAATAAGATGTATCAGGATATTAACCGATATTATCACTGGACCTACATGAAGAGAGAGGTGGCTACCTTTGTGTTGTGTTGTCAGACTTGCAAGTTGATTAAGGCAGAGCATCAGCTATCGAGTGGATTACTGCAGAATCTTCCATTACCTGAGTGGAAAAGGGACATGGTGACTATGGACTTCATCCCCGGATTATCGAGGACAGTTTGCGAGAATAATGTTATCTGGTTTATTGTTGATCGACTCACCAAGTCAGCTCACTTCTTAGCGATTTTTTTTTTTAAAAAAAAAAGAAGAAAAAGACGGAGCAGAGCAGTTAGCGCAGAGATACATTGCTGAGATTGTGAGTTAAAAAAAAAAAAAAGAAGAAAAAGACGGAGCAGAGCAGTTAGCGCAGAGATACATTGCTGAGATTGTGAGATAGCATGGGATAACAGTTAGATAGTATCTGATCGTGGTCTGAAATTCACATCGATGTTTTGGCAAGCCTTCCAGAATGCATTGAGAATCAAGGTACATATGAGTATGGCCTATCATCCGCAGACAGATGGTCAGTTTGAGAGGAATATTCGGACATATGCTCAGGGCTTGTGTTTTGGAATGGAAAGGGAGCTAGGTTGAGTATCTACCGCTGGCAGAGTTCGCGTACAACGACAACTTCCATTCGAGCATTGAGATGGCACCGTATGAGGCTCTTTATTGTAGACCGTGCCGTACACCACTTTGTTGAACAGAGGTGGGAGAGCGCCGAGACTTAGAACCAGCATTGGTTCAGGAGACAGTTAAGCAAGTGGAAATGCTCAAGAGACGACTTAAGAAAGCTCATGATCGCCATAAGAGCTATGCAGATAAGCGTCAGAGAGATCTAGAGTTTGAGGTGGGCGACCTGGTATATCTTATGATGAGGACATTTCAGGGAGGTTCTGAGACCCGGAAGCTGAAGCACCTTAAGCCGAAATATATTGGTATGTATCCTATCATTGAGCGGATTGGAGCAGTAGCGTACCGCTTAGCGCTATCAGTAGAGTTGGTTATGTTTCACAATGTGTTTCATGTGTCAGTTATGAAGAAAGTTGTTTGGGAGCCAGAGTCCATTTCTCAGCAGCCGCCTAGTGTCATCAGCAGAGATTTGACCGCAGTTAGTCAACCAGTGACAGTCTTAGAGCGCCGAGATAGAGATGTTCAGTGGAAAGTGCTACCGATGGTCAGAGTTGTTTGGAAGAGAGACGACATTCAGGAGGAGACTTGGGAGTTCGAGTTTCATATGAGATCCGATTATCCAAACCTGTTTAAAGACGTCGAGCAGCCGGTTCAGGACTTGAATTCGGGGACGAATTCCTCGTTAGTGGGGGAGAATTGTAACATCCCACATTCCCCCTCCTTTTTCCATTGACCCACCTTCCCTACTTTTCCCTTTTAATGAGTGTTTTCCCCACCCCTCATCACCCACTCCACCGTGAAGCAAAGAGAAAGAGAGAGAGAGAGAGAGAGAGAGAGAGAGAGAGAGAGAGAGAGAGAGAGAGAGAGCTTGAGAAGAAGATGAAGAAGAAGATGAAGAGAAAACACTGGTTGCTCCGTCCTCCACCGTCATCCGCAACTCAGGTACCGGAAAAAAACCATTTTCCGATCAGTTTTCTTATTGGCCGGATCTTTAAACCGCCATAACTTTCTAACCGTTTCGAATCTCGCAAATCTGAGGCCACCACCGGATTCAGCTCGACGAGACGGGTCCGTAGACATCAAGATTGGGCCAAACAACAGCCGGACGCGCTCTCACGCATCGTCTGAAGTTAGGCGCGTCGCGCCACGCGCTGCTGCCGCCGCCGGTCGCCGGAGACTCGCCGGCGATCTGGCCGCCGGTTTGGGTCCGGTTTTGTTAAACCGGCCGGTTCAATTTCGGTTTGGTTGGTTTAATTCCAATTTCCGGTTCAATTTCAATTTCAATTCGGTTTGGTTCAATTTCTGGTTTAAATCAATTGAGTTCGGTTTAGTCTGGTTCGGTCTGGTTTAATCCGGTTTAATCGCGGTTCGATTTTGACTGGTCAGACCGTTGACTTTGACCGGGTTGACCGTTGACTTTCTGACATTAACCGTTGACTTTGACCGGGTTGACCCGTTAACCGTTTTTCGCCGTTCGAAAGCCGCTCTGACTCGAAATTTCGTCCTGATTTCAGATTCAGCGTCTGTTTTAGCATCTGGAGTGCAGAGGAAGCAGATATACTCAATTTCTGCTAAGGTGATGGCTTTTTGCAGAATATCGTACTTTTCATCAAAAAAGCGCCGTAGATAGGATTTTGGATTAAATGTGTTCCGTTTCTATGCTAGAGTCTTTTTAGGATTGTTTGTAAATCGGACTTCGGAATAATAGATGATTCAACCCATTGATTGTGCATTAAATTGTTAATTGATTATTTTATTCAAGCTAGAGCTAGGATTAGTTGACCATGTGGGTCGTTAGGGATTGCGGGGGTACAGAGACGTTATCTCTGTACTTGCGTCGCGTGTTGTTTGAGGAGATGGTGCTGGGCAGAATTAGTCGACCTGCTGTTCCAGTACCTTCGAGGTCGATAATCGTCTACGGGCGGTGTAGTGGGCACTATCCCATAAGTTGTCCTCCGGGTAGGAGGGTGCCGCCGGTCACTGGATCTGGTAATAGGACATTGGTTGTTCGTTGGGTACTTTAGGTACCATGATTGTGCATGTTTAGTCTATTTCCTATGTATGGCGTGCTATGGTCAAATTTACGTTTTCTGTGATTAGCATCCCATACCTCACTGAGTGACTCCCCTGTTACTCACCCCTCCTTCTTCCCTTTCCAGTTTTTCAGGTGAGACGGACAAGTATTTTACACTTTGACGATACGGTGCTTCTTTGGGATTTTTACGTTTTCTCCATATTTTATCATGTACATATAGCATTGAGGTAGTTGGGATATGAGACACTGTAGAGTGGGGTATTTTACGTATGTGACGTTGTTAGTGGCACGCCGTTATCGAGTGTCGAGGGGACGGGTGTTACAGATCTCCTGGTTGATACATGACTTTAACATTTTGCAACCTCAAAAAATATCTTGTGATCACTTCACCATCGGTGGTTGTAAATGGTAAGGGCTTTCTCGTGTCCATGTAAGAAAGATTTAAAGTTGTATTGTTTCTGATTCTTTTTAGTTCATGTTTCCTGCAGGAATCTTACTGCTTATCCCAAGGGAGACAATTTTAATTACTTATCTTTGTTTATCTCAGTTGCCACATATGGATTGTTGCCTCTTGGATGGAAGAGATACGCAAAAGTTTCCTTTACTGTAGTCAATCAATTCTCTGACTCACTCTCCCAAAAGCAAGGTGATTTTTGTATATTTCATGATACTACAGCACATGTTCATGTATAGGACTTGCATTTTACCTATTTGAACTAGATTTGTGTATGTTTCCTGATATTTTACAGAGTTGCAGAAGTGGTTTGATGAGAAGACTCCCTCTTGGGGTTTTGAAGTAATGCTGCCCCTTACTTTACTTCATTATGAAGATAGTGGGTTTCTGGTAAACGGACAACTTCACATTCTTGCTGAAGTAGATGTTATCGGTGATGAATCCCTTCTCCTGAAAGAAATAAAGCACGAGAAGCAGGATTATTTGTTGCTGTCTAGTGACTTACACAACAATACTCAACTATTCGAGGAAAGCTTCGAGGTCTATGGGTTTAGGGTTCTTTTTTCACAGGTAAGAAACTTTTAAATTAATATTATTAAAGTTATAGCTGATTTTCGACAGAAGTGTTGGTTTCATGTTATTAGAGTAATTGTAGTTGAGAACCAAATTTTATAGACGCTTTCAGAATTTATGTTTACTTTTCCTCCTTGCATGTAGAAGCCGTGGAGCGTATATTTGAAAGACACCCGGAGGTTGCATCACAGGTTCGTACAGAGAATCACAGTTTGAAGACGACATACATCAATATCCTCCTTTGAATCATGGAGACGCTGTGCCAGTCACCTGAGGAACTCACCGACGATGATCTGAAGGAAGCTTCAATGGCAGTGTCCTATGTTGCCAACGCAGGTTTTAAAGTTGATTGGTTGGAGGAGAAGATGTATAAAGTGATGAAAAATAAGAATAAAGTTCAGAGTGGTGAGGCACAATTGGTGGAATTGAATAAGAAGTGCTCAGACCTCGAAGCCCTTATGAAGAAAGTTAAAGAAGAGGTTGCACTTGCCAAAGTGCCTCTCATGTTTGATGACTTTCTTTAATGTCCTTTTATGAGTTTTAACAAACTTTAGGATTTCGTTTGTGTCTTGGTTTCCAAATGAGAGAGAGACTTGTGTTGTTTGTGTCCCAAATATGTTCTTATCGTTGTTTGGGAGTAACGGTTATCGATAGTGGAAGCTGAGTTCTAATGGTCCAAGTCCATTGAGAGAGTCCAGAAAAAGGTTCTTGAAAAAAAAATCAATAATACAAATCTAACAAAATAACAAAGTTGGACTCAATATTTGCTCCTTTGTATTTTGATCTCAAAAATACATACAAATCAACCAAAATGTAATTTTAAATCAAATCCTTGAACAAATCTTTACTATTGAATAACACTTGATTTTAAAATCTATTTTAAAAAACTAATAACAAAGAATTGGCATATGGATTTTAAATGCATAAAACCAATAACATTAGATTTGAAAATAGATTTTAAAATTATAAAACTAATAACATAGGATTTGGCTTGGATTTCTAAATCCAATTTAATACCAAAACCAACAACACCGGAATTGTCGGGGGAAGAAAAAAAACCAGAGGAGGAGTTGGTGGGCCATTTTAGTGAAATGGGCATTTCGAAACTAATATGTAGGACACGTGGCAACAAAATTTGTGTGTGCTGGCGCTCTCTCGGGAGAGAGATGTGCGCTTTTATAAAGTAGATAATCTTTTTCTGTATTTCTGGCCAACAATAAAAAAATAAAACTAATCCAGTATATATATTAAATGTTTTTTTTTTTTGGTGCAGAGGTTCTGATTTTTTTTTGCAGATCCTGATTTGGGCCACAGACAATCATTTATGTGATCATGTACTTTCTTAATAGTGGTTAGATCTTAAGTTAGATTATTCTGTAATTTGCTGGGTGGGCGTTCGAATATCCGTTCTGGTATTTTGGACTTTCGGATTTCGAGTTATAGGATCCATTCAGGTGTTTTACATCTTCGGGTCGTGTTCGGTCCGGTTATTTTCGGGTTTGGTTATTTTTCGGTTACATCCAAACTCCAAAATATTTAACAAATATCTTATTTGCTCGAAATTTATTTATTTGTATTTAATAATGAGAAATACCCTTGAATAGCACATTTCTATGTTTTTGTCATCAAAGTAACACACCAGAGAAAAAAATGACAAGAATGACATTTATTAAATGGTTTAAAGACAATTAAAATAATGAATTTGGGTTCATAAGTAAGACAATTAAAATAATGAATTTGGGTTCATAAGTCATTAGTTAGGGTTTAGATTTTGGGTTTTAGGGTTTAGGGTTACGGGATTGAGAAGAAATGAATGAAAAGTAAATGTATAATAGTTTTTTTCCACTTTATGGCTTGACTGGTTTTAACGCGGCGGTTGCGGCTGCAGTTGCGGGAGTTTGCAGATGTGGATTGTTGCGGTTAATAGTGTTTTCTAGCAGTTTATACGACTGGTATAGCAGTTCAAAATTGTTGCGTTTGTGGATCATTTTTGACTGGTTCACCAGCGGATGCAAAAGAAAATTAACTGAAAAATATTAAAATAAGCAAATTTTATCAATATTAAAAAATTGTTATCATAAAATTGAATTTATTAAAATAAGAAAATTTTATAATTTTTAAACACATAAAAATATTTATTATAATAAAAATATAAAATAACTCAATCAGCATAAATAATAAAACAACAAATTATAATTAAAAATAAATAAATTAATGATATATTAATTTAGAGTTTTTAATATTAATTTAAAGCTTTTGTTGTGTTTGCGGATATTTTTAACTGGTTTAGTGAGTGCAAAAGCAAATTAACAAAATATTATTAAAATAAACAAATTTTATAATTATTAGAAACATAAAAAATTATATGATTATAATAAAGTGGGATTTTGAAAAATGCCTTATTTAAGAATTAATATTTGAAAAATAACCCAGTTTTTTTGGATTTTCAAAAATATACTTTTTATATGTTAAAAGACTATTTTGACCATATTTAAATAAAATATTATAAGATCATTATAAATTAAAAATAAAATTCAAAAATAATATTGTTAAGATTAATTTTGGATTTTTTTTGCCGATATAAAAAATTATCTTAATTATTTTAAATTATTAATTTTAAAATGGGTATGTATATTTTCAATTTTAAATATTATATCTAAACAAACAGAATTATTTTTGGAACCTTATATAAAAAACTTTAATATCGCACTTATAATCTAACATCATCAAACAATTGACAATAATTTTAAAATCAAGTTTTATGATGAAAAAATATTAAGATTATAAAAAATAATTAATTACCATGTATGGATCAAGGTTATAAATAATATTTTGGTTCAGGAAAAAGGAGAAATTAATATTTATAAAAAAAGAATAAAAGAACTTTTATCATTTAAAATGAAACAAAATCAAAATAAAATTTTAATTTTTCTAATTTTTATTATTTAAAATTCATTTTATTTAAATTAATTATAAATTTCATTTTATGATAATTTAGTCATTTCATTTCAGAAAAAGTGTAGTTTTCAAAATCCAAAAAGAATAAGGTATTTTTCAAAACAAAAACTCTTATTAAAGTATTTTTTCAAATTTTCTCTATAATAAAAATGTAAAAATAACTCAATCAACATAAATAATAAAACAATAAATGATAATTAAAAACAAATAAATTTATGATATATTAATATATAATATATATATATATATATATATTAACGTGATATAGTTGGTAAATATACATGGATATATTAATTTAGAGTTTTTATGTTAATTGACCATTTAATGATACTTTTTTTTTGTTGATAAAAAAAAATCTTTTTTCCAGCTGCAAATGCCTGCAACCGCAAACAATGGGTAAAAGGAGCTTCTCGGGGCTTCTGAATTTTTAGCGTTATAAAATGGTAAAAAAATGGATTAAAACGTTTTGTATGATTGGTATCAACCGCTATGAACCGCTACTAGCCGCAAACGCAGTGTTTGTGGCTCATAGCGGCAAAACCAATCAAGCTCTTAATTAATGCAACTTTTGTCATTTTAACCATGGTATGTTATTTTTGTCACAAAAACATGAAAGTGTGCTTGAGAATTGCCCGTTAATTATTTGTATCGAAAATAAAGTAAAATATTTGAACTTAATCTGAGTTTAAATTCAGAACCGAAAAAGAATAAAATAAATTTATTAAATCCATATGAAAAACCATAAGAAACATAACATAACAAGTTTTGTTGGGGTCAAAACCCACTCCTCAGAGATTGATGAACCGAAAGATAGAACATATGATTCAAAGACATCTCCCAGACTACCCAGCCGCCTAAGATACTCTCTTCAGCACCAGCCGCCGAAGCTTCCTCAGGGCCAGCCGCCCAAGACCTCTTCTCTTGGCCAGCCGCCCAAACTCTCTCAAAAGCCAACCGCCCATCTTCAGGCCTAGGAGCCAACCGCCATGTCCAGATAATCATTCCGGGCGGACGGCTTGTGCCAAAAACGGGCGCCAGGCCTCGTGCAAAGAACGAGCGTCTGGCCTCGTGCAAAGAACGGGTTTCTGGCCTCGTGCAAAGAACGGGCGGATGGACTTGTGCAAAGAACGGGCGTCTGGACTCAAAGAAGGAAATTGGCGGATGGTGTAATACCCCGATCAAGGACCAAAAATACACTACGACAGAAATAATTTCGAAAGAAATAGGAAGACAATTTTAAACATTCCGGGATTTTTTACAGAGGTACTCAGGACCCAAATGGAGCTACTTCAAGAAGATTTGGTCAATGAAACATTTTCCTGTTAAAGTTAAAAATCGGACAAGGTGTGATGGCGAAGATTGGCAGTTTGGACAAGAAAATTCATAAGTCGAGTTTTACTCCTCTAAAAATTCTGAAACTTTTTTGTGGGCACAGAGGACATCATGAGGAGCATTCAGAATCAATCAGAGAAATTTTTTAGTAAGGAAAATGAAAGTTATGATCAATTAATTAGTTGGCTTTATCTTATTGGGATCCAAGTGTCCTTATAATAACCAAGAGTGTGATTAGTTCTATGTGGCAATTTTAGGGGGATTTTAGTGGCAGTTTAGGTGTCAACCTATGGTTTAATCCCCACCCTTATAAATAAGCATCTCCTCTCTTCACATATTCCCTTTTAGAGAAATCAAAGCTTTTCCCCCTTTGCTTAAGAGAGCTTGGCGAGAGAGAGAAGAGAAGTTATGTGTGGTGAAGAGGTGTAGCTGAGCCTGAGGAGAGGACCCTAGCCTTATGAGCCTTCTCAAGGTGAGTTTCAGACTTAGGGACCCCTCCCTTACCCATGCCTTGCTTGTTACATTGAAAATGGTAGGGTTGAAACTGTTAAGTTGATTGCTTAATCTTAGCATGCATGTTAGTTTTGTTGAGTTTGATCACTTAATTTTGGCATGTATGTTTATGCTGTTGAGTTTGATTGATTGGTTCTTGCATGAATGCTTGTGAACTGCTTTGTGTGATCAATTGAGTTGAGGTGTTGAGGATTGATTTGATGATGAATTTTCAGTGAGTTTTCAGATGATTTTCAGATGTTTTCAAGATGGTTTTCTTCCCTTAAAAGTCGATTTCAGGTTTCTTGTTTTGTGAAAGCTGATTTTTAATTGATGAAACTCAGTTTTAAACTTGGATCGCTTGATTTTGGGGTAAGAATAGAGTTAAGGATGCATTGCATGTAGTTGTTAAAGGTGTTATAGGATTAAGGTGTTGCATGCATGCATGAGTAGATTGAAAGTTAAGTTGATAGATGTTTCTTTTAATTTTTGCATGCTAGAAAGATGGATAAGTCAGAGATTGTGTAGATTTAGACATGTGATTAGAAAGTTATTAATTTAGAAATTATTTGGAGTAGCGATTGGATAGTATGTATATCAAGAGAAATTTATTTGAATTTTAAGTGTTAGAGAATTAAGTAGAGTTTAGATCTTGCATGAAAATGAATAAATGAATTTGGTTAGTAATTAGGTGTATTTTAATTTAATATTAATAGGATAGCAAGCGTGTTAGATATGATTAAACTGATAGGTTAGAATTTAGATATAATTTGAATTAATAAATTAATTGTTGAGAGCCATTAGATCGCCTGTTTAGTATTTTGTAGAATGGTTAGGATTGTTTAGTTACTTAAGGGTAAATAAGAGTGTGTTAGTTTTTAAGAGAACACCATCAGTTGCATGTTTAGAAATTTAGACCTTGCTAGAATTGTTAGATAGAAATAAAGTTTGTATGATAGAATTTAAGAGAATGAACTTTGCAGGAATGGTTTTAAGGGGATTGTTAGGTTTGAGTTAGAATGCTTAGCTTTGCATGGGGTAGTGGGATTAAGGAAAGAGTTTTCAAATGGATTTAATGGTTAAAGAGTTTTGAATCGGTTTTATTCGATAAAAGAGTTTTCATCGGTTTTTTTTTTTAAAGGTATTTGATTCGGTGTTTGTTTGATAAAAGAAGAAGGGTTTTCTTTGGATTTAGATTTTGAAGAGAATCGTTGTTGGATTTCTGATTGCTTGTGTATAAGCATGTTGCTTGGTTATTATTGTGTATGTGTGGAGTTTGGTGCAGGTAACCTCTATGGTGTAAAGCTAACGTTCATGCAGGTATCACCATAGAGGAATATGCACAGTTCCGGCTAGTGAGAGCCGTGAGTTGTGAAGATTGGTATGGTGTTTGTGATGCAGGTAGCCTCTGTGGTAAAGACTAACGTTTTATGCAGGCATCACCACAGAGGAATGTATTGAATTCGGCTAGTGAGAGCCATGAGATTGGGGAGTTTGAGTTGTTGAGGATTGTGATTGGAGTTGTGATGTTTTGTTTTGGTGTGGTGAGTAGATCCGATTGACAGGTAGTCTTTCAGACTGAGGCGGAACCGTGAGAGGCGGTTCAATGGCGGTATGTGTGTGATCCCAAATGGTTTTCCTCCACGGCATCGATGGACTGAGAGGTGGAAAAGGCTCAGATGTGAGGGGTGGCTGCCCAGCCTGAGTTGGACCCGACGGGGTACTGCAGACGGCGTTCCGAAAGAGGAAGGGCGGAACTGACCGTGACAGCTTTCCGGAAGAGGAAGGACGGAGCTGGGGTCGGAATACATTTGCGCGAAAGCCGGTGTATGACCTTGTTTGTGAAGTTCCGGCTTGACGGTCTTTGTGATAGTAAACTGCAGGGTGTTCACGAGGATCCACACCATACTTTGAGATCTCAGTGCCCACGCGTGTTGTTGTTATGCGTTGCGAGAACGCGTCTTCAGCTGGATGCAGAGGCATCACTTACTAACGTGTTTTCTTGCTTCGGCTATTTACTTTATGTTGCTTCGGCTATCTTTATTTGCTTCCGCTATTCTATGATTGTTTGATTGTGTGTTGCATGATGGGGACTGGGTTGGGTATCCTTGTTGTTTATGTTCTGGACTCACTAAGTAATCTCCCGATTACTTACCCTTTTCCCTTTCCTCCCCCCTCTTGCAAGTAACCTGTAGTAAGCTGATAGAGCGAGCGGCGGAACGTTAGGACATCGGAAGTAGTTTTCTTGACTTTTTGTAAAGGACTCGTTTGTAAGAATGTTTTCTTTTCGAATTTCTAAGGTGCACTGTACTGTTTGTATTTGTACAAGTTGGATTTGAATTTTATAAATGAAATGATATGTTTTATGAACTTAACTGGCTCAATGATATTAGTCTTGTCCGGACTAACACAACTCGAGACCAAAGTACGAGTTGAAAAGCCTTAGGCCGCGGTCGAGAGGTAAACGGTGTTAGGTAATGGGACGGCTCTGTTTTCGGACTTCGTCCTGGAATGAGCTGACTCGTTACTTAACCCTGTACTGTGGCATCTCCGGGTCGGCTAGTATGTGCGGTCGTTCGTGTTCTTGTTTGATTGTCGTTCGATCGCATAAAGGGATTGGCCATTCCATGTTCTTGTTTGATTGTTGGTCGGCCGGTCCTGTCTAGTCCGGTTCGGGGGTGTTACCGATGTAGACTTTGAATTACTCGACCCGGGAAAAGACTTACACAGACAATGATTTAAACTTAATCCAAGTTGAAGTTGGCGTCCATGAATCAACAAAAGTCGGGCCGAACCAATGTCAGAACAAGCGGTGGTCTGATAAAAGGTTTTGAGCCGTGGGATGGCCCAAGAAGACTAAGTCGGCGGCTGGGAAAAAAGGACTAATGTCCCACATCGCTAGAAAGGAGTTTTAGCGCCCTAGGATCATTAGTATATATATGTATGCTTGTACTAGGGTTAACGGCATCCAATTCAGAGTATAAGAGCTTTTGTGATATAAGACAATAAGCCTTCTCGAATATTTTTCTACTTAGAGAAATTATTAATAAAAATCTATTTCTCATCTTTTGACTTTCTTGCCCTTTGGTTCTTGTTTAATAAAATTTTCGGAGCCCCGCGAAATATAAATTTAGACAGTGTGAGTTTCGGCTCTCACAGTTTGGCGCCGTCTGTGGGGATGAGAAATATTCTTTATTCAAGAACAACAGGATACGGAGCGGAGGACCATGGCGGCCGTAGGAAGAACCGACGGTACCAGCAATCAGCTGACCAGAGGAAGAACCGACGGTACCAGCAATCAGCCGACCGCAGGAATAACCGACGGTACCGACAATCAGCCAACCGGAGGAGCAGCTAGAGCTGGAGCAACCGTGGCCGGAGCCTCCGCAGCAGGAGCAATCATCACGGGAGCAACCGGAACCGGAACGGCTGCAGCCGGGAATTCCACCGTCGCACAGCATCGGTCCGGAATGCCGATCGAAAAACCCGTAATAACAGGAGAGGTCAACACCGGCCCGACCGGTCCAGCCGAAGATATCACGGCAATTGGCGACCAAAGGAACATAAAAGAAGGACTCGTGGAGCAACAAGACAGACAAGAAAGAGCAACGACGCAGGAGATGACGGCCATCCAAGAGCTAACGCAAGGCTCCCAGCAGACAGGACTATGGGAAGCAGCAAAGACATACGTTCATTGTTGGAAGCATATCTTCTTAACCACGAAGCTTCTACGCGTGAAACCACTTGGAAAATGTTCTTAACTCATTATGAAGCTCCTCAAAGTAGAATCAGTTCAAACCGAGTTGATATGAAGGAGTTATGCTATCTACAAGTTGGGTGTTTTGCAGCTTACGCGAATTCATACCTCCGAGCATTCAATGAAGGATTCTGACCAGACCAGATGGAGTTAGGCCACAAATAGAATTGTTCCAGAATCTTGGCCCAATAGAAAAGCTCAATCAGAATCCCACTTGCCAATTCCACAAGGCCCAGGCGGATTTAATCAGATCAAGAGTCATTAGAGTTGAAGAGTCATTCAAACAATCTTTATTTCTAGTCAAAGTCTTTGGTTTTTGTTCTAGTTTCAAGTGGCCTTGTTTTCCACACAATCTGCCTAGTTTTTAACACATTTGTAACCTATTTAAGCACCATTTCGTGCAAGGAATCAAATAAGCTTTGTTTGATATTATTGGAATCTTTTTGAGTGGTTAACTCATTGTTTTCTGTCAATGGAGTGAAATATCCATTGATGTGATCATGGTGCGTAATATCCTTGATCAAAACCTCTTTGTCGTCTAGGTGCGTCATATCCTAGGGCATTGAGTCGGGAATATCAAGAGCCTTCCGCAACTCTTGTGCGACCCTTCGATCCATTTCGATCCATCTTGGTGCGTCATATCCAAGGGATCAACCGGAATATCAGAAGTCTTCCGCAGCTTCTGTGCGACCATTCAATCCACCGCCTTGTTTTGCAAGGATTATCCAACTTACCAACTTAGAGTGCATCATCCTTGGGAGGATTTTCATCATTTGGTATCAGAGCACCACTCTAAGTCTGGTTTCTATCTTCTTCTCATTTTCTCACCTCTTCATCTTCTGTTTCTTTTTGTTATTTTCATATAGCAAAAAAAAAAAAAAAGAAAAGAAAAGACAAATATTTTGCTTGTCTATCATCTCCTTTTTTATGAGCCAGATTTGAGGACAAATCTTTTTTTAAGAGGGAGGGAATGATAGGACTATGGGAAGCAGCAAAGACATACGTTCATTGTTGGAAGCATATCTTCTTAACCACGAAGCTTCTACGTGTGAAACCACTTGGAAAATGTTCTTTACTGAATTATGATGCTCCTCGAAGTAGAATAAGTTCAAACCGAGTTGATATGAAGGAGTTATGCTATCTACAAGTTGGGTGTTTTGCAGCTTACGCGAATTCAGACATCCGAGCATTCAATGAAGGATTCTGACCAGACCAGATGGAGTTAGGCCACAAATAGAATTGTTACAGAATCTTCGCCAAATAGAGAAGCTCAATCAGAATCCCACTTGCCAATTCCACAAGGCCCAGGCGGATTTAATCAGATCAAGAGTCATTAGAGTTGAAGAGTCATTCAAACAATCTTTATTTCTAGTCAAAGTCTTTGGTCTTTGTTCTAGTTTCAAGTGGCCTTGTTTTCCACACAATCTGCCTAGTTTTTAACACATTTGTAACCTATTTAAGCATCATTTCGTGCAAGGAATCAAATAAGCTTTGTTTGATATTTTTGGAACCTTTTTGAGTGGTTAACTCATTGTTTTTTGTCAATGGAGTGAAATATCCATTGATGTGATCATGGTGCGTAATATCCTTGATCAAAACCTCTTTGTCGTCTAGGTGCGTCATATCCTAGGGCATTGAGTCGGGAATATCAAGAGCCTTCCGCAACTCTTGTGCGACCCTTCGATCCATTTCGATCCATCTTGGTGCGTCATATCCAAGGGATCAATCGGAATATCAGAAGTCTTCCGCAGCTTCTGTGCGACCATTCAATCCACTGCCTTGTTTTGCAAGGATTATCCAACTTACCAACTTAGAGTGCATCATCCTTGGGAGGATTTTCATCATTTGGTATCAGAGCACCACTCTAAGTCTGGTTTCTATCTTCTTCTCATTTTCTCACCTCTTCATCTTCTGTTTCTTTTTGTTATTTTTGTTTAGCAAAAAAAAAAAAAAAAAAAATAAAAGACAAATATTTTGCTTGTCTATCATCTCCTTTTTTATGAGCCTGACTTGAGGACAAATCTTTTTTAAGAGGGAGGGAATGATAGGACTATGGGAAGCAGCAAAGACATACGTTCATTGTTGGAAGCATATCTTCTTAACCACGAAGCTTCTACCCGTGAAACCACTTGAAAAATGTTCTTAACTCAATTATGAAGCTCCTCGAAGTAGAATCAGTTCAAACCGAGTTGATATGAAGGAGTTATGCTATCTACAAGTTGGGTGTTTTGCAGCTTACGCGAATTCAGACCTCTGAGCATTCAATGAAGGATTCTGACCAGACCAGATGGATTTAGGCCACAAATAGAATTGTTCCAGAATATTGGCCCAATAGAGAAGCTCAATCAGAATCCCACTTGCCAATTCCACAAGGACCAGGCGGATTTAATCAGATCAAGAGTCATTAGAGTTGAAGAGTCATTCAAACAATCTTTATTTCTAGTCAAAGTCTTTGGTCTTTGTTCTAGTTTCAAGTGGCCTTGTTTTCCACACAATCTGCCTAGTTTTTAACACATTTGTAACCTATTTAAGCACCATTTCGTGCAAGGAATCAAATAAGCTTTGTTTGATATTTTTGGAACCTTTTTGAGTGGTTAACTCATTGTTTTTTGTCAATGGAGTGAAATATCCATTGATGTGAAAATGGTGCGTAATATCCCTGATTAAAACCTCTTTGTCGTCTAGGTGAGTCATATCCTAGGGCATTGAGTCGGGAATATCAAGAGCCTTCCGCAACTCTTGTGCGACCCTTCGATCCATTTCGATCCATCTTGGTGCGTCATATCCAAGGGATCAACCGGAATATCAGAAGTCTTCCGCAGCTTCCGTGCGACCATTCAATCCACCGCCTTGTTTTGCAAGGATTATCCAACTTACCAACTTAGAGTGCATCATCCTTGGGAGGATTTTCATCATTTGGTATCAGAGCACCACTCTAAGTCTGGTTTCTATCTTCTTCTCATTTTCTCACCTCTTCATCTTCTGTTTCTTTTTGTTATTTTCGTTTAGCAAAAAAAAAAAAAAGAAAAGAAAAGACAAATATTTTGCTTGTCTATCATCTCCTTTTTTATGAGCCAGATTTGAGGACAAATCTTTTTTAAGAGGGAGGGAATGATAGGACTATGGGAAGCAGCAAAGACATACGTTCATTGTTGGAAGCATATCTTCTTAACCACGAAGCTTCTACCCGTGAAACCACTTGAAAAATGTTCTTAACTCAATTATGAAGCTCCTCGAAGTAGAATCAGTTCAAACCGAGTTGATATGAAGGAGTTATGCTATCTACAAGTTGGGTGTTTTGCAGCTTAAGCGAATTCAGACCTCTGAGCATTCAATGAAGGATTCTGACCAGACCAGATGGAGTTAGGCCACAAATAGAATTGTTCCAGAATATTGGCCCAATAGAGAAGCTCAATCAGAATCCCACTTGCCAATTCCACAAGGCCCAGGCGGATTTAATCAGATCAAGAGTCAATAGAGTTGAAGAGTCATTCAAACAATCTTTATTTCTAGTCAAAGTCTTTGGTCTTTGTTCTAGTTTCAAGTGGCCTTGTTTTCCACACAATCTGCCTAGTTTTTAACACATTTGTAACCTATTTAAGCACCATTTCGTGCAAGGAATCAAATAAGCTTTGTTTGATATTTTTGGAACCTTTTTGAGTGGTTAACTCATTGTTTTTTGTCAATGGAGTGAAATCCATTGATGTGATCATGGTGCGTAATATCCTTGATCAAAACCTCTTTGTCGTCTAGGTGCGTCATATCCTAGGGCATTGAGTCGGGAATATCAAGAGCCTTCCGCAACTCTTGTGCGACCCTTCGATCCATTTCGATCCATCTTGGTGCGTCATATCCAAGGGATCAACCGGAATATCAGAAGTCTTCCGCAGCTTCTGTGCGACCATTCAATCCACCGCCTTGTTTTGCAAGGATTATCCAACTTACCAACTTAGAGTGCATCATCCTTGGGAGGATTTTCATCATTTGGTATCAGAGCACCACTCTAAGTCTGGTTTCTATCTTCTTCTCATTTTCTCACCTCTTCATCTTCTGTTTCTTTTTGTTATTTTCGTTTAGCAAAAAAAAAAAAAAAAGAAAAGAAAAGACAAATATTTTGCTTGTCTATCATCTCCTTTTTTATGAGCCAGACTTGAGGACAAATCTTTTTTAAGAGGGAGGGAATGATAGGACTATGGGAAGCAGCAAAGACATACGTTCATTGTTGGAAGCATATCTTCTTAACCACGAAGCTTCTACCCGTGAAACCACTTGAAAAATGTTCTTAACTCAATTATGAAGCTCCTCGAAGTAGAATTAGTTCAAACCGAGTTGATATGAAGGAGTTATGCTATCTACAAGTTGGGTGTTTTGCAGCTTACGCGAATTCAGACCTCTGAGCATTCAATGAAGGATTCTGACCAGACCAGATGGAGTTAGGCCACAAATAGAATTGTTCCAGAATATTGGCCCAATAGAGAAGCTCAATCAGAATCCCACTTGCCAATTCCACAAGGCCCAGGCGGATTTAATCAGATCAAGAGTCATTAGAGTTGAAGAGTCATTCAAACAATCTTTATTTCTAGTCAAAGTCTTTGGTCTTTGTTCTAGTTTCAAGTGGCCTTGTTTTCCACACAATCTGCCTAGTTTTTAACACATTTGTAACCTATTTAAGCACCATTTTGTGCAAGGAATCAAATAAGCTTTGTTTGATATTTTTGGAACCTTTTTGCGTGGTTAACTCATTGTTTTTTGTCAATGGAGTGAAATATCCATTGATGTGATCATGGTGCGTAATATCCTTGATTAAAACCTCTTTGTCGTCTAGGTGCGTCATATCCTAGGGCATTGAGTCGGGAATATCAAGAGCCTTCCGCAACTCTTGTGCGACCCTTCGATCCATTTCGATCCATCTTGGTGCGTCATATCCAAGGGATCAACCGGAATATCAGAAGTCTTCCGCAGCTTCTGTGCGACCATTCAATCCACCGCCTTGTTTTGCAAGGATTATCCAACTTACCAACTTAGAGTGCATCATCCTTGGGAGGATTTTCATCATTTGGTATCAGAACACCACTCTAAGTCTGGTTTCTATCTTCTTCTCATTTTCTCACCTCTTCATCTCCTGTTTCTTTTTGTTATTTTCGTTTAGCAAAAAAAAAAAAAAAAGAAAAGAAAAGACAAATATTTTGCTTGTCTATCATCTCCTTTTTTATGAGCCAGATTTGAGGACAAATCTTTTTTAAGAGGGAGGGAATGATAGGACTATGGGAAGCAGAAAAGACATACGTTCATTGTTGGAAGCATATCTTCTTAACCACGAAGCTTCTACCCGTGAAACCACTTGAAAAATGTTCTTAACTCAATTATGAAGCTCCTCGAAGTAGAATCAGTTCAAACCGAGTTGATATGAAGGAGTTATGCTATCTACAAGTTGGGTGTTTTGCAGCTTACGCGAATTCAGACCTCTGAGCATTCAATGAAGGATTCTGACCAGACCAGATGGAGTTAGGCCACACATAGAATTGTTCCAGAATATTGGCCCAATAGAGAAGCTCAATCAGAATCCCACTTGCCAATTCCACAAGGCCCAGACGGATTTAATCAGATCAAGAGTCATTAGAGTTGAAGAGTCATTCAAACAATCTTTATTTCTAGTCAAAGTCTTTGGTCTTTGTTCTAGTTTCAAGTGGCCTTGTTTTCCACACAATCTGCCTAGTTTTTAACACATTTGTAACCTATTTAAGCACCATTTCGTGCAAGGAATCAAATAAGCTTTGTTTGATATTTTTGGAACCTTTTTGAGTGGTTAACTCATTGTTTTTTGTCAATGGAGTGAAATATCCATTGATGTGATCATGGTGCGTAATATCCTTGATCAAAACCTCTTTGTCGTCTAGGTGCGTCATATCCTAGGGCATTGAGTCGGGAATATCAAGAGCCTTCCGCAACTCTTGTGCGACCCTTCGATCCATTTCGATCCATCTTGGTGCGTCATATCCTAGGGATCAACCGGAATATCAGAAGTCTTCCGCAGCTTCTGTGCGACCATTCAATCCACCGCCTTGTTTTGCAAGGATTATCCAACTTACCAACTTAGAGTGCATCATCCTTGGGAGGATTTTCATCATTTGGTATCAGAGCACCACTCTAAGTCTGGTTTCTATCTTCTTCTCATTTTCTCACATCTTCATCTTCTGTTTCTTTTTGTTATTTTCGTTTAGCAAAAAAAAAAAAAAAGAAAAGAAAAGACAAATATTTTGCTTGTCTATCATCTCCTTTTTTATGAGCCAGATTTGAGGACAAATCTTTTTTTAAGAGGGAGGGAATGATAGGACTATGGGAAGCAGCAAAGACATACGTTCATTTTTGGAAGAATATCTTCTTAACCACGAAGCTGCTACGCGTGAAACCACTTGGAAAATGTTCTTAACTCAATTATGAAGCTCCTCGAAGTAGAATCAGTTCAAACCGAGTTGATATGAAGGAGTTATGCTATCTACAAGTTGGGTGTTTTGCAGCTTACGCGAATTCAGACCTCCGAGCATTCAATGAAGGATTCTGACCAGACCAGATGGAGTTAGGCCACAAATAGAATTGTTCCAGAATCTTGGCCCAATAGAGAAGCTCAATCAGAATCCCACTTGCCAATTCCACAAGGCCCAGGCGGATTTAATCAGATCAAGAGTCATTAGAGTTGAAGAGTCATTCAAACAATCTTTATTTCTAGTTAAAGTCTTTGGTCTTTGTTCTAGTTTCAAGTGGCCTTGTTTTCCACACAATCTGCCTAGTTTTTAACACATTTGTAACCTATTTAAGCACCATTTCGTGCAAGGAATCAAATAAGCTTTGTTTGATATTTTTGGAACCTTTTTGAGTGGTTAACTCATTGTTTTTTTGTCAATGGAGTGAAATATCCATTGATGTGATCATGGTGCGTAATATCCTTGATCAAAACCACTTTGTCGTCTAGGTGGGTCATATCCTAGGGCATTGAGTCGGGAATATCAAGAGCCTTCCGCAACTCTTTTGCGACCCTTCGATCCATTTCGATCCATCTTGGTGCGTCATATCCAAGGGATCAACCGGAATATCAGAAGTCTTTCGCAGCTTCTGTGCGACCATTCAATCCACCGCCTTGTTTTGCAAGGATTATCCAACTTACCAACTTAGAGTGCATCATCCTTGGGAGGATTTTTATCACCAGCCACTCGGAAGAAGATGCCCCCGTTTCTCACCGCTGACGAGCACTCCAGGAGGGCAGAACCTCGGTGAGCGAAGCCCCATCGGAACAAGGACGAAACCATCGGAACCGCCACCGTTACACCGGAAAAGCGCAACGAGACATAAAGCCGAGCAGCCGGTCTCAACGGTAACCGACGGAGAAGTCACGGTAGAAGCGGACGGCAGCGACGAAGACAAGACAGACGAAGAAGAAAAAGATTTTACCAAAGAAGAACAAAACATACTCGTGGAGAACCAGCGAATAAGAGCCGAAGAGTGAGAGAGAACAGGCCGGACGGATCGAATGACCCGCTCAACGAGCCAAAGATGAGAAATTGAAGAGCAACACGCCCAATTGGCGCTAACGACCGTTCTTGCTCCCACCTACCCTGCCGACAAGATTGAAGAACGACCGCTCTCCAAGAACGGTCGTTCCCCGTCTCACCTACACCCACCTACTCTACCGACAAAAGAGCAAGAGAACGACCGTTCTCTCCAGAGAACGACCGTTCCCCGACTCACCTACACACACCTACTTCACGATCGACCATTCAGAACGACCGTTCTCCTACAGAACGGTCGTTCCCCGTCTCACCTACTCCCCTACACCTTGGCCTATATAATGGACTCACAGCATCAAGCTACAAACACACCATCTTCTTCTCTCAGTCTTCTCTTGCTTCTAAACATTGTTTCTCTTCTCTTTTAAGCTTTAAATATTTATGCTTTGATCAAGTTCTTATTAGTTTCTTTTCATCCTTTGTTATCTTTAAGCTTTAAAAATTTATACTTTGATCAAGTTCTTGTTAGTTTCTTTTCAGCTTTTATTATCTATTCAAGCTTTTATGATGAACTCTATAATCTCTTTGTTTTCTTCTTCTTTAATTATGTCTGAGTAGATCCCTTAGTTAGGTTAAGGTTTTTCAAAGGAATTCATGAGCCTTAGGGTTAAACACAAATAGGCTATTCAAATCGATATCTTCACCCTTGTTGATCTTAATGCTTGGATCGAATTGATCACTTGATTTTATGATATTAGGTTTAACTTAGACAGCGAGAGTTGCTAGGTTGCTTGAAGAAACTTGGGTGAGCAATTTATTCATTACCTGCGAGAGTAGATGTATTGGAGAATTGTGAACAAGTCAAACCTATCCTTAATGCTTGTCTACGATTTCTAAAACCAACGAGAGTTAGGATTTTAGGTTGTTAGATAAAGTTATTGATGCCACGAGAGTGAATTGATATTATCTTTATGTTTGAGTTCTAGACTTGTGCTTAAATCATCGCCTGAATAGTTGTTTGATCATTTGCTCTGAATCTCCTGCGAAATTCCTTAACCTAACGCTTGTTTAATATTACTTTTACAACCGATTTTGCTTTTATTACTTGCTATTTAGGAAACCAAACCCTAATTGAATTGTCTTATCTTTTAATTTAGTTCATTAAATCAAAGTGTGAACTTGGTCTTCGTGGGATCGACCCCTAAGTACTACTTCGTTTGCTGTGCACTTGCAGTAGGAAACAGGATTTAAAAGTCGTGTATCAAGTTTTTGGCGCCGTTGCCGGGGACCAAATTTTCACCTTTGGTTTACGGCTGAATTATTAGACTAAGAACTTTACTGAACTCGTTTTCTTTTCTTCTTTGTTTTTGTGTTTCAGGTGCATGTCCACAAGGAGCAAAAACAATGAGGACCTTCTTTGCTTGACAAAAGATGAGCTAGCAAGGAGAGAACGAGAAAACAGAAGACGCAACACACCCGTTCAAGAAGCAGAAACGACTGACACCGCCAACTCAGAGATGGGCGGACAAGCAGACATCGCAGCTCAGCTGCAACAACTTCAGACAGCCATGGAGCAGCTTCGCTTGCAATAGGAGAGGCAACTCCTTGCACAACCTGCTTTCGGGGACAAAGATGCGGCTCACGCATACTACCAGGATCGATCTGAGATCGTTACCCCGACCATCGAGAGGCAAGATTACGAGATGAAGCCTCAAATGATTGCCCTCGTGAAGCAACACCTGTTCCACGGTCTGCCTGCTGAGATTCCGATGGATGACATCGAGAACTTCGAAGAGATCTGTAGCACAACCGGCTCCAATGGTGTGCCTCCAGATTTCTTGAAGTGCAAGCTTTTCCCCTTCTCTCTTACGGGAAAAGCATCACGGTGGTTAAAATCTTTACCACCAGGCTCTCTACCGACTTGGGCTGATGCGCGAGCAGCCTTCTTGGATAAGTTCTACACGAAATCCAAGACCGCAGCCTTGAGGAACAAGATCTCCTCATTCGAGCAACAGTCCGGCGAATCCTTCAATGAAGCATGGGAGCGGTTTAAGGAGTACAAGCGCGAGTGCCCTCACCATGGGTTTAGTGATGAGCAGCTGCTCAGCATCTTATATTACGGAGTAGATTGGGACTACAGAAATGCCCTGAATGCAGCTAGTAACGGTGACTTCTACACTAAGTCAAAGGAAGGAGCTCTGGAGCTGATCGAGAACCTAGCCGCAAGTTCCAGCAACAAAAGCCCTGAGTACGACAGGAAGAAGGTCAACAGTGTGGACTCCAAGAAGATTGATGAGCTCGCGGCCTTGGTTAACCTTTTTCTAACAAAGAACCAGAAGTCAGTCCACTTTTTGGACGAGAATGGGGAAGCACCTCTCGCTCAAGTCTATGAGGAAGAAACCGGGAATGATCAGATGGAGGTGAATTACATGATGGGAAAAGGTTTCGGATAGAACCGCGGTTTCAACAACCAAGGCTTCAACACTCATCCGAACCTGTCCTATAGGAGGACCAAAGTGGAGAATCCGCAGGATCAGGTTTATCCTAAGCAAGGAAATCAGCCACATATGGGTTTTCAGAAGAACTACTCCAACAACTACCAGAACCGGCCATTCGTTCCTAATCAGAACCGTTTCCAAGGAGGGAATCAGCCAAGGCAGCCTTTCACAAACTCGCAACCCCAGCCTTTCACAAATCCGCAGCCTTCATCTTCAGTAACCGGCTCCCAAGACGAGCTGAAGAACATGATGCAGCAGTTGATGGCAAGTCACCAAAAGGCGGCAGCAGAGATCAACTCCAAAGTTGACACTATGTATGTTGATCTTAATGGGAAGTATGAGGCTGTATGGACCCACATGAAGCAACTGGATGTTCAGATTGCACAAACTGCCGAGTCTATAGAAAGAACACCAGGGACTCTGCCTGGAAAAGCTGAAGCACCTAGGAAGGAGTTTGTCAACGCCATCGAGCTAAGGAGCGGGAAAACATTGAATTCAGCAACAACTTCCGGATCGGCAAAAAAGAAAAGAAGCGACTTCCGAGCACGTGCTCCCATCCAGCAAGCACCTGCTCCAAGGAAATCAAAGCGTTTATGAAAAAGGTAAATCGAGCAACCGCGCAACACACGCTGGACCATCGGCCTCACCTGTCGAGATTCTTGAAGAAGATTCGCCAACCGAGCACCCTGGTCCGTCAACCGAGCACATGCTCAGCCGAGAAACTCCAACAACTTCGGCCAGCAATCCGAAAGCAAGGGTACAAACCCAAGGTCCCATACCCTGTACCACCCAAGAAGTCTCGCAAGGACTTAGAGGATGCTAAATGCAAAAAGATGCTCAGAGACCTAACCGTGAAGCTGCCTCTCACGGATGCCGTTCAGATGATACCTGCTCTCAAACGGTATATGAAAACCCTAGTCTCTGGAAAAGTAGCTGAGGAGGAAAACGTGATGGTAGTCTCCAAAGAGTGTAGTGCTCTTCTGCAGAACAAGGTCGTTAAGAAGAGAGGCGATCCTGGCAGATTCGTTTTATCAGTCAAGATCGGCCCCATGACATTCGCATGCTCTCTGTGCGATCTCGGTTCCAGTGTCAACCTTATGCCATACTCTGTGGCAAAGCGGTTAGGGTTCACAAAGTTCAAACCCACCTGCATCTCATTGGTCTTCGCAGACAGATCAACAAAGCTTTCGGTGGGTATGTTAGAGGATCTTCATGTGCGAATTGGAGACACACTCATCCCAGCTGATTTCGTGGTTCTAGAGCTTGAAGAAGAACCGAAGGACCCTCTGATTCTTGGCCGACCATTCTTATGCACAACTGATGCAATAATCGATGTACAGAATGGAGTGATTGATCTTCAACTAGGCGACATGGTAATGTCATTCGAGATGGATAAATTGTTGAAGAAACCGATGATGGATGGACAGACCTTCACTGTGGAAGGCGTGGATGATGTATATGATGAGGCAGCTGAAGAGCTTCTGTGCCCGGATCCTCTTGAAACCGCTCTAACTCTAGCTGAAAGAGAGCATGGTTTCCTGAGCGAGGATGCCGACAGCTTTGCCAAGATGCTAGATTCCAGCCGAAGAATGGAGCAGATGGTGGCGTACACGAGCCTAGAAGATGAAGAGAACTCAGCAGAAATAGACGGAGCACCCGGTCCAATCCCGCGAGCACTTGCTCCGCCACTTGACCCGATAGACAGCCCTTGGAGCGAATTGAAAGCACCCAAAGTGGAGCTCAAAACTCTTCCAGCCGGGCTCAGGTACGCATTCCTTGGAATGAACTCTACTTACCCGGTAATTGTGAATGCTGATTTGAATAATGTGGAAGTAGCTTTACTTTTATGCGAGCTTAGGAAGTATAGAAAGGCTACAGGGTATTCACTTGATGATATCACTGGCATCTCCCCTGATCTTTGCATGCATAGGATACATCTAGAAAATGAATCGATGAGTTCTATAGAACATCAGAGGAGGTTAAATCCGAATCTAAAGGAGGTTAAGAAGGAGATAATGAAACTTCTGGAAGCCGGTGTAATTTATGATATTTCTGATAGTACTTGGGTTAGTCCAGTTCATGTAGTTCCTAAGAAAGGTGGAATCACTGAAATAAAGAATGATAGGAATGAACTGATACCGAATAGGACCATAACCGGCCATAGAATGTGCATAGATTATCGTAAACTGAATGCTGCAACTCGCAAGGATCACTTCCCTTTGCCCTTTATTGATCAGATGCTTGAAAGACTTGCTAACCATCCATACTACTGTTTTTTAGATGGTTATTCAGGTTTCTTTCAGATCCCCATTCATCCGGACGACCAAGATAAGACAACATTCACATGTCCTTATGGCACATTCGCTTACCGGCGCATGCCATTCGGATTGTGCAATGCTCCGGAAACTTTCCAGCGATGCATGATGTCCATTTTTACCGACTTGATCGAAGACATAATGGAGGTGTTCATGGATGACTTCTCGGTGTATGGAGACTCTTTCTCTCACTGTTTGTCTAATCTATGCAGGGTACTTCAGCGATACGAGGAAAAGCACATAGTTCTAAATTGGGAGAAGTGTCACTTCATGGTCAGGAATGGGATTGTACTTGGGCATCGCATATCAGAAGATGGCATCGAAGTGGATAAAGCTAAGATCGAGGTAATGATGAACCTACAACCACCTACTTCTGTCAAGGGGATCCACAGTTTTCTGGGGCATGCAGGCTTCTATCGCAGGTTCATCAAGGATTTTTCAAAGATACCTAGACCCCTCACAAGGCTGTTGTGCAAGGAGGTGAAGTTCGAATTTGATAGCGACTGTCTTGAGGCTTTTCATACGATCAAAGGAGCATTGGTCAGCGCACCCATTGTGCAGCCACCAGATTGGAGCCTACTTTTCGAGGTTATGACAGATGCTAGCGACTATGCTGTTGGTGCGGTTCTCGGCCAGAGGAAAGACAAGAAGCTCCATGTTATCTACTACGCCAGTCGCACATTGGATGATGCTCAGTGCAAGTATGCTACGACAGAAAAGGAGCTTCTGGCCGTCGTTTTCGCCTTTGAGAAGTTTCGGTCCTATCTCGTTGGATCAAAGGTTATAGTTCATACTGATCATGCAGCACTCAAGTATCTGCTCACCAAGAAAGACGCTAAGCCGCGACTACTTAGGTGGATTCTTCTACTTCAAGAATTCGACCTGGAGATCAAAGACAAGAAGGGAATAAATAATGGAGCTGCCGACCATTTATCTAGGTTGCGGATTGATGAAGAACTCCCACTCAATGACAGCCTCCCTGAAGAACAGGTTTACTCGATCGGAGCATTCCAAATCAAGGAAGCACGTGTTCCCACCCAGCGAGCACCTGCTCAGTCCGAATTCTGCAACCAAACTGAAAGCAGCCAATATCCTCAGATTCCTTGGTTTGGTGAGATTGCGAATTACCTAGCTGCTGATCTAGAACCTCACGGTTTTGTGGGCAACAAAAGGAAGAAATTCCTAAAGGATATTCGCCATTACTTCTGGGATGAGCCGTACCTGTACAAGCATTGCCCAGATGGAATATTCAGACGTTGCGTGGCTGAGGAAGAGATACCGGAGATTCTGTTTCACTGTCATGGCTCTTCCTATGCCGGATACTTCGCTACTTTCAAGACAGTCTCCAGGGTTCTGCAAGCTGGGTATTGGTGTCCAACAATGTTTAAAGATGCTCAGCGCTTTATCTCTAGATGCGATTCATGCCAGCGACAGGGCAACATCAGCAAGCGCAATGAGATGCCACAGAACATCATTCTCGAAGTGGAGGTCTTTGACGTATGGGGCATTGATTTGATGGGACCATTCCCATCTTCTTTCGGGAATGAGTACATACTCGTGGCTGTTGACTATGTGTCGAAATGGGTTAAGGCATTGGCGAGTCCCACGAATGATGCAAGGGTGGTGATCAAGATGTTCAAGTCTATCATTTTCCCTAGGTTTGGTGTTCCGCGAGTTGTCATCAGCGGTGGAGGCTCTCACTTCATCAACAAGATCTTCGAGAACCTATTGCGCAAAAATGGTGTTAAGCACAAGGTCGCAACGCCTTACCATCCGGAAACGAGTGGGCAAGTTGAGATATCTAACCGCGAAATCAAGAGCATACTTCAGAAGACTGTTAGCACAACTCGGAAGGACTGGGCTTCCAAGCTAGACGACGCTTTATGGGCTTACAGGACCGCCTACAAAACGCCTCTCGGGACCACTCCTTTCCACCTTGTTTTCGGCAAAGCCTGTCACCTCCCCGTTGAGCTCGAATTCAAAGCCGCATGGGCTGTCAAGCTGCTCAACTATGACATTAAGCCGGCTTCAGAACGACGCATGATGCAGCTACATGAGCTTCAAGAGATTAGGCATCTCGCCTATGAGAACTCCAAAATCTACAAGGAGCGAACCAAGGCATACCACGACAAGCGCATCCTGGCTCGTAACTTCGCCCCCAACGACCAGGTTCTACTCTTCAACTCTTGGCTGAAGCTTTTTCCCGGGAAGTTGCGATCGAGATGGTCTGGGCCCTTCACCATAAAGGAAGTGCGACCATATGGAGCTTTCGTCTTTTTCAACACCAAAGGAGAAGAGTTCGTGGTCAATGGACAGCGATTGAAACCATATCTTGCAGACACACAACTCGGAGACGGGGAAGAAACTCCCTTGACCGAGCCCCCTCAAGCATAATCAACTCTCCACGTCAAGCTTAGCGACGTAAAACAAGCGCTTTCGTGGGAGGCAACCCACCAGGTAACATGTAAATATCGTGAAGTTTTTCGTTCTTGTTTTGTTTATGTTTCTTGTTTTGTTTGAGATTTTTTGTAGGTCTTTATTAAGTATTTGAGACACCGCTTTTCTGGGAGTGAAGAGATCGGTCGTTCCTGACAAGAACGGTCGTGCTACGAGGAAGAACGATCGTTTCGATCGAAGAAAGGTCGTTATGTAGCCATCAGAGCTTGTGGTTATTTCTATCACCCTTGTTATATCCATTTTCATTTTAGGACACCTTTATTTGAAGTGGCGGATTTATGAGTTTCTCTTTCAGTTTTGTTTTAACCGGGACAGTTAAAAACAAGTCTGGGAGAGGGATTCTTTTGTGTACTAACGGTGTGTTTTATGGATGTTTATTTCTTATGTTTTATTTTGGTGTGTTTATGATTTCAAAAAAAAAAAAAATATTTATCGAGTCAAAACACTTTGTGAATTTGTTAAATTTTTGGAATTGCAACATGTTCGATGTCATTGCCTTACGACTGCTTAGCATTTTTTGAGGATAGTTTGGAAACGCAGAAAAATCCATAACTTGATCATTTAGTGAATTTCTCAAATAATCTGAACTTAATCGAATTATTGGAACTTAATATGGACTTAATTTATCTCACTTAGGGGGTTGATAATCATGTATTGGATTTTACATTTGGAGTTTTCTTTGCATCATTTCTACCAATCTTTGCTAACTCCAAATGGCTAGACTTATCCTTAGTCTAGTACCACACCCTTACCATTTCCATGTTGAAAACCACTTATTTTCGTTTACTGTCATTGCATTCATGTGCAAAAACTATGGAGTATACGGACCGACACAACTTTTCTTTAGGACTGTGTCTAGATAGGTGGTCTCTTTCTGATTAAACTCATGGGATGTGTCTAGAAATGTGATCTCTTTTTGAATATATTCATCGAAAATTTAATTTCAAAAGAGGATGATCTTTTAATGGGTAGAAGATTGTATTCACATTCAAGAAATAAGCTTACATCATTGAAATTCTTTTGATAAAGATCTTAGAGACTAACCGGTTCCATTCTCCGATATATATATTTAAAAAAAGATAAAGATAGCATTATTTGCATTACAGAAAAGAAAACAGAAGGATCCGGGAAAGTCAAGGTAATATCGTTAAATTTCATAAAACGTTAAAAGAAATCATGTTCTTGTTTGTGACTCAGTCAAATAAGGGTAGAAGGATTAGAGTTAAGGAGAGTTGTGTACCTTCTAATTGGTCCGTGTCTCACTGTGATTTTGCATAATGATTTGCATCCGTTTGTACTGCTAAAAGAAACCGAAACACTTGAGCCACCAAATACCAACCTTGATACCTAGACCATAACGTGTTAGATATTCCTTTTGTGAGAGTACACGCATTTGATAATGAATGTTAAATATTAATTTCTGCTTGATAATGAGACTTCACTTATTTACTACGGTTATGGAGAAGTACAATGAAGTACTGTTTGATCTGAACTTTGCGAATGCGGTTTACGGGCAATTGATTTAGAGTATGGTCCTATAAGTTTTACAAGTTTCACATGTTTTTCAAACCTCTCCTCTTTGTAAGATCTCTAGTTTTGCTTTGGGACAAGCAAAGGTCTTAGTTGGGGGGAGTTGATATTATGTATTTTTAACATATTTTGATTTGTTTTTAGTATTCGGTTTGAGTTTTGATTTGCATCTTTCGTTAGTTTTTCGAGTCTTTTCTATTGTTTCGAGTCTTTTTACAGATTTTATGGAGTTCCGATGGAGTTTGGCGCTTACGGACATGTTCGAGTCGAGTTAATGTGGAAAAACACGAGAAAAGGACCAACTGAAGAGAACGACCGTTCTTGGAGTAGAACGACCGTTCTTGCTCCCACCTACCCTGCCGACAAGATTGAAGAACGACCGTTCTCTTCCCCGTCTCACCTACACCCACCTACTCTACTGACAAAAGAGCAAGAGAACGACCGTTCTCTCCAGAGAACGACCGTTCCCCGACTCACCTACACCCACCTACATCGCGATCGACCATTCAGAACGACCGTTCTCCTACAGAACGGTCGTTACCCGTCTCACCTACTCCCCTACACCTTGGCCTATATAATGGACTCACAGCATCAAGCTACAAACACACCATCTTCTTCTCTCAATCTTCTCTTGCTTCTAAACATTGTTTTTCTTCTATTTTAAGCTTTAAATATTTATGCTTTGATCAAGTTCTTATTAGTTTCTTTTCATCTTTTGTTATCTTTAAGCTTTAAAAATTTATACTTTGATCAAGTTCTTATTAGTTTCTTTTCAGCTTTTATTATCTATTCAAGCTTTTATGATGAACTCTATAATCTCTTTGTTTTCTTCTTCTTTAATTATGTCTGAGTAGATCCCTTAGTTAGGTTAAGGTTTTTCAAAGGAATTCATGAGCTTTAGGGTTAAACACAAATAGGCTATTCAAATCGATATCTTCACCTTTGTTGATCTTAATGCTTGGATCGAATTGATCACTTGATTTTATGATATTAGGTTTAACTTAGAAAGCGAGAGTTGCTAGGTTGCTAGAAGAAACTTGGGTGAGCAATTTATTCATTACCTGCGAGAGTAGATGTATTGGAGAATTGTGAACAAGTCAAACATATCCTTAATGCTTGTCTACAATTTCTAAAACCAACGAGAGTTAGGATTTTAGGTTGTTAGATAAAGTTATTGATGTCACGAGAGTGAATTGATATTATCTTTATGTTTGAGTTCTAGACTTGTGCTTAAATCATTGCCTGAATAGTTGTTTGATCCTTTGCTCTGAATCTCCTGCGAAATTCCTTAATCTAACGCTTGTTTAATATTATTTTTACAACCGATTTTGCTTTTATTACTTGCTATTTACGAAACCAAACCCTAATTGAATTGTCTTGGCTTTTAATTTAGCTCATTAGATCAAAGTGTGAACTTGGTCTTCGTGGGATCGACCCCTAAGTACTACTTCGTTTGCTGTGCACTTGTAGTAGGAAATAGGGTTTAAAACTCGTGTATCACTCAACCGCAAATTGCAAGACGACTGCAAGAATACTTGTGACAAGTTTCCTAGCAGGAGAGCTCGGAAGCGAAACAGCAAAAGAAAACCGGAAGCATAGGAGAGCAGACACGAACGTCGAGCCACGATGCAAGGCTAGCAGAACCGACCAGATCAAGAGAACGAAGATCTTGCCCGTAGAAGAACGAGAAAAAGCGACGGCCGCCGAGAAGAAGACGTCCGAAGCCACAGAGCCCGAAACGGACGATCACGTAACCAAAGCATAGATGCTTTCAAAAAAAAAAAAGAGGAACTACGGGTGACTTGATCCCTTTTCACAAAGGGTACGTAGGCAGCTCGCTTAAAAAACGAGTTCAGTTGCACCCCTCCATAAAAAAGGGGCTGCGGAGTCCGTATATACATACTCCCGAAGAAAGTTCTAGCAAATTTTCGCAAAATTTCGTGAGGAAGAAGACCCGGATAGACATCGAGACTCAGCATCTCTCGATCCGCCTGGACAAACAAGCAAAGAAGAATTTTGGGAAAGTTCGATAGGACGAACATTGGGACTTAGCGTCTCATTACCCTTCTCGAACAATTTCCCGAGAACATGGATCACGAAGAAGGTCCGGATTAGCATCGAGACTTAGCATCTCGCAATCCATTCGGATAAACGAGCAAAGAAGAGCTCCCGGAAAAGTTCGAGAGGATGAACGTGGGGACTTAGCATCTCACCATCCATCTAGACTCGAAAAATTTCCCGAGAACATCGATAAAAAAAGAATATCCGGGTGAAAATCAAAGATTTAACATCTTGAAAAACCATCCGGAATCCATCACTCGAGCTCCTCCTTGAAGGAACGACAAAATCAAGATTCTTGGAGAAAACGAAGATGCCCGCCTGGACAAAAGGCCTTAACCACTTGATGATGCTAGACGAACTGGACCTAATAAACGAAAGGCGAGATCAAGTGCTCATCCAAATCCAAAACTACCAGCAAGCAGCGGCAAAGTACTACAACTCGAACATACGGAGCCGCAAATTCAAGGAAGGCGACCTCGCCCTCCGCAAAGTTTTCCAGAACACCGCGGAGCCTGACATCCCACGAACGGCGTGACCTGACATCCCACGATCCTGCAGGGAGCGTCGAAGACGATGTTCTTTTAAGCTTATCTTCAGGAGCATTTCACATAGGCAATTAGTGCGAGGTGTAAACCGCGAAATAAGCACGCAAACCCAGTAAGACGCCTGACATGGAAAGATTGTCTTGAACATCTCTGAACGCAGTATCAAACCGTGATGCGATCATGGATCAGGACCTCGATTCCAACCCGGAAGATGGTACGGGCATCGACAGCCGGACGAGGACGAACGTACCAAGGAGGGAGGTTGCTCGCGAGGACCAGCCAGACGACCGCAGGACGGGGCCAACCGAACGTACCGTCTACCGCATCGACCCGAATACACCCGGAAACGACCTAAGGCCTGAATCTCAACTTCCGGTGACAATTTCTCGAACAGGCCGTGAAGGACTTCGACCAAGATTCCATTCTGAGCATTTGAGTCGGAACACATTTGGCTTACTTCGTGCGGATTCAGAAAACGAACGTGAGGTTCCATTTCACGACCGGATGGTGACTTTGCCGGACGGGCCGTTCAGCCTGGCACTTGCCAATCAGTTCCAAACTGACTTAGGCCAATTTCTTCTCGACCACGCCCGCGTGCTGATACTTCCGGACGAGCGCAACCTCGTGACCATCATCCAGACGACCGAACCCGTGCATGGTCGGACCAAGTAGCCGAAGGGTTGCACGTGGACTTGAAGGGTCACTTTGACCATATTTATTTTTAAACTTTGCTAAAATTTATGCAATTGTTTTCTGTGCCACAATCAAGTCTCCTTGACTTGATTTTCTTTATATTCTTCATTCTTCACATTTTGTAAACACTTTTGAATCTTTTCTAATAGAAATTTCTAGTTTTGAGAACTTGTTCTCTCTTTTGTTCTTCGTGAGCAATTTGTTGTTTGGTGCGTCACATCCATTCAACGCCCCTGAGTCCAGCGTCTTGGTGCGTCACATCCAAGGTTGGCTAAGGGTTGGGTATACTGAAGGCCTTCCGCATCCTTCAACGCTCCCATCGATCCACCAGTTCCGGATTTGCTAGTAGCTTATCTCAGTTCATATCCAAATCGACAATACCATTTATTCAAGTGCTAAAAATCGTGGGCAAGTTTGTATCAGGTGGTAGCAGAGCACACTTGAAGGGGTATTTCATCTTCTAAAATTCTGAAACACGTCTCTTATCTCCATCCGGGCCACTTCTTACCTTTGTTTTAAAACGGTTTCAAAAAAAAAAAGAGTTTAATCGTTTTACAACTGAGGAGAAAACTGATACACAAGTTTTAAACCCTTATTTCCTACTGCAAGTGAACAACATACGAAGTAGTATTTAGGGGTCGCTCCCACGAAGACCAGTTTCACACTTTTATCTAATGAGCTAAATCAAAAGCTAAGACAATTCAATTTTGTTTTTGGTTTTGTAAATAGCAAGTAATAAAAGCAAAAATCGGTTTTAAAGATAATATTAAACAAGCATTAGGTCAAGGAATATCGCAGGAGATTCAGAGCGAAGGATCAAGCAACTATTCAGGCAATGATTAAGCATAAGTCTAGAACTCAAACACTAAGATAATATCGATCCACTCTCGTGGTATCAATATCTTTGTCTATCAACCTAGACTTCCTAACTCTCGTTGGTACTAGAAATCGTAGACAAGCTTTAAGGATAGGTTTGATTTGTTCACAATTCTCCAATACATCTACTCTCGCAGGTAATGAATAAATTGCTCACCAATGTTCTTTCTAGAAACCTAGCAACTCTCGCTGTCTAAGTTAAACCTAATATCATAAAATCAAGTGATCAATTCGATTTAAGCATTAAGAACAACAAAGGTGAAGACATCGATTTGAATAGCCTATTTGTGTTTAACCCTAAAGCTCATGAATTCCTTTGACAAACCTTAACCTAACTAAGAGATCTACTCAGACATAATGAAAGGAGAAGAAAACATAGAGATTATTGAATTCATCATAAAAGCTTGAATAGATAATGAAAGTTGAAAATAACTTAATAAGAACTTGAACAAAGCATAAATATAGATAATAAGAACTGAAAGTAAACTTAATAGAACTTGATTAAAGCACAAAGATAGGTAATAAGAACTGAAAGTAAAACTTAATTAAAGCATAAATGTTTAAAGCTTAAAAGAAACTAATAAGAACTTGATAAAAACATAAACATTAAAGCTTAAAAGAGAGAAGAAGCAATGTTTAGAAGCTAGAGAAGAGTGGGAGAAGAAGATGGTGTGTTTTGAAGCATCAAGAGTGAGTCCATTATATAGGCCAAGGTGTAGGGGAGTAGGTGAGACGGGGAACGGTCGTTCTTGTTGGAGAACGGTCGTTCTGGTGGTCGACAGAAGTAGGTGGGTGTTGGTGAGTAGGGAAACGATCGTTCTGGTGGAAGAACGGTCGTTCCGTGCTTGGTTGTTGGTGGAGTAGGTGAGCTTGGGAACGATCGTTCTCTGGAGAGAACGGTCGTTCTATGGCTTTTGTCGGCAAGGTAGGTGAGGTGGGGAACGACCGTTCTGTTGAGGGAACGACCGTTCTGTTGAGGGAACGGTCGTTCTCCGTGGTTGTTTTACACCAAGAACGGTCGTTCTCTTCCGTTGGTCATTTTCTCGTGTTTTCCATATTAACTCGACTCGAACATGTCCGTAAACGCCAAACTCCTTCGGAACTCCGTAAAATCTGTAAAAAGACTCGAAACAACAGAAAAGACTCGAAAAACTAACGAAAGATGCAAATCAAAACTCAAACCGAATATTAAAAACAAATCAAAATACGTTAAAAATACATAATATCAACTCTCCCCAACTAAAACCTTTGCTTGTCCCAAAGCCAAACTAGAGATCTTACAAAGAGGAGAGGTTTGAAAAACGTGTGAAACTCGTAAAACTTATAGGACCATACTCTAAATCAATTGCCGATAAACAGCATTCGCAAGGTTCAGATCAAACTGTACTTCATTGTACTTCTCCATAACCAGAGTAAATAAGTGAAATCTCATGATCAAGCAGAACTCCATATTTAACATTCATTATCAAATGCGTGTACTCTCACAAAGGGAATATCTAACACGTTATGGTCTAGGTATCAAGGTTGGTATTTGGTGGCTCAAGTGTTTTGGTTTCTTTTATCAGTATAAACGGATGCAAATCATTATGCAAAATCACAGTGAGACACGGACCAATTAGGAGGTACACAACTCTCCTTAACTCTAATCCTTCTACCCATATTTAACAAAGTCACAAACAAGAACATGATTTCTTTTAACGTTTCATGAAATTTAAAGATATTACCATGACGACTTTCCCGGTTCCTTCTGTTTTATTTTTATTTATTTAAATATTTTTTCTCTTTTTCTTTTTCTCTTTTTTTTTTTTATATATATTGGAGAATGGAACCGGTTAGTCTCTAAGATCTGCATCAAAAGAATTTCAACAATGTAAGCTTATTTCTTGAATGTGAATAAAATCTTCTACCCATTTAAAAGTTCATCCTCTTTTGAAACGAAAATTTTCGATGAATATATTCAAAAAGAGATCACTTTTCTAGACACATCCCATGAGTTTAATCAGAAAGAGACCACCTATCTAGACACAGTCCTAAAGAAAAGTTGTGTCGGTCCGTATACTCCATAGTTTTTGCACATGAATGCAATGACATTAAACGAAAATAAGTGGGTTTCAACATGGAAATGGTAAGAGTGTGGTACTAGACTAAGGATAAGTCTAGCCATTTGGAGTTAGCAAAGATTGGTAGAAATGATGCAAATAAAACTCCAAATGTAAAATCCAATACATGATTATCAACCCCCTAAGTGAGATAAATTAAGTCCATATTAAGTTCCAATAATTCGATTAAGTTCAGATGATTTGAGAAATTCACTAAATGATCAAGTTATGGATTTTTCTGCGTTTCCAAACTATCCTCAAACAATGCTAAACAGTGGTAAGGCAATGACATCGAACATGTTGCAATTCCAAAAAGTTTAACAAATTCACACAGTGTTTTGACTCGATAATTTTTTTTTTTTTTTTTGTTTTTGAAAATCTAAACACACCAAAATAAAACATAAGAAATATATTTTATTTTTTTTATTTTTTTGTTTTTTGAATATCTAAACACACTAAAATAAAATTTTTTTTTATTATTTTTTTGTTTTTGAAAATCTAAACACACCACAAAATTTTTTTTTTTTGTTTTTGAAAAATCTAAACACACCAAAATAGAACATAAGAAATAAACATCCATAAAACACACCGTTAGTATACAAATGAATCCCTCCCCAGACTTATTTTTAAGCGTCCCGGTTGAAACAAAACTGAAAGAAAAACCCGTAAAATAAGAGTGTCATGAAAAGAAAAATAAAAGAAAAAAAATGGATATAACAAGGGTGATAGAAATAACCACAAGCTCAGTGGTCGCTGGTGGAGCTATCGGTGCTGATCTCTCTCCTTCATCCGCTCAACCGATCTTGTCTCGCCTTGGTCCTCCTCTCATGGTCATCGCTGGAGTCGTCGCTGTCATCTCCTCGTGTCTGCGAACCTGATGCACAAGAACAAGGTTGACTCTTCTGGATCGCTCCCCAGATCTTCCTCATCATCGAGTTGTTCTTCTTTTGCGATTTGATGATCCACTGGAGTTGTTACGACATGTAATCTGCTGGAGGGCTCGGCGGTAAGCGGTATCTGTCAGCGCTGTGTGGGAGGAGTTGTTGTGGCTGTGATTCTTCTTCTTCTTCGATATCATCTCCACCCTCCGCCATCTCATCATCACTCTCGTCGTCAGGCTGCGGTGCGCGCTGTGGTCTATGTATCTTGCGAGGTCGCGAGACTTGTGCGACTTGCCCCGCTGGATCTGGTATCAAAAACTCCTGACCAATATCAAACTCCAAACTGTCCTGATCAATGAGAGAAGTGATACCTCTGTTCGGGAGTCTACAAAAAAGGGCCACTCCGTCGCGCCCATAGAACTGGTAGACGTCCTTCTTGTTGAGGACTGTGCAACGGATGAGATGGTCGATGTCAATACTCTCCCATTTGTTCAGAACTTCCTCCTCGGACAGATCAACCTGCGTGTGTTGGAAGGTAGGTGTGAGGATGTTGCTTACATATGCTATCTTTGGAGGCCTCGTCTTGATCTTCACCAACATGTCACACAACACAGCAGCATAGTTCTCAGTAGGACCGTCCGTATCTGCGTACATCGGAATGAGATGCTTCACTCCATAGAAGAGCATCCACAACTCATCATCTCGTACAGCTCCCGATTCCTTCTTGCAGAAGAAGGTGTTGCTTATGATCTTTACCACAACTCTCAAAACCGGATTCCTGATCGCGGTTATCTTAGCGTTTCGCGGAACATACTGCCCACTAGCAATGATCGCCCAGAACTCATCCGCTTCTTCTTTGTTGAACTTGGAGAACTTGACGTCTTCTCCTTTGTGGAAGCCATACACATCGCAAATCTCGAAGAGGCTGTATTGGTAGTGCTTCTTGTTGAGGAAGA
The DNA here is from genome assembly GCA_010577795.1 of Isatis tinctoria. NCBI lineage: Eukaryota > Viridiplantae > Streptophyta > Magnoliopsida > Brassicales > Brassicaceae > Isatis > Isatis tinctoria. The sequence goes on along the minus strand of CM021248.1, from coordinate 11,589,802 downwards.
ATGTGAGAGTACCCTCACTTGCCCTTGGTTTTTCGGGATTGGCGTAGGTGAGACGGCAAGTTGCGAGGAACTCCTTCACCAACTTAGGATAGATGGGCACGTTGATCTTCCACAGTCGTCCGAACCCAATGTTCTCGAACACAGTCTCCACATCCTCTTTCAGACCCAATGCCTCCAATGTAGCCTCACTACCCAACCGGTTAGGCATAAGCTTCGTTTGTCGCAAGTCCGCCAAATACTTGGTGTCGTATGCATCCCACTTTCCGGTTATGGGTCTGTTGAGCGGGTTCTTGTCACGCGTTGTCTTACGCTTCCTGCTCGTGTTGCTAGAGCTTCCCACTTCTCGTTGAACCTCGCTCATCCTACAAAATCGACAAATTTCGATCCATTTTAGCAAATTTGCACAAAAAATTTTCATGAGCTTTTTTTCATGGAAAATTCATCAAGCATTTGTCAAACATGAGTTCATATATCATTAAGAACAAGAATCAATCTTCTTCAAAGCATTGAATTCGACATGGTCGGATTTGTTTGAACAACCAAAACCCAATTTCGATTTTTGCTATGAAACCATCAATTCAACCTAAAATCAAGCTCCTATATCCATCCTAGATAAGAATCTAGCAATATTTCATCATCAAACAACAATGGACACAAGAGACAAGCAATTTTCTTCATGAAAGGCGAATTAGTTCCAAGGAATTTCGAACTCATACCTTTCTTAATCGTGAGAATGGTTTCCAGAATCAGAAAGAGCTCGAAAAATTGAGTGGATTAGCACCAAGAATTGATAAAAACCCCCAAAATTTGAGAGAGTTATGGTTGATTCAATTTTTTTTAGGTATTGTTCTTCAAGGAAGAAGAAGAACGATGAGGATGAGGAAATGAAAGAAATTGATCGTTCTTCTCAGTTAAACATTGTGTTTTCCGGTTCAATCTTAGTTAAAACCAGTTTAGATTTGAATTTGGGGGAGAAATCGAACCTGGGAACGATCGTTCTTACCCCGGAACGACCGTTCTGATGTGGATTCGTGCGAAGAACGACCGTTCTACGAGGAGAACGATCGTTCTAGCGTAAACTTTCAATGCGAGTTCACGGATGGCTACAGATCGACCGTTCTTCTCTGGGAACGATCGTTCTGTCGTGTAGAACAACCATTCTTGTTAGGAACGATCGATCTCTTCACTCCCAGCAGAGCGGTTTCTCGAACACTCAATAAAAGCCTGCAAAAAACAGTCTCAAACAAAACAAGAGACGTAAATAAAACAAGAACTAAAAACTTCACGATATTTACATGTTACCTGGTGGGTTGCCTCCCACGAAAGCGCTTGTTTTACGTCGCTAAGCTTGACGTGGAGAGTTGATTATGCTTGAGGAGGCTCGGTCAAGGGAGTTTCTTCCCCGTCTCCGAGTTGTGTGTCTGCAAGATATGGTTTCAATCGCTGTCCATTGACCACGAACTCTTCTCCTTTGGTGTTGAACAAGATGACAGCTCCATATGGTCGCACTTCCTTTATGGTGAAGGGCCCAGACCATCTCGATCGCAACTTCCCGGGAAACAGCTTCAGCCGAGAGTTGAAGAGTAGAACCTGGTCGTTGGGGGCGAAGTTACGAGATTTTGGAGTTCTCATAGGCGAGATGCCTAATCTCCTGAAGCTCGTGTAGCTGCATCATGCATCGTTCTGAAGCCGGCTTAATGTCATAGTTGAGCAGCTTGACAGCCCATGCGGCTTTGAATTCGAGCTCAACGGGGAGGTGACAGTCTTTGCCGTAAACAAGGTGGAAAGGAGTGGTCTCGAGAGGCGTTTTGTAGGCGGTCCTGTATGCCCATAGAGCGTCCTCTAGCTTGGAAGACCAGTCCTTCCGAGTTGTACTCACAGTCTTCTGAAGGATGCTCTTGATTTCGCGGTTAGATATCTCAACTTACCCACTCGTTAACGGATGGTAAGGCGTTGCGACCTTGTGCTTTACACCGTTCTTGCGTAATAGATTCTCGAAGATCTTGTTGATGAAGTGAGAGCCTCCATCGCTGATGACAACTCGCGGAACACCAAATCTAGGGAAAATGATTGATTTGAACATCTTTATCACCACCCTCGCATCATTCGTGGGACTCGCCAATGCCTCAACCCAATTAGACACATAGTCAACAGCCACGAGTATGTACTCATTCCCGAAAGAAGATGGGAATGGTCCCATAAAATCAATGCCCCATACGTCAAAGACCTCCGCTTCGAGAATGAAGTTCTGTGGCATCTCATTGCGCTTGCTGATGTTCCCCAGTCGCTGGCATGAATCGCATCTAGAGATAAAGCGCTGAGCATCTTTAAACATTGTTGGCCACCAATATCCGGCTTGCAGAACCTTGGACACTGTCTTGAAAGTAGCGAAGTGTCCGGCATAGGAAGAGCCATGACTGTGAAATAGAATCTCCGATATCTCCTCCTCAGCCATGCAACGTCTGAATACTCCATCTGGGCAATGCTTGTACAGGTACGGCTCATCCCAGAAGTAATGGCGAATATCCTTTAGGAATTTCTTCCTTTTGTTGCTCACAAAACCGTGAGGTTCTAGATCAGCAGCTAGGTAATTTGCAATCTCACCAAACCAAGGAATCTGAGGATGTTGGCTGCTTTCGGTTTGGTTGCAGAATTCGGACTGAGCAGGTGCTCGCTGGGTGGGAGCACGTGCTTCCTCGATTTGGAATGTTCTGATCGAGTAAACCTGTTCTTCAGGGAGGCTGTCATTGAGTGGGAGTTCTTCATCAATCCTCATCCTGGATAAATGGTCGGCAGCTCCATTATCTATTCGCTTCTTGTCTTTGATCTCCAGGCCGAATTCTTGAAGTAGGAGAATCCACCTAAGTAGCCGCTGCTTAGCATCTTTCTTGGTTAGCAGATACTTGAGTGCTGCATGATCGGTATGAACTATGACCTTTGATCCAATGAGATAGGACCGAAATTTCTCAAAGGCGAAGACGACGGCCAGAAGCTCCTTTTCTGTCGTAGCATACTTGCACTGAGCATCATCCAATGTGCGACTGGCGTAGTAGATAACGTGGAGCTTCTTGTCTTTCCTCTGGCCGAGAACTGCACCAACAGCATAGTCGCTAGCATCCGTCATAACCTCGAAAGGTAAGCTCCAATCTGGTGGCTACACAATGGGTGCGCTGACCAATGCTCCTTTGATCGTATGAAAAGCCTCAAGACAGTTGCTATCAAATTCGAACTTCACCTCCTTGCACAACAGCCTCGTGAGGGGTCTAGCCATCTTTGAAAAATCCTTGATGAACCTGTGATAGAAGCCTGCATGCCCCAGAAAGCTGCGGATCCCCTTGACAGAAGTAGGTCGTTGTAGGTTGATCATAAACTCGATCTTAGCTTTATCCACTTCGATGCCATCTTCTGATATGTGATGCCCAAGTACAATCCCGTTCCTGACCATGAAGTGACACTTCTCCCAATTTAGAACTAGGTGTTTTTCCTCACATCGCTGAAGTACCCTGCATAGATTAGATAAACAGTGAGAGAAAGAGTCTCCATACACCGAGAAGTCATCCATGAACACCTCCATTATATCTTTGATCAAGTTGGTAAAAATTGACATCACGCATCGCTGGAAAGTTGTCGGAGCATTGCACAATCCGAATGGCATGCGCCGGTAGGCGAATGTGCCATAAGGACATGTGAATGTTGTCTTCTCCTGGTCGTCTGGATGGATGGGGACCTGAAAGAAACCTGAGTAACCATCTAAAAAACAGTAGTATGGACGGTTAGCAAGTCTTTCAAGCATCTGATCAATAAAGGGCAAAGGGAAATGATCCTTGCGAGTTGCAGCATTCAGTTTACGATAATCTATGCACATTCTATGGCCGGTTATGGTCCTAGTTGGTATCAGTTCATTCCTATCATTCTTTATTACAGTGATTCCACCTTTCTTAGGAACTACATGAACTGGACTAACCCAAGTACTATCAGAAATAGCATAAATTACACCGGCTTCTAGAAGTTTCATTATCTCCTTTTTAACAACATCTTTCAGATTCGGATTCAATCTCCTTTGATGTTCTATAGAACTCATCGATTCATTTTCTAGATGTATCCTATGCATGCAAAGATCAGGGGAGATGCCAGTGATATCATCAAGTGAATACCCTATAGCCTTTCTATACTTCCTAAGCTCGCATAAAAGTAAAGCTACTTCCACATTATTCAAATCAGCATTCACAATCACTGGGTAAGTTGAGTTCGTTCCAAGGAATGCGTACCTGAGCCCAGCTGGAAGAGTTTTGAGCTCGAGTTTGGGTGCTTTCAATTCGCTCCAAGGGCTGTCTATCGGGTCAAGTGGCGGAGTGGGTGCTCCGTCTGTTTCTGCCGAGTTCTCCTCATCATCTAGGCTCGTGTACGCTACCATTCGCTCCATTTTTTGGCTGGAATCCAGCATCTTGGCAAAGCTATCGGCATCCTCGCTCAGGAAACCATGCTCTCTTTCAGCTAGAGTTAGGGCGGTTTCAAGAGGATCCGGGCACAGGAGCTCTTCAGCTGCCTCATCATATACATCATCCACGCCTTCCACACTGAAGGTCTGTCCATCCATCATCGGTTTCTTCAACAATTTATCCATCTCGAATGACATTACCATGTCGCCTAGCTGAAGGTCAATCACTCCATTCTGTACATCGATTATTGCACCAGCTGTGCATAAGAATGGCCGACCAAGAATCAGAGGGTCTTTCGGTTCTTCTTCAAGCTCTAGAACCACGAAATCAGCTGGGATGAGTGTGTCTCCAATTCGCACATGAAGATCTTCTAACATACCCACTGGAAGCTTTGTTGATTTGTCTGCGAAGACCAATGAGATGCGCGTGGGTTTGAAATTTGTGAACCCTAACCGTTTTGCCACAGAGTATGGCATAAGGTTGACACTGGAACCGAGATCACACAGAGAGCATGCGAATGTCATGGGGCCGATCTTGACTGATAAAACGAATCTGCCAGGATCGCTTCTCTTCTTAAGGACCTTGTTCTGCAGAACAGCACTGCACTCTTTGGAGACTACCATCACGTTTTCCTCCTCAGCTACTTTTTCGGAGACTAGGGTTTTCACGTACCGTTTGAGAGCTGGTATCATCTGAACGGCATCCGTGAGAGGCAGCTTCACGGTTAGGTCTCTGAGCATCTCTCTGCATTTAGCATCCTCTAAGTCCTTGCGAGACTTCTTTGGTGGTACAGGGTATGGGACCTTGGGTTTGTATACCCTTGCTTCTGGATTGCTGGCCGAAGTTGTTGGAGTTTCTCGGCTGAGCATGTCCTCGGTTGACGGACCAGGGTGCTCGGTTGTCGCTTCTTTTCCTTTTGCCGATCCGGAAGTTGTTTCCGAATTTAATGTTTTCCCGCTCCTTAGCTTGATGGCGTTGACAAACTCCTTCCTAGGTGCTTCAGCTTTTCCAGGCAGAGTCCCTGGTGTTCTTTTTATAGACTCAGCGGTTTGTGCAATCTGAACATCCAGTTACTTCATGTGGGTCCATGCAGCCTCATACTTCCCATTAAGATCAACATACATAGTGTCAACTTTGGAGTTGATCTCTGCTGCCGCCTTTTGTTGACTCGCCATCAACTGCTGCATCATGTTCTTCTGCTCGTCTTGGGAGCCGGTTGCTGAAGATGAAGGCTGCGAGTTTGTGAAAGGCTGGGGCTCCGAGTTTGTGAAAGGCTGCCTTGGCTGATTCCCTCCTTGGAAACTGTTCTGCTTAGGAACGAATGGTCGGTTCTGGTAGTTGTTGGAGTAGTTCTTCTGAAAACCCATATGTGACTGATTTCCTTGCTTAGGATAAGTTTGATCTTGCGGATTCTCCACATTGGTGCTCCTATAGGACAGGTTCGGATGAGTGTTGAAGCCTTGGTTGTTGAAACCGCGGTTCTGGCCAAAACTTTGTCACGTCACATAATTCACCTCCATCTGATCATTCTCGGTTTCTTCCTCATAGGCTTGAGCGATAGGTGCTTCCCCATTCTTGTCCACAAAGTGGACTGACTTCTGGTTCTTTTTTAGCAAAAGGTTAACCATGGTCGAGAGCTCATCAATCTTCTTGGTGTCCACACTGTTGACCTTCTTCCTGTCGTACTCCGGGCTTGGTTCTCGATCAGCTCCGAGCTCCTTCTTTTGACTTAGTGTAGAAATCACCGTTACTAGCTGCATTCAGGGCGTTTCTATAGTCCCAATCTACTCCGTCATAGAAGGTGCTGAGCAGCTGCTCATCACTAAACCCATGGTGAGGGCACTCGCGCTTGTACTCCTTAAACCGCTCCCATGCTTCATTGAAGGATTCGCTGGATTGTTGCTCGAATGAGGAGATCTTGTTCCTCAAGGCTGCGGTCTTGGATTTCGTGTAGAACTTATCCAAGAAGGCTGCTCGCGCATTAGCCCAAGTCGGTAGAGAGCCTGGTGGTAAAGATTTTAACCACCGTGATGCTTTTCCCGTAAGAGAGAAAGGGAAAAGCTTGCACTTCAAGAAATCTGGAGGTACACCATTGGAGCCGGTTGTACTACAGATCTCTTCGAAGTTCTCGATGTGATCCATCGGAATCTCAGCAGGCAGACCGTGGAACAGGTGTTGCTTCATGAGGGCGATCATTTGATGCTTGATCTCGTAATCTTGCCTCTGGATGGTCAGGGTAACGATCGCAGATCGATCCTGGTAGTATGCGTGAGCCGCATCTTTGTCCCCGAAAGCAGGTTGTGCAATGAGTTGCCTCTCCTATTGCAAACAAAGCTGCTCCATGGCTGCCTGAAGTTGTTGCAGCTGAGCTGCGATGTCTATTTGTCCGCCCATCTCTGAGTTGGCGGTGTCAGACGTTTCTGCTTCTTTAACGGGTGTGCTGTGTCTTCTGTTTCCTCGTTCTATCCTTGCTAGCTCGTCGTTTGTCAAGCTAAGAAGGTCCTTGTTTTTGCTCCTCGTGCTCCTTGTGGACATGCACCTGAAACACAAAAACAAAAGAAGAAAAGAACACAGGTTTAGTAAAGTTCTTAGTCTAATAATTCAGCCGTAAACCAAAGGTGAATATTTGGTCCCCGGCAACGGCGCCAAAAACTTGATACACGAGTTTTAAACCCTTATTTCCTACTGCAAATGCACAGCATACGAAGTAGTATTTAGGGGTCGATCCCACGAAGACCAGTTTTACACTTTGATCTAATGAGCTAAATCAAAAGCTAAGACAATTCAATTTTGTTTTTGGTTTTGTAAATAGCAAGTAATAAAAGCAAAAATCGGTTTTAAAGATAATATTAAACAAGCGTTAGGTCAAGGAATATCGCAGGAGATTCAGTGCCCACGCGTGTTTTTGTTATGCGTTGCGAGAACGCGTCTTCAGATGGATGCAGAGGCATCACTTACTAACGTGTTTTCTTGCTTTGGCTATTTACTTTATGTTGCTTCAGCTATCTTTATTTGCTTCCGCTATTCTATGATTGTTTGATTGTGTGTTGCATGATGGGGACTGGGTTGGGTATCCTTGTTGTTTATGTTCTGGACTCACTAAGTAATCTCCCGATTACTTGCCCTTTTCCCTTTCCTCCCCCCTCTTGCAAGTAACCTGTAGTAAGCTGATAGAGCGAGCGGCGGAACGTTAGGACATCGGAAGTAGTTTTCTTGACTTTTTGTAAAGGACTCGTTTGTGAGAATGTTTTCTTTTCGGATTTCTAAGGTGCACTGTACGGTTTGTATTTGTACAAGTTGGATTTGAATTTTATAAATGAAATGAAATGTTTTATGAACTTAACTGGCTCAATGATATTAGTCTTGTCCGGACTAACACAACTCGAGACCAAAGTACGGGTTGAAAAGCCTTAGGCCGCGGTCGAGAGGTAAACGGTGTTAGGTAATGGGACGGCTCTGTTTTCGGACTTCATCCTGGAATGAGCTGACTCGTTACTTAACCCTGTACTGTGGCATCTCCGGGTCGGCTAGTCTGTGCGGTCGTTCGTGTTCTTGTTTGATTGTCGTTCGATCGCATAAAGGGATTGGCCGTTCCATGTTCTTGTTTGATTGTTGGTCGGCCGGTCCTGTCTAGTCCGGTTCATGGGTGTTACCTATGGAGACTTTGAATTACTCGACCCGGGAAAAGACTTACACAGACAACGATTTAAACTTAATCCAAGTTGAAGTTGGCGTCCATGAATCAACAAAAGTCGGTCCGAACCAATGTCAGAACAAGCGGTGGTCTGATAAAAGGTTTTGGCCCGTGGGATGGCCCAAGAAGACTAAGTCGGCGGCTGGGAAAAAAGGACTAATTTCCCACATCGCTAGAAAGGAGTTTTAGCGCCCTAGGATCATTAGTATATATATGTATGCTTGTACTAGGGTTAACGGCATCCAATTCGGAGTATAAGAGCTTTTGTGATATAAGATACTAAGCATTCACGAATTTTCTTGTACTTCAGAAAATATTTAATAAAATCATCTTTTTACAATTTCGGTCCTTTTTGTTCTTATAAAATAGAGGTTTCGAGCCTCCATAAAATATAAGTTTTGATTGTGTGAATTTCGGCTCTCACAAGTTTAAATACTGAAAAAAATCCATACATACTATTGAAAGAGTCACCAAAACAAATAAGTTTTTTCTTGTCTTTCAAAGCAAGCACCAAAAGAGCAAATGCATTATCCGAGTCCCCATAAAATATAAGTTTTGATTGTGTGAATTTCGGCTCTCACAAGTTTAAATACTGAAAAATCCATACATACTATGGAAAGAGTCAGCAAAACAAATAAGGTTTTTCTTGTCTTTCAAACCAAGCACCAAAAGAGCAAATGCATTATCCGAGTCTATACATACAAAAATTAGAAGTTAGGATCTTGTAGAATACGTATAAACATGTCAATTATGAAACTTAGAACTAATTTACCTTATAGCTAAGAATACAAAGCGTACTAGCTATAGATGAGCATTACAAATATTGAAAGATTTTGTTACGGAATATTGGAAGATTATGTAATATGCTATAGGGTGTCTTCAGGTTTAATTCGGATATCGGGTAATATCCATTCGGGTTTGGATATCCAATTTCATATAACTCAAGATCCGTTTTATGTTATTTCACACTATCTGTATTCGTACCGAACTGTCTATATCGACTTAGGTTCGGGTTTGGAATTCGCATCCGGGTTTTTTGCCCACCCATAAATTTGCATATCAAACTGATAATTATCACCGTTATGTATCTCTGTTCTGCAGCAGTGTGAATAGGAGTACCATATTGGATGTCTGAGTATTCAGACCATTGTGGACTTATAGGTGACTGCATGTAGCTTTATCCCTAGCTTACAATTTTCTGCGTTTTCAATTGTTTACACTGATTTCAGCTTATACAGGATAATATTGTTTTCTTACAGGAATTACCTAAAGGAAATTGGTTTGGCTCTATGGACTGTACGAGGATCAACTCCACATTGCATACTGCTTGATGGGGGCGGAGAATATTTCTGATTCGTCACTGGAAAAAATATGCATGAAGCAAGAAAGAACTAGTGTTGATTCCATGAGTCATATGGACATCAGATGGAGACTGATCAGCGGCAAAGTTACTTCTCGTAAAAGCCGTACGTTGTGATATTATGTGTTTTTAATGTATTTTGATTCGTTTTTAGTATTCGGTTTGAGTTTTGATTTGCATCTTTCGTTAGTTTTTCGAGTCTTTTCGTTTGTTTTGAGTCTTTTTACAGATTCTATGGAGTTCCGAAGGAGTTTGGCGTTTACGGACATACTCGAGTCAAGTTAAGATGGAAAAACGAGAAAAGGACCAAACACAAGAGAACGACCGTTCTGAAGAAGAACGATCGTTCTGGCCAAGCAAAGGAACGACCGTTCTATCACGGAACGATCGTTCCACACTTCACCAACCCTGCCGACAAAAATAGGAGATCGACCGTTCTATCCCATGTGCCCGTTCCACACTTCACCTACTCTGCCAACAAAAGCACTAGGGAACGATCGTTCTCCCCTCAGAACGATCGTTCCCCATCTCACCTACCACCACGTTTGTCGATAGACCATTGGGAACGATCGTTCTCCACCTAGAACGACCGTTCCCCGTCTTACCTACTCCCCTACACCTTGGCCTATATAATGGACTCATAACACCAAGCTACAAACACATCATATTCTTCTCCCACTCTTCTCTAGCTTCAAAGCATTGCTCCTTCTCTATTTTAAGCTTTCATGTTTATGTTTTTTATTAAGTTCTTATTAGTTTCTTTTACGCTTTAAACATTTATGCTTTAATTAAGTTTACTTTCAGTTCTTATTTTCTATCTTTATGCTTTAATTAAGTTTACTTTCAGTCCTTATTATCTATATTTATGCTCTAAATAAGTTCTTACAAGTTTATTTCCAGCTTTCATTATCTATATTTATGGTTTGTTCAAGTTCTTATTAAGTTATTTTCAGCTTTCATTAACTATTCAAGCTTTTATAATGAACTCTATAATCTCTTTGTTTTCTTCTTTAACTATGTCTGAGTAGATCTCTTAGTTAGGTTAAGGTTTGTCAAAGGAATTCATGACCTTTAGGGTTAAACACAAATAGGCTATTCAAATCAACGTCTTCACTTTTGTTGTTCTTAATGCTTAGATCGAATTGATCACTTGATTTTATGATATTAGGTTTAACTTAAACAGCGAGAGTCGCTAGGTTGCTAGAAAGAACATTTGTGAGCAATTTATTCATTACCTGCGAGAGTAGATGTATTGGAGAATTGTGAACATATTAAACCTGATTCTAAAGCTTGTCTACGATTTCTAGTTCCAGCGAGAGTTAGGATTTCTAGGTTGATAGACAAAGATATTGATACCACGAGAGTGGATTGATATTATCTTAGTGTTTGAGTTCTAGACTTATGCTTAATCATTGCCTGAATAGTTGTTTGATCTGTTGCTCTGAATCTCCTGCGATATTACTTGACCTAACGCTTGTTTAATATTATCTTTACAACCGATTTCGATTTTATTATTGCTATCTACAAAAACCAAAAACATATTTGAATTGTCTTAGCTTTTGATTTAGCTCATTAGATCAAAGTGTGAAACTGGTCTTCGTGGGATCGACCCCTAAATACTACTTTGTATGTTGTGCACTTGCAGTAGGAAATAAGGGTTTAAAACTCGTGTATCAAGTTTTTGGCGCCGTTGCCGGGGAACAAATTTTCACCTTTGGTTTACGGCTGAATTATTACTTTACTGAACCGTTTTCTCTTCTTCTTTGTTTTTTGTGTTTCAGGTGCATGTCCACAAGGAGCACGAGGAGTAAAAACAACAAAGACCTTCTTAGCTTGACAAACGACGAGCTAGCAAGGATAGAACGAGGAAACAAAAGACGCAACACACCCGTTAAAGAAGCAGAAACATCTGACACCGCCAACTCAGAGATGGGCGGACAAATAGACATCGCAGCTCAGCTGCAACAATTTCAAGAAGCCATGGAGCAGCTTCGTTTGCAACAGGAGAGGCAACTCGTTGCACAACCTGGTTTCGGGGACAAAGATGCGGCTCACACATACTACCAGGATCGATCTGCGATAGTTACCCCGACCATCCAGAGGCAAGATTACGAGATCAAACCTCAAATGATCGGCCTCGTGAAGCAACACCTGTTCCACGGTCTACCTGCTGAGATTCCGATGGATCACATCGAGAACTTCGAAGAGATCTGTAGCACAACCGGCTCCAATGGTGTGCCTCCAGATTTCTTGAAGTGCAAGCTTTTCCCCTTCTCTTTTACGGGAAAAGCATCACGGTGGTTAAAATCTTTACCACCAGGCTCTCTACCGACTTGGGCCGATGCACGAGGAGCCTTCTTGGATAAGTTCTACACGAAATCCAAGACCGCAGCCTTGAGGAACAAGATCTCCTCATTCGAGCAACAGTCCGGCGAATCCTTCAATGAAGCATGAGAGCGGTTTAAGGAGTACAAGCGCGAGTGCCCTCACCATGGGTTTAGTGATGAGCAGCTGCTCAGCACCTTCTATGACGGAGTAAATTGGGACTACAGAAACGCCCTGAATGCAGCTAGTAACGGTGACTTCTACACTAAGTCAAAGGAAGGAGCTCTGGAGCTGATCGAGAACCTAGCCGCAAGTTCCAGCAACAAATGCCCGGAGTACGACAGGAAGAAGGTCAACAGTGTGGACTCCAAGAAGATTGATGAGCTCGCGGCCATGGTTAACCTTTTGCTAAAAAAGAACCAGAAGTCAGTTCACTTTGTGGACGAGAATGGGGAAGCACCTATCGCTCAAGCCTATGAGGAAGAAACCGGGAATGATCAGATGGAGGTGAATTATGTGACAGGACAAAGTTTCGGGCAGAACCGCGGTTTCAACAACCAAGGCTTCATCACTCATCCAAACCTGTCGTATAGTAGCACCAATGTGGAGAATCCGCAGGATCAGGTTTATCCTAAGCAAGGAAATCAGCCACAGATGGGTTTTCAGAAGAACTACTCCAACAACTACCAGAACCGGCCATTCGTTCCTAACCAGAACCGTTTCCAAGGAGGGAATCAGCCAAGGCACCCTTTCACAAACTTGCAGCCCCAGCCTTTCACAAATCCGCAACCTTCATCTTCAGCAACCAGCTACCAAGACGAGCTGAAGAACATGATGCAGCAGTTGATGGCGAGTCAACAAAAGGCGGCAGCAGAAATCAACTCCAAAGTTGACACTATGTATATTGATCTTAATGGGAAGTATGAGGCTGTATGGACCCACATGAAGCAACTGGATGTTCAGATTGCACAAACTGCCGAGTCTATAAAAAGAACACCAGGGACTCTGCCTGGAAAAGCTGAAGCACCTAGGAAGGAGTCAACGCCATCGAGCTAAGGAGTGGGAAAACATTGAACTCAGAAACAATCGCCGGATCGGAAAAAGGAAAAGAAGCGACAACCGAGCACCCTGGCCCGCCAACCGAGCACATGCTCAGCCAAGAAACTCCAACAACGTCGGCCAGCAATCCAGAAGCAAGGGTATACAAACCCAAGGTCCCATACCCTGTACCACCCAAGAAGTCTCGCAAGGACTTAGAGGATGCTAAATGCAGAGAGATGCTCAGAGACCTAACCGTGAAGCTGCCTCTCACGGACGCCGTTCAGATGATACCGGCTCTCAAACGGTATGTGAAAACCTTAGTCTCCGGAAAAATAGCTGAGGAGGAAAACGTGATGGTAGTCTCCAAAGAGTGCAGTGCTGTTCTACAGAACAAAGTCCTTAAGAAGAGAAGCGATCCTGGCAGATTCGTTTTATCAGTCAAGATCGGCCCCATGACATTCGCATGCTCTATGTGCGATCTCGGTTCCAGTGTCAACCTTATGCCATACTCTGTGGCAAAACGGTTAGGGTTCACAAATTTCAAACCCACACGCATCTCATTGGTCTTCGCAGACAGATCAACAAAACTTCCGGTGGGTATGTTAGAAGATCTTCATGTGTGAATTGGAGACACACTCATCCCAGCTGATTTCGTGGTTCTAGAGCTTGAAGAAGAACCGAAAGACCCTCTTATTCTTCGCCGGCCATTCTTATGCACAGCTGGTGCAATAATCGATGTACAGAATGGAGTGATTGACCTTCAGCTAGGCGACATGGTAATGTCATTCGAGATGGATAAATTGTTGAAGAAACCGATGATGGATGGACAGACCTTCACTGTGGAAGGCGTGGATGATGTATATGATGAGGCAGCTGAAGAACTTCTGTGCCCGGATCCTCTTGAAACCGCTCTAACTCTGGCTAAAAGAGAGCATGGTTTCCTGAGCGAGGATGCCGACAGCTTTGCCAAGATGCTAGATTCCAGCCCAAGAATGGAGCAAATGGTAGCGTACACGAGCCTAGATGATGAGGAGAACTCGGCAGAAATAGACGGAGCACCCGCTCCAACCCCACGAGCACCTGCTCCGCCACTTGACCCGATAGACAGCCCTTGGAGCGAATTGAAAGCACCGAAACTGGAGCTCAAAACCCTTCCAGCGGGGCTCAGGTACGCATTCCTTGGAACGAACTCAACTTACCCGGTAATTGTGAATGCTGATTTGAATAATGTGGAAGTAGCTTTACTTTTATGCGAGCTTAGGAAGTATAGAAAGGCTATAGGGTATTCGCTCGATGATATCACTGGCATCTCCCCTGATCTTTGCATGCATAGGATACATCTAGAAAATGAATCGATGAGTACTATAGAACATCAAAGGAGGTTGAATCCGAATCTGAAAGATGTTGTTAAAAAGGAGATAATGAAACTTCTAGAAGCCGGTGTAATTTATGCTATTTTTGATAGTACTTGGGTTAGTCCAGTTCATGTAGTTCCTAAGAAAGGTGGAATCACTGTAATAAAGAATGATAGGAATGAACTGATACCAACTAGGACCATAACCGGCCATATAATGTGCATAGATTATCGTAAACTGAATGCTGCAACTCCCAAGGATCACTTCCCTTTGCCCTTTATTGATCAGATGCTTGAAAGACTTGCTAACCGTCCATACTACTGTTTTTTAGATGGTTACTCAGGTTTCTTTCAGGTCCCCATCCATCCAGACGACCAGGAGAAGACAACATTCACATGTCCTTATGGCATATTCGCTTACCGGGGCATGCCATTCGGATTGTGCAATGCTCCGGCAACTTTCCAGCGATGCGTGATGTCCATTTTTACCGACTTGGTCGAAGACGTAATAGATGTGTTCATGGATGATTTCTCCGTGTATGGAGACTCTTTCTCTCACTGTTTATCTAATCTATGCAGGGTACTTCAGCGATGTGAGGAAAAACACCTAGTTCTAAATTGGGAGAAGTGTCACTTCATGGTCAGGAATGGGATTGTACTTGGGCATCGCATATCAGAAGATGGCATCGAAGTGGATAAAGCTAAGATCGAGGTAATGATGAACCTACAACCACCTACTTCTGTCAAGGGAATCCGCAGCTTTCTGGGGCATGCAGGCTTCTATCGCAGGTTCATCAAGGATTTTTCAAAGATAGCTAGACCCCTCACGAGGCTGTTGTGCAAGGAGGTGAAGTTCGAATTTGATAGCGACTGTCTTGAGGCTTTTCATACGATCAAAGGAGCATTGGTCAGCGCACCCATTGTGCAGCCACCAGATTGGAGCCTACCTTTCGAGGTTATGATGGATGCTAGCGACTATGCTGTTGATGCAGTGCTCGGCCAGAGGAAAGACAAGAAGCTCCACGTTATCTACTACGCCAGTCGCACATTGGATGATGCTCAGTGCAAGTATGCTACGACGGAAAAGGAGCTTCTGGCCGTCATCTTCGCCTTTGAGAAGTTTCGGTCCTATCTCGTTGGATCAAAGGTTATAGTTCATACTGATCATGCAGCACTCAAGTATCTGCTGACCAAGAAAGACGCTAAGCCGCGGCTACTTAGGTGGATTCTCCTACTTCAAGAATTCGACCTGGAGATCAAAGACAAGAAGGGAATAGATAATGGAGCTGCCGGCCATTTATCTAGGATGAGGATTGATGAGGAACTCCCACTCAATGACAGCCTCCCTGAAGAACAGGTTTACTCGATCGAAACATTCCAAATCGAGGAAGCACGTGCTCCCACCCAGCGAGCACCTGCTCAGTCCGAATTCTGCAACCAAACCGAAAGCAGCCAACATCCTCAGATTCCTTGGTTTGGTGAGATTGCAAATTACCTAGCTGCTGATCTAGAACCTCACGGTTTTGTGGGCAACAAAAGGAAGAAATTCCTAAAGGATATTCGCCATTACTTCTGGGATGAGCCATACCTGTACAAGCATTGCCCAGATGGAGTATTCAGACGTTGCATGGCTGAGGAAGAGATACCGGAGATTCTTTTTCACTGTCATGGCTCTTCCTATGCCGGACACTTCGCTACTTTCAAGGCAGTCTCCAAGGTTCTGCAAGCTGGATATTGGTGGCCAACAATGTTTAAAGATGCTCAGCGCTTTATCTCTAGATGCGATTCATGTCAGCGACAAGGCAACATCAGCAAGCGCAATGAGATGCCACAGAACTTCATTCTCGAAGCGGAGGTCTTTGACGTATGGGGCATTGATTTTGTGGGACCATTCCCATCTTCTTTCCGAAATGAGTACATACTCGTGGCTGTTGACTATGTATCTAAATGGGTTGAGGCATTGGCGAGTCCCACGAACGATGCAAGGGTGGTGATCAAGATGTTCAAGTCTATCATTTTCCCTAGATTTGGTGTTCCGCGAGTTGTTATCAGCGATGGAGGCTCTCACTTCATCAACAAGATCTTCGAGAATCTATTGCGCAAGAACGGTGTAAAGCACAAGGTCGCAACGCCTTACCATCCGCAAACGAGTGAGCAAGTTGAGATATCTAACCGCGAAATCAAGAGCATCCTTCAGAAGACTGTGAGTACAACTCGGAAGGACTGGTCTTCCAAGCTAGAGGACGCTCTATGGGCATACAGGACCGCCTACAAAACGCCTCTCGAGACCACTCCTTTCCACCTTGTTTACGGCAAAGACTGTCACCTCCCCGTTGAGCTCGAATTCAAAGCCGCATGGGCTGTCAAGCTGCTCAACTATGACATTAAGCCGGCTTCAGAACGACGCATGATGCAGCTACACGAGCTTCAGGAGATTAGGCATCTCGCCTATGAGAACTCCAAAATCTACAAGGAACGAACCAAAGCATACCACGACAGGCGCATCCTAGCTCGTAACTTTGCCCCCAACGACCTGGTTCTACTCTTCAACTCTCGGCTGAAGCTGTTTCCCGGGAAGTTGCGATCAAGATGGTCTGGGCCCTTCACCATAAAGGAAGTGCGACCATATGGAGCTGTCGTCTTGTTCAACAACAAAGGAGAAGAGTTCGTGGTTAATGGACAGCGATTGAAACCATATCTTGCCGACACACAACTCGGAGACGGGGAAGAAACTTGATATTATGTGTTTTTAACGTATTTTGATTCGTTTTTAGTATTTGGTTTGAGCTTTTATTTGCATATTTTGTTGGCTTTTCGAGTCTTTTCTTTTGTTTTTAGTCTTTTACAGATTTTACGGAGTTCCGAAGGAGTTTGGCGTTTACGGACATGTTCGAGTCGAGTTGACGTGAAAAACCGAGAAAAAGACCAAACACAACAGAACGACCGTTCTAGGTGAAGAACGATCGTTCTGTCCAAGCAAGAGAACGACCGTTCTAGGTGAAGAACGATCGTTCTGTCCAAGCAAGAGAACGACCGTTCTAGGAGAGGAACGACCATTCAGAACGATCGTTCCCCCATGGGAACGATCGTTCCCCTCTTCACCAACCACGCCGACAAAAACACACGGAACGACCGTTCTATCCTGAGGAACGATCGTTCCCCGACACCACATCTCACCTACTACGGATCGACCAAGGGGAACGATCGTTCTCCACCTAGAACGACCGTTCCCCGTCTCACCTACTTCCCTCACATTGGCCTATAAATACAACTCACTCTTGATGTTAAAACTCACACCTTCTTCTTCCTCCTCTCTTCTCTAGCTTATAAACATTGCTCTATCTTCAGTTATAAGTTTTATGTTTATGCTTTTGTTAAGTTTTATTTAGTTTCTTTTAAGCTTTAATCATTTATGCTTTAATCAAGTTTTACTTTCAGTTCTTATCTTTTATATATGCTTTACTTTCAGTTCTTACTTTCAGTTCTTACATTTACGCTTTAATTAAGTTTTACTTTCAGTTCTTATATTTATACTTATGCTTTAATTAAGTTCTTATAAGTTTATATTCAGCTTTTATTATCTATTCAAGTTTTTATTATGATTTCTATAACCTCTCTTCTTGTTAGTTTCAATATGATTGAGTAGTTTTATTTTGGATTCTTGGTTAGGCAGACATGGGTGTTTGGAGGATTGATTAAGTAAAGTTTTGATAGATAGTCTATGTTTATGTTCATGCATGTATTGTTCTTAATGCTTAGATTGAACTTCAAAAGAGAGAATCTTAAGATCTTAGGTTGTTCAAGCACCCAAAAGGTATTCTGTTTCAACCTGACTATTTCTTGCATGCTCCTTATCTTAAACCATTGGAAACTTGAGTCTAAAATAAGGATGATGATATTTATTGGGTTTGTGTTCATTGTTTACATAAAGGTTTGGTTGCATTTGAGAAATCTATAGCTAGCCAAAACTGCATGTAAAAGGGTTAGTATCACCAAAAGTGAACTAATCTAAATTATGTAACTCATGTCATAAGATAGAACATAGATCTCTTGTTAAATCATAACTTATCAATCTGAAATTCACCCTTGTCAAATTGTCTCACCAAGGATCCATCTTGTCATTAAAAGTCTTATATCTTTATTGCTCTTGTTTTCAATCTTTATCATTGTCTTATTTTGCAATAGCTTGTTACTGAATCTTGTTTATTTACTGTTCTTAATTTTTAGAATTCTGCTTTGTGACATTTACTAAACTTTGAAACCAAAAACAAAAACAATCTTGAATCTTTTAGCTCGATTAGAATCTTGTACTCTTGGTGTGCCTATTCTTGCTTTCCTCGTGGACCGATAAAATAACATTTGTTTGTTGTTTTCACACCCGAAAATACGCAGCATCAAAACTCCCTTGACCGAGCCTCCTCAAGCATAATCAACTCTCCACGTCAAGCTTAGCGACGTAAAACAAGCGCTTTCGTGGGAGGCAACCCACCAGGTAACATATAAATAGCGTGAAGTTTTTCGTTCTTGTTCTATTTACGTTTCTTGTTTTGTTTGAGATTGTTTTTGCAGGCTTTTATTAAGTGTTCAAGAAACCGCTCTCCTGGGAGCGAAGAGACCGATCGTTCCTAACAAGAACGGTCGTTCTACACGGGAGAACGATCCATCCCAAGGATAGAGAGCAACGCCGATGGCTCCACCAGCGACCACTGGGACGGTTAAAAACAAGTCTGGGGGAGGAATTCATTTGTGTACTAACGGTGTGTTTTATGGATATTTATTTCTTATTTTGGTGTGTTTAGATTTTCAAAAACAAAAAAAAACAAAAAAAAAAAAAATTTTTATTTTGGTGTGTTTAGATTTTCAAAAAACAAAAAAAAATAAAAAATAAAAAAATTATCGGGTCATAACATCGTGTGAATTTGTTAACTTTTTGGAATTGCAACATGTTCGATGTCATTGCCTTAGGACTGCTTAGCATTGTTTGAGGATAGTTTGGAAACGCAGAAAAATCCATAACTTAATCATTTAGTGAATTTCTCAAATCATCTGAACTTAATCGAATTATTGGAACTTAATATGGACTTAATTTATCTCACTTAGGGGGTTGATAATCATGTATTGGATTTTACATTTGGAGTTTTCTTTGCATCATTTCTACCAATCTTTGCTAACTCCAAATGGCTAGACTTATCCTTAGTCTAGTACCACACCCTTACCATTTCCATGTTGAAACCCACTTATTTTCGTTTACTGTCATTGCATTCATGTTCAAAAACTATGGAGTATACGGACCGACCCAACTTTTTTTTAGGACTGTGTCTAGATATGTGGTCTCTTTCTGATTAAACACATGGGATGTGTCTAGAAAAGTGATATCTTTTTGAATATATTCATCGAAAATTTTCGTTTCAAAAGAGGATGAACTTTTAAATGGGTAGAAGTTTGTATTCAAGAAATAAGCTTACATCGTTGAAATTCTTTTAATGTAGATCTTAGAGACTAAACCGGTTCCATTCTCCGATCTATAAAAAAAATATATATATATATATATATATATATATATATATAAAAATAAAAAAAATAAAAAAAAGAGAGAAAAGAAAAGAAAACAGAAGGAACCGGGAAAGTCAAGGTAATATCGTTAAATTTCATAAAACGTTAAAAGAAATCATATTCTTGTTTGTGACTTTGTTAAATAAGGGTAGAAGGATTAGAGTTAAGGAGAGTTGTGTACCTCCTAATTGGTTCGTGTCTCACAGTGATTTTGCATAATGATTTGCATCCGTTTGTACTGCTAAAAGAAACCGAAACACTTGAGCCACCAAATACCAACCTTGATACCTAGACCATAACATGTTAGATATTCCCTTTGTGAGAGTACACACATTTGATAATGAATGTTAAATATTGAGTTCTGCTTGATCATGAGATTTCATTTATTTACTACGGTTATGGAGAAGTACAATGAAGTACGGTTTGATCTGAACTTTGCGAATGCGGTTTACGGGCAATTGATTTAGAGTATGGTCCTATAAGTTTTACGAGAGTCACACGTTTTTTTTTAAACCTCTCCTCTTTGTAAAATATCTGGTTTTGCTTGGGGACAAGCAAAGGTTTTAGTTGGGGGGAGTTGATATTATGTGTTTTTAACGTATTTTGATTCGTTTTTAGTATTCGATTAGAATTTTGATTTGCATCTTTCGTTAGTTTTTCGAGTCTTTTCTTTTGTTTTGAGTCTTTTTACAGATTCTATGGAGTTCAGAAGGAGTTTGGCGTTTACGGACATACTCGAGTCAAGTTAAGATGGAAAAACGAGAAAAGGACCAAACACAAGAGAACGACCGTTCTGAAGAAGAACGATCGTTCTGGCCAAGCAAAGGAACGATCGTTCCACACTTCACCAACCCTGCCGACAAAAATAGGAGATCGACCGTTCTATCCCATGTGCCCGTTCCACACTTCACCTACTCTGCCGACAAAAGCACTAGGGAACGATCGTTCTCCCCTCAGAACGATCGTTCCCCATCTCACCTACCACCACGTTTGTCGATAGACCATTGGGAACGATCGTTCTCCACCTAGAACGACCGTTCCCCGTCTTACCTACTCCCCTACTCCTTGGCCTATATAATGGACTCATAACACCAAGCTACAAACACACCATATTCTTCTCCCACTCTTCTCTAGCTTCAAAGCATTGCTCCTTCTCTATTTTAAGCTTTCATGTTTATGTTTTTTATTAAGTTCTTATTAGTTTCTTTTACGCTTTAAACATTTATGCTTTAATTAAGTTTACTTTCAGTTCTTATTTTCTATCTTTATGCTTTAATTAAGTTTTACTTTCAGTCCTTATTATCTATATTTATGCTCTAAATAAGTTCTTACAAGTTTATTTCCAGCTTTCATTATCTATATTTATGGTTTGTTCAAGTTCTTATTAAGTTATTTTCAGCTTTCATTAACTATTCAAGCTTTTATATTGAACTCTATAATCTCTTTGTTTTCTTCTTTAACTATGTCTGAGTAGATCTCTTAGTTAGGTTAAGGTTTGTCAAAGGAATTCATGACCTTTAGGGTTAAACACAAATAGGCTATTCAAATCAACGTCTTCACTTTTGTTGTTCTTAATGCTTAGATCGAATTGATCACTTGATTTTATGATATTAGGTTTAACTTAGACAGCGAGAGTCGCTAGGTTGCTAGAAAGAACATTTGTGAGCAATTTATTCATTACCTGCGAGAGTAGATGTATTGGAGAATTGTGAACATATTAAACCTGATTCTAAAGCTTGTCTACGATTTCTAGTTCCAGCGAGAGTTAGGATTTCTAGGTTGATAGACAAAGATATTGATACCACGAGAGTGGATTGATATTATCTTAGTGTTTGAGTTCTAGACTTATGCTTAATCATTGCCTGAATAGTTGTTTGATCTGTTGCTCTGAATCTCATGCGATATTACTTGACCTAACGCTTGTTTAATATTATCTTTACAACCGATTTCGCTTTTATTATTGCTAGCTACAAAAACCAAAAACATATTTGAATTGTCTTAGCTTTTGATTTAGCTCATTAGATCAAAGTGTGAAACTGGTCTTCGTGGGATCGACCCCTAAATACTACTTCGTATGCTGTGCACTTGCAGTAGGAAATAAGGGTTTAAAACTCGTGTATCACGTTGCTGTCTCAGGCGTTGGCTATTCTCTTCGGTCCAATCAGGAATTTAGGACAAAACAGTGTAATATACATTTCTAAAAAGTGTAATATACATTTCTAAAATGTACACGTTTTGTAAAGCTTTTAATATTTTTTTCTTTTTTCCATGCAGTAATATCTGCTTCCGTCTTTGTAGTTTAGGTTCCCAATTAAATAATTTTTCTACAGACTTCAGTTTATATCGTTGGACAGCTTTTAGCTTGGTTTGATTATATAAGACAACCAAACCGAAACGTAAATGAAATCACTCAACGAAACTTCTGAATGAGAGAGAGGGACCAATTCGGCCATGGTCGTGCGTGCGAGGCTATTGAATTTTAATTAGCACATCCAGATTCTGTATAAAGGAGAGAATTACGTCTTCACTGTTAGATAAAGAAATAGGATATTTGCTATTCATTGTATATACCCTAGCACACAATCTTGTACACACATATATAGTTCATATCATAATATAGAACGACTACGGAGTTTACATTATTTCATGGTATCAGACGCTAGAAAACCCTAGCCACCCCATAGCGATCTCGATCTCTCTCCGCACTTCTTCTTCGTTTCTACTTTCCACTTCTCTTTTCTTTCTCTTCACGTCTCTGATCTTTTCTCATCTTCTCTCCCCAACCTCCATGGCTGACGTTCTCTCTACCGAAAAACCATTCTCTCTCTCACAGATCAAGGCATACATCCCAATCACGCTTGACATGAAGAAGCTGAACTACCAAGTGTGGCGCGAGCTCTTTGAAACTCACTGCACCAGTTTTGGCGTATTGGGACATCTCGATGGCACCACGATCTCCACACCTGCCACCGAGAAGAAATGGAAGGAGCATGATGGCTTCGTCAAAATGTGGATTTACGGCACTATTTCTGAATCCATACTTGAGACCGTCCTGAAGACCAAAGCTACGGCTCGAGAAGTGTGGCAGACCATTGAAAACCTTTTCCGCGATAACAAGGAGGCACGGGCTCTGCAACTTGAAGGCGAACTTCGATCTCTGATGATTGGCGATCTCTCGATCCATGACTACTGCAACAAGTTGAAGAATATTGCAGATTTACTCGCCAATCTTGACTCTCCCGTGAGTGAACGTGGCTTGGTCATGCATCTCTTAAACGGTCTGTCTGAAAAGTTTGATAGCATCGTGAATGTTATCAAACACCGTGTGCTGTTTCCCTCTTTCCTTGAGGCCCGATCGATGCTGACAATGGAGGAAGACCGTCTCGCCAAGCAACATAAGACACCGGCGGCAAATCATGATACCTCCTCTGCTCCTGCGCTTCTCTATACGTCTTCTGCTCCTATCTCCGATGCGACAACCCCTGTTCCTCACTCTGCTCCACCACAACAACAAAACAGTGGCTACTATGGCAACTATCGTGGAAACAGAGGTGGTCGATCCAATCGGGGAGGTCGATTCCACCGTGGCCGTGGACGACACAACAACAACTGGGTGCCAAACTATTCTTCTCCACCGTGGCAGTACAGTCAGTACCCTTATCAGGCGTATCCTACGCCATATCAGCCCATGCCACCACCGAGCTACTACGCGCCAAATCCACAACCTGGTCTCCTTGGTGCTGCTCCTCGTCCTCACGCTGAAGCACATGTTGCTCAAGTTCTTGCTCCACCAACAGCACAGACATATACTATTCCTCAAGGTCTGACGCAGGCGTTCAATACAATGACTCTGCAAGACCCGAGTGCACACCCGTGGTACATGGACTCAGGAGCTACCAACCACATCGCCTCAAACCCAGGTATTCTACAATCTACTCTTAATGTGAACATCTTGCCCTCTGTTACTGTTGGTAATGGATCCCTTACACCTACTACGACAATTGGTCAGGGAGTTATCTCTTCTTTATCTCGTCCTCTTCACTTAAATAAAGTGCTTGTTTGCCCCTCCATCATTAAGAACCTGATCTCTGTTCGAAAATTTGTTACTGATAACTCTTGTGCTGTTGAATTTGAAACTTATGGCTTTTCTGTTAAGGACCTGCAGACACGAACTCCTCTACTCCGATGTGATAGCTCAGGTCCTCTCTACTCTGTTCGACCAAACCCACCAGTCTCCTCTCCGCTTGCTCTCTCTGCTTCCTCTGATTTTTCGCTTTGGCATCGAAGACTTGGTCACCCCAATGATCAAACTCTTCAACGTCTCCTTTCATCTTATTCTATTCTATGCAAACCGGCTGACTTGACAACTTTGTGTCAAGCATGCCAAATGGGAAAACACACTCGCTTGTCTTTTACCTCTTCTTCTACCTTAGTTCGGGAACCATTTGAAATAATACACTCTGATATCTGGACTTCTCCAATCACAAGTGTCAGTGGGATCAAATACTATCTCTTGTTTCTAGATCACTTTACACATTTCATTTGGGTATACCCACTTCGCCGTAAAAGTGAAACTTTTAACAAATATCTTCACTTTTCTAAGTATGTGCAGACCCAATTTAATCGCCCTATCCAAGCCCTTCAATGTGACAATGGGGGAGAGTATGACAACCGAGCCTTTAAGGAGCACCTCGCCACCACGGGTACGACTATTCGCTTCTCATGCCCCTACACAACCCAGCAAAATGGACGAGCTGAACGGATGCTTCGTACGATCAACAATCTTATCCGAACCTTAATCCTCCAAGCATCCCTTCCGCTTGAGTACTGGGTTGAGGCGCTCAACGCTGCGGTGCATCTTCTCAACTTGCTTCCCTCAACTGCCATTGCCGGTGATGTTCCATACACCAAACTGTTCCGGAAGCAACCTACTTACACGCACCTGTGGACTTTCGGATGTTTGTGCTACCCAAATTTACTACCCATGACGTTGCACAAGCTTGCGCCGCGTTCAACTCCATGCGTGTTTCTCGGTTACCCAAGTGATCACCGTGGCTACCGTTGCTTGGACATCAAGACACGCAAGATCATACTCTCCCGTCATGTCACATTTGATGAACACACATTCCCGTTCACTACCAAAACAAACACGAGTGTAAGTACTCTTCCCAACTCATTCCTTCTTTCCCCATCGCCTATCCCTCGTCCACTTCCATCTCTTCCTACGCCACCAACACAACCACCTTCTCCGCCACCTTCTCCACCTCATAATCCACCTCATTCTCCAACCCCTTCTCCACCTCCTTCTCCACCGCATTCACCACCTGCACCTTTACCACCCCCACCACCACCTCCTCGACCAAATGTTCCTTCCCATTCTATGCAAACTCGCAGCAAAAGTGATATCACTAAACCACGACTTCCTTTGTGTCTTCATTCTGATGCCACAATCTCTCCTTTACCATTGTCTCATGTTCAGGCTGCTAAGGATCCCAATTGGGGCAATGCCTCACAAGAGGAATATGATGCTCATATTAAGAGTGGAACGTGGAAACTGGTTCCCCGGCCCAAAGCTACTAATATTATTCGGCGTTTGTGGTTGTACAAGCATAAGTTCAATGCAGATGGATCATTATCATGATACAAGGCTCGGCTCGTTGCAAATGGCAAGTCGCAACAACCAGGAATCGATTGTGACGAGACCTTCTCTCCAGTCGTCAAGCCCGCCACAATTCGCACCGTCCTCAGCGTTGCAACTTCTCGAGACTGGCCTCTTCACCAGCTGGACGTTAAAAACGCCTTCCTTCATGGCGATCTTGACGAGACCATTTATATGCACCAGCCTCCGGGTTTCCTCGACAAGTCTAAACCAGATCATGTCTTTCTTCTCCAATGCTCTTTGTATGGTCTTAAGCAGGCTCCTCGTGTTTGGTACACTCGTTTTGCTAATTATGCCAGGCGTATCGGATTCAAACAGAGTCACTTGGATGCATCGCTGTTCATACTCGAATCTGGTCATGACATTGCCTATCTTCTCCTCTACGTCGATGATATAGTCCTCACGGCATCATCTCCTGCTCTTCTCCAGCAAATCATTGCAAAGCTGAGTTCGGAGTTTGAAATGACAGATCTCGGGAATCTCCATCACTTTCTCGGTATCACCGTTCAAAGCTGAGTTCGGAGTTTACCTTATTTCATTCACGAATATTATTGACCATGGGACGATGCTCTAAGAGCACATCCAGATTATGTAACTAATCAGCTTGTTTGACTGAGTTTTGGTAACGTGTTATAATCTGTCTTATTTTGCAGGACTTGAGCAGCTAAGGATAACTGCGAATGACATTCATGACAACCATCGTATAATGGATTTTTCGCTCCTTCTAACAGGTCATAGAATTTTTGGGAATTGTTCTGAACTGGTTCTTCCACATTCTGATAACTATCATCCTGATGATAGTTATAATGCTCGGTATCACGAAATGCATCATTCACCATATCTACATATCTATCTTCTACTACATTACCCATTTCTTCATTCCCACTTATATGCGTCGTATTAACATAAATCGTGCCTAAATCCATATTGATTTCTTCTCCATGCTTATACCAAATATAATAATCCGGCATAAATCCTCTACTATACAGATGATTCCAAATTTTGGTCCTCGAGATAAATTTATCGTTTTTGCAAACACTACAAGGGCAGTGAAACTTACCCCTATTACTCTGCGCAAGAGACTGGTTATTTGCAAATTTCATGAATTGATCGACTCCCGCTATGAAATCTGCCGAGAAATTTCCCGTCTCTTCATCTATTCTCTTGTACATCCACTCCCGAAAATTTCTCGACATAATATAAAAAGAGAGACTTGCTTTTTTCTGTTTATTTTTTTTTGAGCTCTAATAACACTCGTTTTCTATCTTGAACACTCACTCTCGTATCTGTGGAATGAGAGGAAGGGTCGATTGTTGTTATATAGACAAATTTTGCCACTATTTTGCGACTAATTAGGTGCTCATTTGCGACAACAAAAAAATAGTCACACAAATTAGATACACCAACCATACCAACCACAGAAACGGGGAAAATGTGATTTTAAGTGTTGCGACTATAGTACGACTACTTTGCGACTCGACAAAAAAGTCGCGTATTAGTAGCAAATTTTGCCACCATTTTGCGACTAATATTTCGCGACAACATTTTAGTCGCATATTAGTCCTAAACTTGCGACAATTTTGCGACTATATGTGTTTCTCGCAAAATAGCGAATATCTTCCGACTTAACTTTTGAAAATATTATTTGGTTGCCACATAGTCGCAAATATGTCGCGTAATTTT
The DNA here is from genome assembly GCA_010577795.1 of Isatis tinctoria. Taxonomy (NCBI): domain Eukaryota; kingdom Viridiplantae; phylum Streptophyta; class Magnoliopsida; order Brassicales; family Brassicaceae; genus Isatis; species Isatis tinctoria. Next base: position 11,562,694 of record CM021248.1, on the reverse strand, counting down.
ACGACTACATATTTAGTCACAAAATTTAGTCGCGAAATCCATGTTTTCTATATATATATTTTGTTTCTGATCCTCTAGGTTTTGTGTTGGTTATAGGCTGCTCTAAGATGTATTCTGGTCACGTCATGATTCCAGACAAGTGTTTGGACAAGGTCCAGATGTCGGTAATCAGTACAGGTGAGAAGAGAACTACATCTTCACGCACTAGCTGTTCCGGGTGAATCTTGAGTTATCTAATCTTTTGTTGTTTAGCATAAAAACTAAAAGATCCGAATCTTTCTGAACAGTTCCTGTATTTTCATTCATTCTATAGAACTGAGACTGGCTACTACTAGCGAAGAAAGGGAGCAGCTCAAATCAAGAAGCTAGGAACGTTTCCAATGAATGGAGAGCAGGGAATCGCCTTTTGACGTTAAGGCCATAACAAGGTGTGTAGGCAGATGCAAGAACAATGTCACCAGGGATAGGTGAGCAATTACGTCCCGACTGGTTTAGAGTAGCCAAATGGATGACTCTCCAAGATAAGTCCAAAAGAGAAAATACAGATTGACATGGATGTTTCAATGCTCGAAAAGTCAACAATACTTACAAATCTAAAAACGTAACGATAATTGTTATATTTGTTCTTGTCCTGATTGATGAGACGGATGGAATCAACTTGAATTTCAGACTTGATTAGATTAGAGCAGAAAAAGACAAGATAGTATTACATAGCAAAACAGGGAGGCAAGTTCAGTAAAGAAGTTCAATAATTTATTGAAAGTTAACTAAACACAACAGCGAATAATAAACTATTGGTCAATAGAGAAGCCCAAATTATTCAAATGTAACAGAAACAGTTCAATAATTTATTGTAATTTAAAAACACAATAGTGAATCATAAACCATTGGTCTATATAGAAGCTCAAATTATTCAAATGCAACAAGAACGAACACCATGGTAATTCAGTTGACAATATCCTCTTTGCCAAGCATCTCCACATCACAAGTTTGTTTATCCTCTCCCATGCTAACACCATCCTTCTCGCTGCTTTCAATGTCTACAAAACAAAAAATTAAAATCAGAATCTAAGCTAAATGAGCTGATACTCTCCATAAAAAAATTATAACAATTCAAATGTTTTACCTTTCTTGTAAGTACAAGTTTCAGAAGAAACTTCAACCTCAACAGTTCCAGTTAGCTTGAGACTCTCATCAGTGTTTTTCTTTTGGCTACTTTTCTTTTTCCTCTTCCTTGTTTTCTTCTCATTATCTACTCCTCTTTTCATAGCTTCTTCTTCAAGAGTGGGATCATTGGTAATCTCTGCACTTTTCTCGAGCCACTCATCAGGGTTTAGGTTTGAACCACCAACAACTATTTGCTTACCCTTGTCAAGTCTTACGGCAGCATCAACAGATACAAACCAGTCCTGGTCACTGTTGTTGTCAAAAGCCTTACTCATATTCATAGAATCTGGCAAGTGATAAAACTGACCATTCCGTTCAACCTAAAACAGATCCGCAACAAGTACTAAGTTTTTGTTGTTAAAAGATACCGTGTGAAGAAAGTCAGCAAGAGCAAATGACCTACCTTTACAGCAGAAATGGTAATTTCACCCTTTTCTGGGAAACATTGTGAGTGTTCCTGGCACAATTTTTCTGTCAATCAACAAACAAAAAAAAGTTAGCAAATTAAAAAAATCACCAATATAGTGTACTTTAAGAAGTACGTTTCACCTTTGAAAAGAGAGACATATTCATTGTCGTTAGCGTGAACAACGAGACGAGTTCCTAAACTTGTCTCCACAAACACGCAGTGGATCGCAAGTGAGGAATCATCCATACCCATTTCTTAATTTGAAGAAGAAGAAGATTGTATGAGAGAAGAAGACGAAACAAGAAAAATGTGGCTCTTACATTTATAAAATGCAATTTGGGAAAATTCCAAACGTCATTCAACGTAAATCAAAGCACATTAAAAATCCATTTGGAGAAAACAAAGCGCCACATTATGCTTCTCTCTCTCGTCTCCAATCCGTTTGACTTCCCCCTTCAAATTACAACGATGTTAAAAATCACTGATATAATTTAAGATTGAAATAATTGCCAAGGCCCTTGTGTCCTACGGATGGAGAATACTTCATTTTGTAACTATGAAGAAAATTCTGACGAAAACAAAAGAGTATATACTGGGAGTGATCATTTGACGATAAACTTGACCAAGCAGTCTCATTTTCTTATTATTTTCAATATTTTTTTTTTTGAAATCTCCATAAGATTCTGTGATTATAAGATGCCATTTATTGTATCCTTTTATTTACCGGGTAGATTCAGTTTTTACCCTTTAGTTATGGTTACGTGCTCAAATCTATTCGCTGAAGAATGACTTGGTTAATGTCCATAGTCTTGCTAAAAGCTTATTGGTTTTCTTCATTTATCGGACTCATGTTTATTCCATTTCCCTGACATCTTGTAAAAAGTCTTCTAAGATCAACAACTCGATCTAGACGGGTTGGTGCAAAAAGAAGAGCATAAACTCTGTATTCTTTTGACAGTATGATCTTTGTTTCCACTGTAAAATACTTACAAATCGACTAGTAAGTGTGATGTGTCGAGACATGGTGCCCCCAGCTGACACGTTGCTATTGAAATTAAACTTGATTTTGTGATAAGATATTTGTGTAGAAAAATCTAGATATTATGGTAGAAAAATCTTAGAAATAAAGAGGTAAAGGATAAAATATTTGTGTAGAAAAATCTAGATTTGTATGATACAAATCTAGATATTATGGTAGAAAAATCTTAGAAGTAAGGAGGTTATAGATAAGATATTTGTGTAGAAAAATCTAGATTTTTATTATAAAAATCTAGATATTATATTAAAAAAATCTAGAAAATTAAGAAATATCTAGGTTAAGGAGGTTAGAGTAGAAAAATCTAGATTTATGTTGTAAGATCTTTTGGAGGCTATAAATACCTCCTCACCCCCTCATTTGTAAGATGTACAAGAAGTTGAAATAAAAAGAGTGTTCATCATAAGTTCTACAATTCTCTCTAAAATTCTTTCAAGTATTCTCTAAGTGTTCTTCCATATTCATTTTCATACTTAGAGGTTTATTCTCTCGGGTCTCGGGTATTACGGTCTTGGGCTAGTGCAAAGCACTATCGGCGTTGGTTTCTCTACATGGTATCAGAGCCATTCTAATTTGGTTCTTTTCAAGATCGGGATCTAAAGAGAGCTTGAGTTTATTCTAAGTATGGAGTCAATGGGTCGTGTTGTTGGATTGGGAATGGAGATTTTAAACCAATCTAACTACCGGTTATGGAAGTCATGCATGGAGTCATACTTGGTGAGTGAGGACTTATGGGATGTCTGATACACGAGTTTTAACCCTTTTAATTCCTACTGCAAGTGCACAGCATACGAAGTAGTATTTAGGGGTCGATCCCACGAAGACCAGTTTTCACACTTTGATATATTGAGCTAAATTAAAAGCTAAGACAATTCAAATATGTTTTTGGTTTTTTAATAACTAGTAATGAAAGTGAAATCGGTTGTAAGATAATTTTAACAAGCGTTAGGTCAAGGAATATCGCAGGAGATTCAGAGCAACGGATCAAACAACTATTCAGGCAGTGATTAAGCATCAATCTAGAACTCAAACACTAATATAATATTAATTCACTCTCGTGGTATTAATATCTTTGTCTATCAAGCTAGAATTCCTAACTCTCGCTGGTACTAGAAATCGTAGACAAGCATTAAGGATAGGTTTAATATGTTCACAATTCTCAATACATCTACTCTCGCAGGTAATGGTTAAATTGCTCACCAATGTTTTTTCTAGCAACGTAGCAACTCTCGCTGTCTAAGTTAAACCTCATATCATAAAATCAAGTGATCAACTTGATCTAAGCATTAAGAACAACAAAGGTGAAGATATCGAATTGAATAGCCTATTTGTGTTTAACCCTAAAGCTCATGAATTCCTTTGACAAACCTCAACCTAACTAAGATATCTACTCAGACATATTTAAAGAAGAAAACAAAGAGATTATAGAGTTCATAATAAAAGCTTGAATAGATAATGAAAGCTGAAAATAACTTAATAAGAACTTAAGTAAAGCATAAATATAAACTTATAAGTACTTAAGTAAAGCATAAATATAAATAACTGAAAGTAAGAACTGAAAGTAAGAACTGAAAGTAAAGCATAAATATAAGAACTGAAAGTAAGAACTGAAAGTAAACTTAATAGAACTTGATTAAAGCATAAATGTTTAAAGCTTAAAAGAAACTAAATAAAACTTAATAAAAGCATAAACATAAAACTTAAAACTGAAGAAGAAGCTATGCTTTGAAGCTAGAGAAGAGAGGAGGAAGAAGAAGGTGTGTTTTGAGAGTGATGTTGTGAGTCCATTATATAGGCCAAGGTGAAGGGGAGTAGGTGAAGCGGGGAACGGTCGTTCTAGGTGGAGAATGATATTTCCCCTTGGTCGATCGAAGTAGGTGAGATGCGTGAGAGGCTAACGATCGTTCGGCTGTGTAGAACGGTCGTTCCGTGGTATTTTGTCGGCAGAGTTGGTGAGGTTGGGAACGACCTGCATGGGAGAGAACGGTCGATCTCCTATTGTTGTCGGCAGGGTTGGTGAGTGAGGGAACGACCGTTCCTTGGAGGGAACGATCGTTCTCTATGGTCGTTCCATGGAAAGGAACGGTCGTTCCTTTGCTTGGCTCTCTTGTGTTTGGTCCTTTTCTCGTTTTTCCATCTTAACTTGACTCGAACATGTCCGTAAACGCCAAACTCCTTCGGAACTCCATGAAATCTGTAAAAACACTCAAAACAATAGAAAAGACTCGAAAAACTAACGAAAGATGCAAATCAAAACTCAAACCGAATACTAAAAACGAATCAAAATACGTTAAAAACACGTAATATCAACTCCCCCCAACTAAAACCTTTGCTTGTCCCCAAGCAAAACCAGATATTTTACAAAGAGGAGAGGTTAGAAAAACGTGTGAAACTTTTTAAAACTTATAGGACCATACTCTAAGTCAATTGCCCGTAAACCGCATTCGCAAAGTTCAGATCAAACCGTACTTCATTGTACTTCTCCATAACCGTAGTAAATGAGTGAAATCTCATGATCAAGCAGAACTCAATATTTAACATTCATTATCAAATGCGTGTACTCTCACAAAGGGAATATCTAACACGTTATGATCCAGGTATCAAGGTTGGTATTTGGTGGCTCAAGTGTTTCTGTTTCTTTTAGCAATATAAACAGATGCAAATCATTATGCAAAATCACCGTGAGACACAGACGAATTAGGAGGTACACAACTCTCCTTAACTCTAATCCTTCTACCCTTTTTTAACTGAGTCACAAACAAGAACATGATTTCTCTTAACGTTTCATGAAATTTAAAGATATTACCTTGACGACTTTCCGGTTCCTTCTGTTTTATATTTTTTTTTTTCTTTTTCTTTTTTAATTTTTACATATCGGAGAATGGAACCGGTTAGTCTCTAAGATCTGCATCAAAAGAATTTTAACAATGTAAGCTTATTTCTTGAATGTGAATAAAATCTTCTACCCTTTTTAAAAGTTCACCCTCTTTTGAAACGAAAATTTCAATGAATATATTCAAAGAGAGAGATCACATTTCTAGACACATCCCATGAGTTTAATCAGAAATAGACCACCTATCTAGACACAGTCCTAAAGAAAAGTTCTGTCGATCCGTATACTCCATAGTTTTTGCACATGAATGCAATGACAGTAAACGAAGAAAAGTGGGTTTCAACATGGAAATGGTAAGGGTGTGGTACTAGACTAAGATAAGTCTAGCCATTTGGAGTTAGCAAAGATTGGTAGAAATGATGCAAAGAAAACTCCAAATGTAAAATCCAATACATGATTATCAACCCCCTAAGTGAGATAAATTAAGTCCATATTAAGTTCTAATAATTTGATTAAGTTCAGATGATTTGAGAAATTCACTAAATGATCAAGTTATGGATTTTTCTGCGTTTCCAAACTATCCTCAAACAATGCTAAACAGTCCTAAGGCAATGACATCGAACATGTTGCAATTCCAAAAAGTTTAACAAAATCACATAAGTTTTGACTCGAAAAATTATTCTTTTCTTTTTTTTTTTGGTTTTTTTTTTTTTTGAAAATCTAAACACACCAAAATAAAACATAAGAAATATATATATATAATATATATATTTTTTTTTTTGTTTTAGAAAATCTAAACACACGAAAATAAAACATAAGAAATAAACATCAATAAAACACAACGTTAGTACACAAATAAATCCCTCCCCAAGACTTGTTTTTAACCGTCCCGGTTTAAACAAAACTGAAAGAGAAATTCGCAAAGTCATAAATAAAAATAAAAAGTGTCTAAAATAAAAATGGATATAACAAAGGTGATAGAAATAACCACAGCTCAGTGGTCGCTGGTGGAGCTATCGGTGCTGCTCTCGATCCGTCATCCGCTCAACCGATCTTGTCTCGCTTTGGTCCTCCTCTCATGGCCATCGCTGGAGACGTCGCTGTCATCTCCTCGTGTCTGCGAACCTGAGGCACAAGAACAAGGTCTAATCTTTTGGATCGCTCCCCAGATCTTCCTCATCATCGAGTTGTTCTTCTTTTGTGATTTGATGATCCACTGGAGTTGTTGCGCGGTGTCATCTGCTGGAGGGCTCGGCGGCAAGCGGTATCTGTCAGCGCTGTGTGGGAGGAGTTGTCGTGGCTGTGATTCTTCTTCTTCTTCCATATCATCTCCACCCTCCGCCATCTCATCATCACTCTCTTCGTCAGGCTGGCGTGCGTGCAGTGGTCGATGTATCTTGCGAGGTCGCGAAACTTGTGCGACTTGCCCCGCTGGATCTGCTATCAAAAACTCCTGACCAACATCAAACTCCAAACTGTCCTGATCAATGAGAGCATTGATACCTCTGTTTGGGAGTCTACAAAAACGGGCCACTCCGTCGCGCCCATAGAACTGGTAGACGTCCTTCTTGTTGAGGACTGTGCAACGGATGAGATGGTCGATGTCGACGCTCTCCCGTTTGTTCAGAACTTCCTCCCCGGACAGGTCAACCTGCGTGTGTCGGAAGACAGGTGTGAGGATGTTGCTTACATATAGTATCTTCGGAGGCCTCGTCTTGATCTTCACCAACATATCACACAACACCGCAGCGTAGTTCTCGGTAGGTCCGTCCGTCTCTGCGTACAACGGGATGAGATGCCTCACTCCATAGAAGAGCATCCATAACTCATCATCTCGTACAGCTCCCGATTCCTTCTTGCAGAAGAAGGTGTTGCTGATGATCTTTACCACAACTCTCAAAACCGGATTCCTGATCACGGTTATCTTAGCGTTTCGCGGAATATACTGCCCACTAGCAATGATCGCCCAGAACTCATCCGCATCTTCTTTTCTGAACTTGGAGAACTTGACGTCTTCTCCTTTGTGGAAGCCATACACATCGCAAATCTCGAAGAGGCTGTACTCGTAGTGCTTCTTGTTGAGGAAGAATGTGAGAGTACCCTCACTCGCCTTCGGTTTTTCGGGATTGGCGTAGGTGAGGCGGCAAGTCGCGAGGAACTCCTTCACGAACTTCGGATAGATGGGCTCGTTGATCTTCCACAGCCGTCCGAACCCAATGTTCTCGAACACAGTCTCTACATCCTCTTTCAGACCCAACGCCTCCAATGTAGCCTCACTGCCCAACCGGTTTGGCATAAGTTTCGTTTGGCGCAAGTCCGCCAAATACTTGGTGTCGTATGCGTCCCACCTTCCGGTTATGGGTCTGTTGAGCGGGTTCTTATAATGTGCTGTCTTACGCTTCCTGCTCGTGTTGCTCGAGCTTCCCACTTCTCGTTGAACTTCGCTCATCCTACAAAACCGACAAATTTCAATCCATTTTAGCAAATTTGCACAAAAAAATTTCATGAGTTACTTTTCATGGGAAATTCATCAAGCATTTGGCAAATATGAGTTCATATATCATTATAAACAAGAATCAATTTTCTTCAAAGTATTGAATTCGAATGCACAACTCATTTTTTACTACTTGGTCGGATTTTTTCGAACAACCTAAACCCAAATTCGATTTTTCTCATGAAACCATCAATTCAACCTAAAATCAAGTTCCTATATCCATCCTAGACAAGAATCTAGCAATATTTCACCATCAAACAACAATGGATACAAGAGACAAGCAATTTTCTTCAACAATGGCGATTTGGTTTCAAGGAATTTCGAACTCATACCTTTTGTTAATACTGAGAACGGTTGCCAGAATCAGAAAGAGCTCGAAAAATTGAGTGGATTAGAACCAAGAATCAACAAAAACCCTCAAAAATCGAAAGAGTTATGGCAAATCAAATGTTTTCTAGGTTTTGTTCTAAGAAAGAAGAACAAGAGGAACGATGAAGAACGCAAAATATGAAACAAAATCGATCGTTCCCCTTGATAAGGTTTGTGTTTTCCGGTTTAACTTAAGTAAAAACCGGTTTAATCGCGAAATTGGGGGAGAAATCAAACCTTGGAACGATCGTTCTTACCCTGGAACGATCGTTCCGTCGAGGAAAATGAGTGGAACGATCGTTCTTCCTTTGTGATCGATCGTTCTGGTGTGGAAAAATGAGGCGAACGACCGTTCTAGGAAGAGAACGGTCGTTCCATCGTAAAATGCGAGAAGACGGATTGCCTTGTAGAACGACCGTTCTTTTTTAAGAACGATCGATCTCTTCACTCCCAGCAGAGCGGTTTCTCGAACACTGCAAAAACAATCTCAAACAAAACAAGAAACGTAAATAGAACAAAAACGAAAAAAATTCACGATATTTACATGTTACCTGGTGGGTTGCCTCCCACGAAAGCGCTTGTTTTACGTCACTAAGCTTGACGTGGAGAGTTGATTATGCTTGAGGAGGCTCGGTCAAGGGAGTTTCTTCCCCGTCTCCGAGTTGTGTGTCGGCAAAATATGGTTTCAGTCGCTGACCATTGACCACGAACTCTTCTCCCTTGGTGTTGAACAAGACCACCGCTCCATATGGTCGCACTTCCTTTATGGTGAAGGGCCCAGACCATCTTGATCGTAACTTCCCGGGAAACAGCTTCAGCCGAGAGTTGAAGAGTAGAACTTGGTTGTTGGGGGCGAAGTTACGAGATAGGATGCGCTTGTCGTGGTATGCTTTGGTTCGTTCCTTGTAGATTTTGGAGTTCTCATAGGCGAGATGCCTAATCTCCTGAAGTTCGTGTAGCTGCATCATGCGTCGTTCGGAAGTCGGCTTAATGTCATAGTTGAGCAGCTTGACAGCCCACGCGGCTTTGAATTCGAGCTCAACGGGGAGGTGACAGGCTTTTCCGTAAACAAGGTGGAAAGGAGTGGTCCCGAGAGGCGTTTTGTAGGCGGTCCTGTAAGCCCATAGAGCGTCGTCTAGTTTGGAAGCCCAGTCTTTCCGAGTTGTGCTCACAGTCTTCTGAAGTATGCTCTTGATTTCTCGGTTAGATATCTCAACTTGCCCACTCGTTTGCGGATGGTAAGGCGTTGCGACCTTGTGTTTTACACCATTCTTGCGCAATAGACTCTCGAAAATCTTGTTGATGAAGTGAGAGCCTCCATCGCTGATGACAACGCGCGGAACTCCAAACCTCGGGAAAATGATAGATTTGAACATCTTGATCACCACCCTTGCATCGTTCGTGGGACTCGCCAATGCCTCAACCCATTTAGACACATAGTCAACAGCCACGAGTATGTACTCATTCCCGAAAGAAGATGGGAATGGTCCCATAAAATCAATCCCCCATACGTCAAAGATCTCCACTTCGAGAATGAAGTTCTGTGGCATCTCATTACGCTTGCTGATGTTGCCCTGTCGCTGGCATGAATCGCATCTAGAGATAAAGCGCTGAGCGTCTTTAAACATTGTTGGCCACCAATACCCAGCTTGCATCACCTTGGAGACTGTCTTGAAAGTAGCGAAGTGTCCGGCATAGGAAGAGCCATGACAGTGAAACAGAATCTCCGGTATCTCCTCATCAGCCATGCAACGTCTGAATACTCCATCTGGGCAATGCTTGTACAGGTACGGCTCATCACAGAAGTAATGGCGGATATCTTTTAGGAATTTCTTCCTTTTGTTGCCCACAAAACCGTGAGGTTCTACATCAGCAGCTAGGTAATTCGCAATTTCACCAAACCAAGGAATCTGAGGATAGTGGCTGCTCTCGGTTTGGTTGCAGAATTCAGACTGAGCGGGTGCTTCCTCGATTTGGAATACTCCGATCGAGTAAACCTGTTCTTCAGGGAGGCTGTCATTGAGTGGGAGTTCTTCATCAATCCGCATCCTAGATAAATGGTCGGCAGCCCCATTATCTATTCCCTTCTTGTCTTTGATTTCCAGGTCGAATTCTTGAAGTAGAAGAATCCACCTAAGTAGCCGCGGTTTAGCGTCTTTCTTGGTCAGCAGATACTTGAGTGCTGCATGATCCGTATGAACTATAACCTTTGATCCAACGAGATAGGACCGAAACTTCTCAAAGGCGAAGACGACGGCCAGAAGCTCCTTTTCTGTCGTAGCATACTTGCACTGAGCATCATCCAATGTGCGACTGGCGTAGTAGATAACGTGGAGTTTCTTGTCTTTCCTCTGGCCGAGAACTGCTCCAACAGCATAGTCGCTAGCATCTGTCATGACCTCGAAAGGAAGGCTCCAATCTGGTGGCTGCACAATGGGTGCGCTGACCAATGCTCCTTTGATCGTATGAAAGGCCTCAAGACAGTTGCTATCAAAATCGAACTTCTCCTCTTTGCACAACAGCCTCGTGAGGGGTCTAGCTATCTTAGAAAAATCCTTGATGAATCTGCGATAGAAGCCTGCATGCCCCAGAAAACTGCGGATCCCCTTGACAGAAGTAGGTGGTTGTAGGTTCATCATAACCTCGATCTTAGCTTTTTCCACTTCGATGCCATCTTCTGATATGCGATGCCCAAGTACAATCCCATTCCGGACCATGAAGTGACACTTCTCCCAATTTAGAACTAGGTGTTTTTCCTCACATCGCTGAAGTACCCTGCATAGATTAGATAAACAGTGAGAGAAAGAGTCTCCATACACCGAGAAGTCGTCCATGAACACCTCCATTATGTCTTCGATCAAGTCGGAAAAAATGGACATCACGCATCGCTGGAAAGTTGCCGGAGCATTGCACAATCCGAATGGCATGCGTCGGTAAGCGAATGTGCCATAAGGACATGTGAATGTTGTCATCTCCTGGTCGTCCGGATGGATGGGGATCTGGAAGAAACCTGAATAACCATCTAAAAAACAGTAGTATGGATGGTTTGCAAGTCTTTCAAGCATCTGATCAATAAAGGGCAAAGGGAAGTGATCCTTGCGAGTTGCAGCATTTAGTTTGCGATAATCTATGCACATTCTATGGACGGTTATGGTCCTAGTCAGTATCAGTTCATTCCTATCATTTTTTATCACAGTGATTCCACCTTTCTTAGGAACTACATGAACTGGACTAACCCAAGTACTATCAGAAATAGCATAAATTACACCGGCTTCTAGAAGTTTCATTATTTCCTTTTTAACAACATCTTTCAGATTTGGATTCAACCTCCTTTGATGTTCTATAGAACTCCTCGATTCATTTTCTAGTTGTATCCTATGCATGCAAAGATCAGGGGAGATGCCAGTAATATCATCAAGTGAATACCCTATAGCCTTTCTATACTTCCTAAGCTCGCATAAAAGTAAAGCTACTTCCACATTATTCAAATCAGCATTCACAATTACCGGGTAAGTAGAGTTTGTTCCGAGGAATGCGTACCTGAGCCTGGCTGGAAGAGTTTTGAGCTCCAATTTGGGTGCTTTCAATTCACTCCAAGGGTCGTCTATCGGGTCAAGTGGCGGAGCAGGTGCTCGTGTTGTTTCTGCCGAGTTCTCCTCATCATCTAGGCTCGTGTACGCTACCATCTGCTCCATTCTTTGGCTGGAGTCTAGCATCTTGGCAAAGCTGTCGGCATCTTCGCTCAGGAAACCATGCTCTCTTTCAGCTAGAGTTAGAGCGGTTTCAAGAGGATCCGGGCACAGAAGCTCTTCAGCTGCCTCATCATATACATCATCCAAGCCTTCCACAGTGAAGGTCTGTCCATCCATCATCGGTTTCTTCAACAATTTATCCATCTCGACTGACATTACCATGTCGCCTAGCTGAAGGTCAATCACTCCATTTTGTACATCGATTATTTCACCAGCTGTGCATAAGAATGGTCGGCCGAGAATGAGAGGGTCCTTCGGTTCTTCTTCAAGCTCTAGAACCACGAAATCAGCTGGGATGAGTGTGTCTCCAATTCGCACATGAAGATCCTCCAACATACCCACCGGAAGCTTTGTTGATCTGTCTGCGAAGACCAATGAGATGCGCGTGGGTTTGAACTTTGTGAACCCTAACCGCTTTGCCACAGAGTATGGCATAAGGTTGACACTGGAACCGAGATCGCACAGAGAGCATGTGAATGTCATGGGGCCGATCTTGACTGATAAAACGAATCTGCCAGGATCGCTTCTCTTCTTAAGGACTTTGTTCTGCAGAACAGCACTGCACTCTTTGGAGACTACCATCACGTTTTCCTCCTCAGCTACTTTTCCGGAGACTAGGGTTTTCATATACCGTTTAAGAGCAGGTATCATCTGAACGGCATCCGTGAGAGGTAGCTTCACGGTTAGATCTCTGAGCATCTCTCTGCATTTAGCATCCTCTAAATCCTTGCGAGACTTCTTGGGTGGTACAGGGTATGGTACCTTGGGTTTGTACACCCTTGCTTCCGGATTGCTGGCCGAAGTTGTTGGAGTTTCTCGGCTGAGCATGTTCTCGGTTGACGGACCAGGGTGCTCGGTTGGCGCTTCTTTTTCTTTTGCCGATTCGGAAGTTGTTTCTGAATTCAATGTTTTCCCGCTCCTTAGCTCGATGGCGTTGACAAACTCCTTCCTAGGTGCTTCAGCTTTTCCAGGCAGAGTCCCTGGTGTTCTTTTTATAGACTCGGCGGTTTGTGCAATCTGAACATCCAGTTGCTTCATGTGGGTCCATACAGCCTCATACTTCCCATTAAGATCAACATACATATTGTCAACTTTGGAGTTGATCTCTGCTGCCGCCTTTTGTTGACTCGCCATCAGCTGCTGCATCATGTTCTTCAGCTCGTCTTGGGAGCCGGTTGCTGAAGATGAAGGTTGCGAGTTTGTGAAAGGCTGGGGCTGCGAGTTTGTGAAAGGCTGCCTTGGCTGATTCCCTCCTTGGAAACGGTTCTGATTTGGAACGAATGGCCGGTTCTGGTAGTTGTTGGAGTAGTTGTTGGAGTGGTTCTTCTGAAAACCCATCTGTGGCTGATTTCCTTGCTTAGGATAAACTTGATCCTGCGGATTCTCCACATTGGTGCTCCTATAGGATCTCTTCGAAGTTCTCGATGTGATCCATCGGAATCTCAGCAGGCAGACCGTGGAACAGGTGTTGCTTCACAAGGCCGATCATTTGAGGTTTGATCTCATAATCTTGCCTCTGGATGGTTGGGGTAACGATCGCAGATCGATCCTGGTAGTATGCGTGAGCCGCATCTTTGTCCCCGAAAGCTGGTTGTGCAATGAGTTGCCTCTCCTGTTGTAAACGAAGCTGTTCCATGGCTGTCTGAAGTTGTTGCAGCTGAGCTGCGATATCTACTTGTCCGCCCATCTCTGTGTTGGCGGTGTCAGACGTTTCCGCTTCTTTAACGGGTGTGTTGCGTCTTCTGAGTTCTCGTTCTCTCCTTGCTAGCTCGTCGTTTGTCAAGCAAAGAAGGTCCTCGTTGTTTTTGCTCCTTGTGCTCCTTGTGCTCTTTGTGGACATGCACCTGAAATACAAAAACAAAGAAGAAAAGAAAACAAGTTCAGTAAAGTTCGTAGTCTAATAATTTAACCGTAAACCAAAAGTGAAAATTTGGTCCCCGGCAACGGCGCCAAAAACTTGATACACGAGTTTTAACCCTTTTAATTCCTACTGCAAGTGCACAGCATACGAAGTAGTATTTAGGGGTCGATCCCACGAAGACCAGTTTTCACACTTTGATATATTGAGCTAAATTAAAAGCTAAGACAATTCAAATATGTTTTTGGTTTTTTAATAACTAGTAATGAAAGTGAAATCGGTTGTAAGATAATTTTAACAAGCGTTAGGTCAAGGAATATCGCAGGAGATTCAGAGCAACGGATCAAACAACTATTCAGGCAGTGATTAAGCATCAATCTAGAACTCAAACACTAAGATAATATTAATCCACTCTCGTGGTATTAACATCTTTGTCTATCAAGCTAGAATTCCTAACTCTCGCTGGTACTAGAAATCGTAGACAAGCATTAAGGATAGGTTTAATATGTTCACAATTCTCAATACATCTACTCTCGCAGGTAATGGTTAAATTGCTCACCAATGTTTTTTCTAGCAACTTAGCAACTCTCGCTGTCTAAGTTAAACCTCATATCATAAAATCAAGTGATCAACTTGATCTAAGCATTAAGAACAACAAAGGTGAAGATATCGAATTGAATAGCCTATTTGTGTTTAACCCTAAAGCTCATGAATTCCTTTGACAAACCTCAACCTAACTAAGATATCTACTCAGACATATTTAAAGAAGAAAACAAAGAGATTATAGAGTTCATAATAAAAGCTTGAATAGATAATGAAAGCTGAAAATAACTTAATAAGAACTTAAGTAAAGCATAAATATAAACTTATAAGTACTTAAGTAAAGCATAAATATAAATAACTGAAAGTAAGAACTGAAAGTAAGAACTGAAAGTAAAGCATAAATATAAAACTGAAAGTAAGAACTGAAAGTAAACTTAATAGAACTTGATTAAAGCATAAATGTTTAAAGCTTAAAAGAAACTAAATAAAACTTAATAAAAGCATAAACATAAAACTTAAAACTGAAGAAGAAGCTATGCTTTGAAGCTAGAGAAGAGAGGAGGAAGAAGAAGGTGTGTTTTGAGAGTGATGTTGTGAGTCCATTATATAGGCCAAGGTGAAGGGGAGTAGGTGAAGCGGGGAACGGTCGTTCTAGGTGGAGAACGATCGTTCCCCTTGGTCGATCGAAGTAGGTGAGATGCGTGAGAGGGGAACGATCGTTCGGCTGTGTAGAACGGTCGTTCCGTGGTATTTTGTCGGCAGAGTTGGTGAGGTTGGGAACGACCTGCATGGGAGAGAACGGTCGATCTCCTATTGTTGTCGGCAGGGTTGGTGAGTGAGGGAACGACCGTTCCTTGGAGGGAACGATCGTTCTCTATGGTCGTTCCATGGAAAGGAACGGTCGTTCCTTTGCTTGGCTCTCTTGTGTTTGGTCCTTTTCTCGTTTTTCCGTCTTAACTTGACTCGAACATGTCCGTAAACGCCAAACTCCTTCGGAACTCCATGAAATCTGTAAAAACACTCAAAACAATAGAAAAGACTCGAAAAACTAACGAAAGATGCAAATCAAAACTCAAACCGAATACTAAAAACGAATCAAAATACGTTAAAAACACGTAATATCAATGTCGTCGGTGGTAGCAGCACAACACTACCAATGGGAGATACTGCAACCGCGGAAGTGACAAAGGAATGGACACGGAAGAATGCCAAGGCGGAGTTTGCATTGAAGAGGTCAATATCCTCGGGAGTATTTGAGCATGTCTCAAGGTGCACATCCGCTAGTTCCATTTGGCTGGCGCTGGATCAGTTGTTCAACAAGAGGAATGAAGCTCGTCTACAGCTGTTAGAGAATGAGCTGGCGAATGCAAAGCAAGGGGAGTCTTCAATCTCAGAGTTCTTCATCAAGGTAAAGAACCTTTGCTCTGAGATTAATACTCTTAACCCGGAGGAATCTATTTCGGAAGCCCGGTTAAAGCGGTCTATTATTCGGGGTCTACGGCCTGAGTATACACCGTTTGTGACTCCCGTTCAAGGATGGGCTACACAACCGTCCTTGGAGGAGTTTGAGAACTTGCTAGCTTGGCAAGAATCATTAGCCACACAAATGGCTGGAGTCAAAATCCAAGGTGACTCGGGGAGTGCTTTCGTAGCTCGGAGGCAACAGAGTTTCAAAGGCAAGCCTAAGTATGAAGGTCCACAGAACAATGATGGATGGGAAGGATCTTCTACGGGAGATAAGAAGCGGTTCAAGTGCCACTGGTGTGGAAAACTTGGGCATTTCAAAAAAGATTGTAGAGTCAAGCTGAAGGAAACAAATATGGCGGAATCAAAAGCTCATGCTGAAGACGAAGAATGGGGAAAATGCTTCACGGTGGAGGCTGCATCTTCAGGTACATCCAAAACTAAAAATCTGGGAAATGATTGGATCGTGGATTCTGGTTGTAGCCATCATATTACCGGAGATGAGAAGTTATTTTCGAGTCTTCAAAGTCATGACGGGAAAGAAGCCATTATTACCGCGGATAATTCAATCCACCGGGTTGAGAAGGAAGGGACTGTTGTCATTGAAGGAGATGATGGAAGTCCAATCACTCTCAAGAATGTATATCATGTCCCTGGAGTAAGGAAGAATCTTCTGGTGAATGCGGTAGACTCAGGTAACTACGTTTTATTTGGCCCAAAAGATGTTAAATTCTTGAAAAATATTCATGAATTAAAGGCAGACGTAGTTCACACCGGAGCACGGGTCAAAGATCTTTATGTCTTATCTGCCTCCAACACTTATGTGGAGAAGATGAGTACGAATGATAATGCCTTTATATGGCATGCTAGACTTGGTCATATTAATATGACTAAGCTCAAAGTCATGGTGAATAAAGATCTGGTTAATGGACTCCCAAAGTTGAAGATTCAGAATGAAGGAATACTTTGTGAAGGCTGTCAATATGGAAAATCACATAGGCTTCCATTTGACAACTCTACTTCACGATGCAGCGCTCCATTGGAGAGGGTCCATAGTGACTTGATGGGTCCAACGAAAACATCCTCCTATTCCAGGTTCCGCTACATGTTGCTGTTCGTTGATGACTTCTCACGGTACACTTGGGTATACTTCGTGAAGGAAAAATCATAGGTATTTTCAAGGTTTCAAGAATTCAAGGACACCGTGGAAGGAGAGTTAGGTTGGAAGATCAAGACTCTAAGGACGGATAATGGAGGGGAGTTTATGTCAAAGGAGTTTCTCTCTTTCTGCCAGAAGCATGGTATCAAGAGAGAATTTACATGTCCATATACACCTCAACAAAATGGAGTAGCAGAAAGGAAGATCAGACATCTAAGCGAGACTTGTAGAAGCTGGCTACATGCGAAGAATTTACCTAAGGCCCTATGGGCGGAAGGTATGAGATGTGCAGCCTATGTCATCAACTGGATGCCACTTAGTCCAAATAATATGAAGTCTCCGTATGAGATGGTTCATAAGAAGAAGCCAACGGTGAAACATCTCAGGGTATTTGGATCAGTCTGCTATGTCCATGTGTTCGATTCTCATAGAACCAAGCTGGAGGCCAAGGCGAAGAAGTGCATCTTTGTCGGCTATGATGAACAAAGGAAGGGTTGGAGGTGTATGGATCCAGAGACACACATGTACACTGTATCTCGTGATGTTGTCTTTGATGAAGTCTCTTCATATTATGGACCTCCTCAAGTCTTCTTTGAGAAAGATGGTACGGGTTCCCTCAAAGGCGATGAACCAACTGTTCAGATACCAAGTGAAGGTGGAAGTTCTGAACAAGAGACACAAGGTCAAAGGGGGAGCACTAACCAAGAAGAAGATGAGGAAGAAGACCATGGTTCCATGGCTAATCAACGGCCGAAACGGAACATTGTCAAGCCTGCTCGGTTCAGAGATGACAGTTTTGTCACTACTTACTCATGCTATTTTGCAGCTCCATTAGATGAAGAAGAGCCATCATCATATGATAAAGCAAAAGGAGTTAAAGAGTGGGAGACCGCAATGAAAGAGGAGATGGATGCTCTTAAGAAGAATGAAACTTGGGATTTGGTTCCAAAACCCAAGGATGTCCAACCAGTCTCATGCAAGTGGGTGTACCGTATCAAGCGAAGGACGGATGGAAGCATTGATAGATACAAAGGAAGGTTGGTTGCTCGGGGATTCTCCCAGAAGTATGGAGAATATTATGATGAGACTTTCAGTCCAGTGGCTAAGATGACGACGGTACTTTCACTTTTATCTTTAGCTGCAAGCTTTGGCTGGAAGTTATGGCAGTTAGATGTGAAGAATGCATTTTTATATGGAGAACTCGATAAGGAAATCTATATGGAGCAACCACCTGGTTACACATCAAGGGAGCATCCTGACTATGTGTGCAAGCTAAAGAAGGCTCTATATGGGTTAAAACAAGCTCCAAGAGCCTGGTATGGAAAACTTGCTCAGTTTCTTCAGTTCTGCGGGTTTGTCTCATCAAATTCTGATCCGAGCCTATTCCTCAAGAAGAATGGAAGAGTCCACGTGGTAGTTCTTCTTTACGTGGATGACCTGATAATTTCTGGGAATGATGAAGCGGAAATCACTCGTCTACAAGAGGATATGTCAATAAGGTTTGAGATGAAGAAGTTGGGTGAGCTTAAAAACTTCCTTGGTTTGGAGGTTAAAAGAGTAAAGGATGGAATATTCATCGGCCAACAAAGTTATGCGAAAAGGATTGTTGAGAAGTTTGGGGTACACGAAGGAAAGACACGTACTACTCCGATGGATGTAAACATTAAGTTAAAGCGCGATGAAGGATCTTTGCTACCCAATCCTCGACCTTATCGATCTCTTGTAGGAAGTCTTCTGTACTT
The DNA here is from genome assembly GCA_010577795.1 of Isatis tinctoria. Taxonomy (NCBI): domain Eukaryota; kingdom Viridiplantae; phylum Streptophyta; class Magnoliopsida; order Brassicales; family Brassicaceae; genus Isatis; species Isatis tinctoria. The sequence goes on along the minus strand of CM021248.1, from coordinate 11,543,868 downwards.
AACCATTACAAGGCCTGACATTTTCCTTTGCGGTTGGTCTTGTAAGTCGGTTTATGCAGACACCGAGGAAGCCACATCTAGAAGTAGCAAAGAAGATCTTGAAGTATGTGAAGACAACTCTTGGCATGGGTTTGGTGTATAAGTACAATGCCAAGGTCTCTCTCTATGGTTTCTGATATATTGGGATTTTTACCCTTTCTAACCCCTTTTATCTAATTGTTTTCTAGAGTTTTTGAGTGTGTATTAGGAGTTTTAGGAAGCTTTGGAGCTGAAATTGGAGTTTGGAGCATTTGGAACCTTTGGAACAGAAAAGAATCAAATTTGAAGAAAAGAAGGAAAATCTTATGAAGAATCATCAACTCCAATCGATGAGCACATGCTCGCGGATTTCGGCCACCAAGTGAGCACCTGCTCGCCGCGGAAGTAAACAAAAAAGAAGGGTTTTACCCTAATGGTGGCCGCCGACTTTTAAAAAGCCCAGCCTCCTTCCAGCCGCCTATGACACCTAATATAAATACTCTCCCTAGTTTTAGGTTTTAGATATCTTTTAATCTTATCTTTTAATCTTATCTTTTATCTACCTTTAGCTTTTGGAATTATTTTGTAAGGGAGAAGATCTCAAGCTACAATTTGGAGAAGATTTCTGAACCCTAGTACTCCTTATTTTTAATATCGATTTCATGCTTGCTTTTTCATCATCTGTTTTATTTCTTTCATCTTTGATTATGTCTGAGTAGATCTATTAGTTAGGTTAAGGTTTTCAAAGGAATTCAAGAGCTAGGGTTGAACACAAATAGGAATCAAAATCGGTAGTCTTCATCTAGGTTGTTCATATTGCTTGAATCGATTTGGCCAATCTATTCCTGATCTTAGGTTTATCTAGACAGCGAGAGTTGCTAGGTTGCTAGAAGAGATCTAGATGAGCAATTTATTCATTACCTGCGAGAGTAGATGTATTGGAGAGTTGTGAACAAATCAAACCTGATCATTAATGCTTATCTGCGAATCTGATACCAACGAGAGTTAGGATTTTTAGGTTGCTAGATAAAGTTATTAATATCACGAGAGTGGATTAATACTATCCTTGTGTTTTGAGTTCTAGACTTGTTCTTAATAAAAACCTGAATAGTTGTTTGACCTTGCTCTGAATTTCCTGCGAATTGCCTTGACCTAACGCTTGCTTTAATATTGTTAAAACCGATTTGCTTTAGTAACTTGCTAGTCACGATTTTATACAACCCTTATTTGAATCTCTTAGCTCTTGATTTTAGCTCATTAAACCATAGTGTGAACTTGGTCTTCGTGGGATCGACCCCTAAGTACTACTCTGATTTGTTGTGCACTTGCAGTAGGAAATAGGGTTTAAAACTCGTACATCAGTTTCACGGATGCAGACTTTGATGGAGATCTGGATGATCGGAAATCAACTTCGGGCTATGTGTTTCTGTGTGGAGACACAAGTGTTTCATGGTGCAGCAAGAAGCAAGCAACAGTGTCGCTGTCAACCACTGAAGCGGAGTATAAAGCTTCAACACTCGCAGCTCAAGAGTGTATTTGGCTTCGAAGACTCCTTGAAGACTTGTTCGAGCCAATCAACAAGCCAGTTACTATCTATGGAGATAATCAGAGTGCTATCAAGCTGGCGAATAATCCGGTGTTCCATGCAAGGACTAAGCATATTGAGTTGGAACATCACTTCATACGGGAGAAGGTGCTTGATGGAACGATTGAAGCTTTGGAGGTTCGAAGTGAAGACAATGTTGCAGATATCTTTACCAAGTCACTGCCAAAAGGCCAGTTTGAGATACTTCGTTCAAAGCTCGGGATGGTTGACAAAATCAAGTTTAAGGGGGAGTATTGAAATTAAACTTGATTTTGTGATAAAATATTTGTGTAGAAAAATCTAGATATTATGGTAGAAAAATCTTAGAAGTAAGGAGGTTATGGATAAGATATTTGTGTAGAAAAATCTAGATTTGTATGATAAAAATCTAGATATTATGGTAGAAAAATCTTAGAAGTAAGGAGGTTATAGATAAGATATTTGTGTAGAAAAATCTAGATTTTTATTATAAAAATCTAGATATTATATTAAAAAAATCTAGAAAATTAAGAAATATCTAGGTTAAGGAGGTTAGAGTAGAAAAATCTAGATTTATGTTGTAAGATCTTTTGGAGGCTATAAATACCTCCTCACCCCCTCATTTGTAAGATGTACAAGAAGTTGAAATAAAAAGAGTGTTCATCATAAGTTCTACAATTCTCTCTAAAATTCTTTCAAGTATTCTCTAAGTGTTCTTCCATATTCATTTTCATACTTAGAGGTTTATTCTCTCGGGTCTCGGGTATTACGGTCTTGGGCTAGTGCAAAGCACTATCGGCGTTGGTTTCTCTACAGTTGCATCATTGTATTTTAGTTGATAAAGTATGACACAAAGAGAAGACATGATTGATTTTGGGGAAAATTTTCAGATTTTTTATTTTATTTTGTAGAATATCAAACATTTGAAGTTTATATTTAATATAGAATAAAAACTAATTTCTAACATCGTGGAAGACTTGTGGAAGCCTCTTTGGTCCAGTGGTTTGACTAAAGGTTCATTAATGCTTCTACATCAGGAGGTCTGAGTTTCGATTCCCAGAGAATGCAGGGTTTATGCAGATTAAAAAGGAGACAAGATTGCAGGAGATCTTCAGCGTGGTGCAAGAAAATCCGTCAGACACGTATCTTCATAAGGCAAGTTCAGGTGGAACCGGCAGGTGGAGATCTTCATATGACGGTAGAATTGTCAGTTATAAGAGTCGTCACTGTAATAGTTCTCATAATTTGCAATATATAAATCAGTGTTAAAAAAAAAACATCGTGGAAGACTTTTTTTTTTTCTAATCTGTTTAATGGAAGTGACAAGTCATTTGACTGAAGGCTAAGTAGAGAGGAAGAGCTGGAAAGAATCAAAAACAAAGTCAAACACAATAACATCATTATAAGCAACTTTCCATCTTGTTCAAGTTACCCTGATCAATAACATGACCATAACCAGTAATGAACTCAAGACAATGAAGAGAGTTTTGAGTTATTTGAAATACTAACAAATCCCGATAAAATATTAATAAAAACTGTAGGCAAAATGCAGGAGGAGCCAAGAAAGTTTTGCATGGAGACAAGTAGATGACTCGAAAGCTCAAAAAGCTCATCTAACTTTTACTGCCTCCACTTCATAGACTAGCCATGCATCACCGGGCACACCGGGCACAGTTTCCTTCAGTCCCTCTTCTTCGTATCTGTGTTTGTCATATCCAAACAAGAGAAACGAGACGGGTTTGTATAAACTCGGTTAGTTATAGTAAAATTGTAATGAAAATATGAAATGCTGTTGAAATGAATCATCTAGCCATGCTCAACTGAAACCACCACCATGACAACATACCCGAGGGATGGTGGAATGGTAAGTCTTCTCTTATCTCCAACTCGCATCCCTGAGCATTAGAGATGCATCCATATTCGTTAAAGCAAAGATGAAGCCAATCTATTGGTTAAGAGACTATACTTACCTTCAATACCAATACTAAGACCTTTTATAAACTTTGCTCGACCTGCAAGCAATATTATATATAGTTAGTGGTAAATAAAGTAAACAAATGGGAGAAACAAAAATGATAATGAGGATTCTACAATATCTTAGAAATCTTTACCCAAGCGAAATCTTGATGGAGCTTCTCCCAAGTTTGAGTCAAACACACTGCCACTGTCTTTTAACTTCCCAGTGTAGTATATGCTGACCTGAAACAATCATCAATCCTTCTAAAGAATTTGAAACTGAGACAATATCAAAAGTCCCACATGACATATATAGAAGCAGATAAGATGTTACAAACAATATACTACCTTTTTCCCTTGTACAGCGACTTTTCCATTTAACTTTCCTTTTTCAATCTCCTGAATGATCACGTAATCTAATTGTTCCTTAGTACCACCTTCTTTCTCCATGTTCCTATTCAGTACGGAAATAAAATTTTACTTGAAAAATTTATAAACCTAAACATTAGTAAAAATCCAGAGAAAAAAATATTGTCAATAGAATATCCATTCAAACCCAAAAAACAAAAGTATAAGAGACAACTCTATAGCCGAAGCTTTTTGTAGGAACCGGCCGGAAGTTAATCATAGCATCTACTCTATGGTATGTTTATAACCTATTTTAATTTGAAAATAATTTCTACCTAATGACTCACATGTCTTTAGCTTGTTTCTTAATCTCTGTAGTTTCCTCTCTCATATTCCTTTTTCTCTTTTTCGTTGAGAGAGTTGCATCAACATTCTGAAAGGGTGATACATCACTTGATGATTTGATATCCCTGCCACGTGCAAAACATGGTATGTAAATTGAAGTTATTGTTTTTCGAGTTGCCATCATATTACCGTACTTAATACTAATGAGAAGTAAGTGTTTTCTAACAATCATATCAACTTTCTAATGAATGGAAATTCATAAACATCAGGTTCTGAAAATTGGAGTAACCTTTTCAGTATGAATGGATAAGAACCACGTAGCAAGCAACTAACACTTGACCAATTATTACAGAAAAAGTCAAGTTGAGGTTCTTCACAGTTGTTGCATTCAAAAGCCTTATTCAGTGATTTACTTCTAATCTCTTCATATGCTTCTTGAGATCCAATGAATCTCCACTTGTGGCACTTTCCACATTGTGCAGCGTAAATTAACCTTGATGGTTCCCCCTTCACATGTTAAATGAAATCAAACAGATAGATCAAGAAAAAGAAAGAGATTAACAAAAACGAATAAAACCTTTGTTCAAAAGTTGAAATGATACCTTACGAGAAGTATCTTGAGTCGCCTCCTCCATTTTCAATTTTTTAGAGAGATCAAGAATACTGGGAGAGGAAAAAACTTTTTCTCCTTTGTGTTTGCCTATAATTGAAGTGAGACAGGACTCATGATGTCCTTTGGGTTTCGTTTGATTTAATTGTGTCTCCCTCACGTATTAATTATGGTTAGTGTTACCAAAGCATCGCTTCGGTCCAATCAGAAATTTAGGAAAAAAGTATCAAAAGAGGAGATCAAGAAAATAGTGGAGAATTTTAAAAAGAAACCAGTAGTGAGATAGGAGCATTTAGGCCTCGGAAAAAAAACCAGACCGAAACAAAAAAGGTTTGTGATTAAGAAAAAACCAAAGGCACATGTCTAATAATTAGTGCGTTTGGTTATTTGTGAATAAGAAAAAAGGTTTTTTTTTTTTTAATAGGTCTCAGGATGCTTTACATTTTGTTGGCAGTCATTGCCGCAAAATTGTTTGTGAAGACGTGTCTCATTGAAGACAATGTTGGTAAAGTAAAACAAAAACTTAATTTTGGTTTGAACTTTGAACAGAGAGTGGAATTTTAAGAGTCGTAGCAGCACAGTCACGAGAAGCTACGGCTTGTTTCAAAACTCCTCACCTCTTTGTTTCTTAACTATCATTCCTCTGTGTCTCTCGTCTAAGGGTAATAGTGGTTTGCTTGTAACTCAAAATTGTTTTTTTCATTCTCTCGTCTGTGCACTTTGTAGGTTTGGTTCCGAAGATTCTTCAAATGGGGAGTCAAGTTGATAATAAAACAATGATCTCCTGGGTGATACAAGACTTTAACATTTTGCAACCTTAAAAAATATCTTGTGATCACTTCATGATTGGTGGCTGTAAGTGGTAAGGGCCTTCTCGTGTCCATGTAACTCAAAATTGTTTTTTTTTCATTCTCTCGTCTGTGCACTTTGTAGGTTTGGTTCCGAAGATTCTTCAAATGGGGAGTCAAGTTGATAATAAAACAATGATCTCCTGGGTGATACAAGACTTTAACATTTTGCAACCTTAAAAAATATCTTGTGATCACTTCATGATTGGTGGCTGTAAGTGGTAAGGGCCTTCTCGTGTCCATGTAAGAGAGATTTAAAGTGGTATTGTTTCTGATTCTTTTTAGTTCTTGTTTCCTGCAGGTATCTTACTGCATATCCCAAGGGAGACAATTTTGATTACTTATCTTTGTTTATCTCAATTGCCACATTTGGATTGTTGCCTCTCGGATGGAAGAGATACGCAAAAGTTTCCTTTACTGTAGTCAATCAATTCTCTGACTCACTCTCCCAAAAGCAAGGTGATTTTTGTATATTTCATGATACTACAGCACATGTTCATGTACAAGACTTGCATTTTACCTATTTGAACTAGATTTGTGTATGTTTCCTGAGATTTTACAGAGTTGCAGAAGTGGTTTGATGAGAAGACTCCCTCTTGGGGTTTTGAAGTAATGCTGCCCCTTACTTTACTTCATTATGAAGATAGTGGGTTTCTTGTAAACGGACAACTTCACATTCTTGCTGAAGTAGATGTTATCGGTGATGAATCCCTTCTGAAAAAAATAAAGCAAGAGAAGCAGGATTATTTGTTGCTGTCTAGTGACTTACACAACAATACCCAACTATTCGAGGAAAGCTTTGAGGTCTATGGGTTTAGGGTTCTTTCTTCACAGGTAAGAAACTTTTAAATTAACATTATTAAAGTTATAGCTGATTTTCGACAGAAGTGTTGGTTTCATGATATGAGAGTAATTGTAGTTGACAACCAAATTGTATAGACGCTTTTAAATTTTACTTTTACTTTTCATCCTTGCAGGTAGAAGCTGTGGAGCGTCTATTTGAAAGACACCCGGAGGTTGCATCACAGGTTCGTACAGAGAATCACAATTTGAAGACGACATACATCAATGTCCTCCTTGGAATCATGGAGACGCTGTGCCAGTCACCTGAGGAACTCACCGACGATGATCTGATGGAAGCTTCAATGGCAGTGTCCTATGTTGCCAACGCAGGTTTTAAAGTTGATTGGTTGGAGGAGAAGATGTATAAAGTGATGGAAAAAGAGAATAAAGTTCAGAGTGGTGAGGCACAATTGGTGGAATTGAATAAGAAGTGCTCAGACCTCGAAGCCCTGATGAAGAAAGTTAAAGAAGAGGTTGCACTTGCCAAAGTGCCTCTCATGTTTGATGACTTTCTTTAATGTCCTTTTATGAGTTTTAACAAACTTTAAATTTTGTTTGCGTCTTGGTTTCCAAATGTGAGAGAAACTTGTGTTGTTTGAGTCCCAAATATGTTCTTATCGTTGTTTGGGAATAACGGTTAAAGATATTGCAAGCTGAGTTGCTATTATTTCGAGTGATGGTGATAGTAGAATCCGGAAAATGGATGAATCTCATATAGCCGATGGAACAACATCCTCAGTTTCATCTTCTATGATTTAAACGTTTCATGTTCACATAGCTCCCATAGTTCAAACAGATCATATGATTAAACCTGATTCGCTACCACCAGTTAAATACACTTTTCTATGTTCCTTTTATAAATGGCTTTTATTAATTGCTTGGAAGACACTAAGGAAGAGACGATGTTCTTATGGGAGCAATATAGTGATTCATGTTATCAGATGTTTTACTGAAGAAGGAAATGGTTTGTTAGATCTTCTGTTCTTTGCCTTTCAAACTCTACTGGTCCATAGAGATAAACATTTATTCTTGTTGAAGGATTAGTGTCTCGTATCGTATAGGTTCTCGGTTTAGTAGTTTTTTACTAAGTGTGTTATAGACTCTAGGTGTTTTAGAAGGTTTACTTTCATGTGTAAGTCACGTGCTTGTTTAGATCAGCTGGAGTTATAAAGCTGATCGAGTCTTCTTCTCTATCTTTATCTTATCCATTCATAGCTATTGTTGCGGATAAGAGAGAGAGAGAGAGAGAGATTCACCATTGTTGTAACACGGAGCTCGAGTTTGAGCTGATACTAGTGGATTGCTGCAGATCGGTGCAGCCCCGGTGAGTAGATCTTCTCCCAAGGTTGCGGAGAAGTAATCGAACACCGGGTAAACAGTTTCTGGTGTTCTTTCTTGAGCTTTCGACTTCGTTCTTATTCAAGTTCTTAGATCGTGATTGAGTCAGCATAGGATTAGGTTGGATTCGAACAAAGTGGTATCAGAGCCAGGTTCTGGCAAGGAGAATCGAATTCATCTATCTGGAATCACAAGCGAAGAAGACGATGCCGAAAGCGAAGATTGAAATCGAGAGATTCGATGGTAAAGGCGACTTCTCATTGTGGAGGAGAAGGATGTATGCTTATCTAAGCATTACTGGTGTCAAGGACGTCCTGGAGCCAAAACCTCTTAAGGACGAAGCAAGCGACACCGAGGAAGAAGACGATGTGAAGAGAGTCAAGAAAAAGGAAGAAGAAGATGCAAGGCTTGAGAGATGTGACAAAGCGATGAATACGATCCTCCTCAACGTAGGCGATCATGTTCTTCGCAAGATCGAGAAATGCAAGACTGCATACGAGACCTGGTCTTTACTGGAGTCACTATACATGCCTAAAACGCTTCCAAATCGAGTCTTTGCACAACTAGAACTCTATGGATTCAAGATGACTGAGAGCAAGAGTATCGACGAGAATGCCGATGATTTTCTCAAGATCGTAGGAGATTTAAGTAATCTGAGTATTGAGGTCGATGAAGAAGTACAAGCTGTACTCCTTCTTAACGCTCTTCCACCTAAGTATGAGCAACTCAGAGAGACGTTAAAGTACAGTCGTGAAGCTCTTAAGTTTGAAGATGTAGTGGCCTCGGCAAAATCCAAGGAGAAGGAGCTCAAGAATGGCTCAAGCTCAAAGTCTAATGGTGAAGGACATTTTGTGCGAGGAAGATCAGAAAACCGGGACTCAACCTCCGGTAAAGGCAAGTCGCGCGACAGGTCTCGTTCCAAGTCAACAGAAGGAAAGAAAGGGAGCTGTTGGATATGTGGGAAAGACGGTCACTTCAAGAAACAGTGTTACAAATGGCTCGAACGAAACAAGGGAAAGTCTCACTCTAATGGTAAAGGAGAATCGTCTTTAGCTAGAGATGATGCTCGAGACCTAGTGGGACTGATCGCGTGTGAAGCAAATTCGTCTCGGGGTGAAAAGGACAAAGAAGAGTGGGTTCTTGACACCGGATGTTCATTCCATATGACACCAAGAAGAGATGTATTCATCGACATAAAGGAGGTATCATACGGAAAGGTTAGGATGGCAAATGATGTCCTTGTTGAGGTAAAAGGAATCGGATCTGTTAGGTTCGAAAACTCAGATGGTACTACTTTTGTTCTGTATGATGTGCGGTTTATGCCTGGGATAGGTAGGAATCTAATATCTGTTGGCACTCTTGAGGATAAGGGTTGTGAGTTCAAAGGTTCAAAAGGCATCATGAAGATAATCATGGGATGCACCACCATCATGAAAGGAGCTAGGGAACCTGGAGATACCCTGTACATTTTACAGGGTAAGGCAAGATGCTCAGAGAGTTATGTGGCAGAATGTAATAAGATCAAGCCCAAGGACGATGCCAAGAAGGAAAAGGCAAAACTATGGCATAGTCGCCTAGGTCACATTGGTCGTAAAGGGATGGAAGTTCTGGTAAAGAAAGGATGTATTGGTAATGAAGGCGTATCAGACATCGAGTTTTGTGAGGACTGTGTGATTGGCAAATCTCACAGAGTTAGCTTTGGACCAGCTAAGCACATCACAAAGGAGAGATTGGACTATGTACACTCAGACCTATGGGGTTCCCCCAACGTACCACCCAGTCTCGGTAAATGCCAATACTTCGTGTCTTTCACTGATGACTGGTCAAGAAAGGTTTGGATATATTTTTTGAAGACCAAGGACGAGGCATTTGACAAATTTGTTGAATGGAAGAAAATGGTTGAGGTTCAGACAGAGAGGAGAGTAAAGAAACTTCGTACAGATAATGGGCTGGAGTTCTGTAATATTCGGTTTGATCAATTCTGCAAAGAAGAAGGAGTGGTGCGTCACAGAACATGTACCTACACTCCACAGCAAAATGGAGTCGCAGAGAGGCTGAATAGGACAATAATGAACAAAGTCAGAAGCCTGTTAAGTGAAAGCGGTCTGGAGAAGAAGTTCTGGGCCGAAGCCGCATCAACCTCAGTCTACCTATTCAACCGAACACCATCATCATCTATCGACTTTGACATTCCGGAGGAGAGATGGACTTCAGCTATCCCGAGTCTTGATGGACTAAGAAAATTTGGGTGTGTGGTCTATATACACTCGGATGAGGGAAAGCTGAATCCACGTGCTAAGAAGGGTATCTTTACCGGGTATCCAGAAGGAGTCAAAGGATTTAGAGTTTGGCTACTTGAAGAAAGCAAGTGTATCATATCTCGGAATGTGGTGTTCAGAGAAGATATGATGTACAAAGACATCAAGGAGAAAGCAAGCTTAGGTAACTCTGAACCTAAACTTTTAACTGATGATCTTTTGAGTTATGATCTTGCAGGAGACAGGAAAGAACAAGAGATAGAGACTCAAGGAGGAGACTCGGAGCAAGATGAGAACACAGGACAAGAGCAAGGAAGTGCTCAGGAAGAGGGGTCAACTTCAGAGCCAGAAGATTATCAACTCGCCAGAGACCGTGAAAGGAGAACAATTAGACCACCAACTCGGCTCGAAGATTATCAGGTATACCCTGAAGATGAAGACATTGCTGGTTTTGCAGGTCTTATGATAGAAGATGGAGGCAATCCCGAGCCTCAGAGCTATCAAGAAGCAATGTCAGACCCGGATGGTGACAAATGGTCAGAAGCAGCAGGCGAAGAAATGGGTTCATTGAAAAAGAACCGAACCTGGAAGCTTGTGGACAGAAATCCAAAGCAAAGAGCCATAGGCTGCAGGTGGATCTTCAAGAGAAAGGCAGGGATTCCAGGAGTAGAGGAGCCGAGGTTTAAAGCGCGGCTAGTTGCGAAAGGTTACTCTCAGAAGGAAGGTGTGGACTACCAAGAGATATTCTCGCCGGTTGTGAAGCATGTTTCCATTCGTCTACTTCTATCTGCTGTTGCATTCTACGACATGGAGCTGCAACAGATGGACGTCAAGACAGCTTTTCTCCATGGCTATCTTGATGAGCAAATATACATGGAACAGCCAGAAGGATATGTTGATCCAAATCATCCGAACAAGGTGTGTCTTCTGCAGAGGTCTCTGTACGGTTTGAAGCAGTCGCCTCGTCAGTGGAATGCAAGGTTCGATGAGTTTGTGCAAAAGAATGGCTATTTCAGGAGTGACTATGATCAATGCGTCTACTATAAGGATCTTAAGGAGAACGGGTATATCTATCTCCTCTTATATGTAGATGACATTCTCATAGCATCGAGAAATAAGAGTGAAGTTTGCAAGTTAAAGGTTTTGCTTGGGTCAGAATTTGAAATGAAGGATTTAGGAGAGGCTAGAAAGATTCTAGGAATGGAAATTACTAGGGATAGGGTCAAGGGAACTCTGACTATATCTCAGGAAGGGTATGCTCTGAAGGTCCTAGGCAACTTTGGTATGGACCGTGCAAAGTCTGTATCTACACCTATGGGTACTCATTTCAAACTGAAGTCAGGTACTGAGAGAGAGATCAAAGAACAGGCAGAAGATATGAAGAATGTTCCGTACCAAAGTGCAGTGGGAAGCGTGATGTACTCTATGATAGGGACAAGGCCTGACCTAGCTCACGCAGTTGGGCTCGTCTGTCGGTTCATGAGTAATCCGCTGAAGGAACATTGGCAAGCCGTTAAGTGGATCCTCAGATACTTGAACGGGTCATTCAAAACGAAGCTGTGTTACAGAAAGGAAGGTGAGTTCATAGTGAAGGGGTATTGCGATGCGGATTATGCAGGAGATCTAGACAGACGAAGGTCAACTACAGGAATTGTTTTCACAGTAGGAGGCAATGCTATTAGCTGGAGGTCTAGTTTACAAAAGGTGGTCGCGTTGTCAACAACGGAGGCAGAGTACATTGCTCTTACGGAAGCAGCAAAGGAGGCTGTATGGCTAAAGGGGTTCATGACAGAACTCGGATTTAAACAGGATGCAGTGACAATCTACTGTGACTCTCAGAGTGCTATAGCGTTAGCAAAGAATGCTATTCACCATGAGAGAACAAAACATGTAGCTGTGAAGTTCCACTTTATTCGTGATCTGATCAGTGATGGGATTGTTCAAGTAACAAAGATTGCAACAGCCTACAATCCTGCAGATATATTCACTAAGGTACTTCCTATTGGTAAATTTCGAGATGCTTTGAAGTTCTTACGAATTTCAGGTGATCAAGCATAAAAGAAAGGATCAAAAGGATCAACAGCTGAGCGGGTTTGCTCAGGAGGAAACAAAGCTGGATGGGTTTATTCAGGTACGATTTCTTTTTAGAATATCAAGTTTATGATGTTCTAGTTGAGTGGTGTTACTCAGGTTTAAGGAGGAGCTATGACGATAGGAGACAAGGAGGAGATTTGAAGGATTAGTGTCTCGTATCGTATAGGTTCTCGGTTTAGTAGTTTTTTACTAAGTGTGTTATAGACTCTAGGTGTTTTAGAAGGTTTACTTTCATGTGTAAGTCACGTGCTTGTTTAGATCAGCTGGAGTTATAAAGCTGATCGAGTCTTCTTCTCTATCTTTATCTTATCCATTCATAGCTATTGTTGCGGATAAGAGAGAGAGAGAGAGATTCACCATTGTTGTAACACGGAGCTCGAGTTTGAGCTGATACTAGTGGATTGCTGCAGATCGGTGCAGCCCCGGTGAGTAGATCTTCTCCCAAGGTTGCGGAGAAGTAATCGAACACCGGGTAAACAGTTTCTGGTGTTCTTTCTTGAGCTTTCGACTTCGTTCTTATTCAAGTTCTTAGATCGTGATTGAGTCAGCATAGGATTAGGTTGGATTCGAACACTTGTTTGTTATGTTGTTATCTCATCAAAACTCTGCCTAGTTCTTCCAAATTTCTCCTTTTCACACGTCTTCCACACTTTGAGTTTTAGTCTTGTTTTGAAATGAAAGCAGATATGTGTACAAGTCAACCGTAGTTAACTCAAAGCCATTAATCTTATTCGTTAAAAACTCTCCAAATGTACGAATCTTTACAACCACTCCCTTATTTGTGTTTGTATGCACAACTGTTTTCCAAAAATTGTTCCAAGGAACACTAAACACCACCCCGTGCTCAAATGTCTCAGAAACAGTTGACAATAACAAACCAACTATACTGACATTAGAAGAGAAAAACATGAGACTAAAATAACTTTTCAAAGGAGAAAAAAACACGACTTTGCAAGCTTGGTGTGTAGCTCAGGTAACGCAGAGAAAAGTTATGAAAAAATGACAAAAACAAACAGACAATACGATAGCAGATTTGTATTAAAAAAGGATCACGTGTTACATTTGTATAAAACAACATCAAAAGCAAAGAGAAGAAGCAATTTGACAGAGCAAACGTATAAGCTAAACTAAGATATTGATATTATCGGTTTTTAACGTATTTTGATTCGTTTTTAGTATTCGGTTTGAGTTTTGATTTGCATCTTTCGTTGGTTTTTCGAGTCTTTTCTATTGTTTTGAGTCTTTTACAGATTTTATGGAGTTCCGAAGAAGTTTGGCGTTTACGGACATGTTCGAGTCAAGTTAAGACGGAAAAACGAGAGAAGGACCAAACATCAACAGAACGACCATTCCCGAAGGAGATCGATCGTTCTGACCAAGCATGGAACGACCGTTCCCTACAAGGAACGATCGTTCCCCTCTTTACCAACCCTGCCGACAACAATGGGAGAACGACCGTTCTCTCCATGTGGTCGTTCCACACTTCACCAACCTTGCCGACAAAACGCATGAGAACGACCGTTCTATACTCCGGAACGAGCGTTCCCCGACACCACATCTCACCTACTACGGATCGACCAAGGGGAACGATCGTTCTCCACCTAGAACGACCGTTCCCCGCTTCACCTACTCTGGCCTATATAATGGACTCACAACCTCACTCTCAAATCACACCATCTTCTTCCTCCTCTCTTCTCTAGTTTCAAAGCATAGCTCTTTCTCTCTTTTAAGCTTTTATGTTTAAGCTTTTATATAGTTCTTGTTAAGTTTCTTTTAAGCTTTAATCTTATGCTTTTAATCTTAGCTTTACTTTCAGTTCTTACTTTCAGTTCTTTACTTTCAGTTCTTATCTTTATGCTTAATTAAGTTTTACTTTCAGTTCTTACATTTACGCTTTAATTAAGTTTTACTTTCAGTCCTTATTATCTATATTTATACTTTGTTTCAATTTCTTATTAAGTTATTTACCGCTTTCATTATCTATTCAAGCTTTTATGATGAACTCTATAATCCTGTTGTTATCTTCTTTAATCATGTCTGAGTAGATCTCTTAGTTAGGTTGAGGTTTGTCAAAGGAATTCATGAGCTTTAGGGTTAAACACAAATAGGCTATTCAAATCAATATCTTCACCTTTGTTGTTCTTAATGCTTAAATCGAATTGATCACTTGATTTTATGATATGAGGTTTAACTTAGACAGCGAGAGTTGCTAGGTTGCTAGAAAGAACATTGGTGAGCAATTTAACCATTACCTGCGAGAGTAGATGTATTGAGAATTGTGAACATATTAAACCTATCCTTAATGCTTGTCTACGATTTCTAGTACCAACGAGAGTTAGAAATTCTAGGTTGATAGACAAAGATATTGATACCACGAGAGTGGATTGATATTATCCTAGTGTTTACGTTCTAGATTTATGCTTAATCATCGCCTGAATAGTTGTTTGATCCGTTGCTCTGAATCTCCTGAGATATTCCTTGACTTAACGCTTGTTTATTATTATCTTTACAACCGATTTCGCTTTCATTACTAGTTATTAAAAAAACCAAAAACATATTTGAATTGTCTTAGCTTTTGATTTAGCTCAATATATCATAGTGTGAAAACTGGTCTTCGTGGGATCGACCCCTAAATACTACTTCGTATGCTGTGCACTTGCAGTAGGAAATAAGGGTTTAAAACTCGTGTATCAAGTTTTTGGCGCCGTTGCCGGGGACCAAATTTTTCACCTTTGGTTTACGGCTGAATTATCAGACTAAGAACTTTACTAAACTCGTTTTCTTTTCTTCTTTGTTTTTGTGTTTCAGGTGCATGTCACCAAGGAGCACAAGGAGCAGAAACAACGAGGATCTTGTTAGCTTATCAAACGAGGAGTTAGCAAGAGCAGAACGAGGGAACAGGCAGAGACGTAACATACCTGTTCCGGAACCAGAAACAACTGACACCGCCAACTCAGAGATGGGCGGACAAATAGACATCGCAGCTCAGCTGCTACAACTTCAGACAGCCATGGAGCAGCTTCGCATGCAACAGGAGAGGCAACTCATTGCACAACCTGCCTTCGGAGACAAAGATGCGGCTCACACATACTATCAGGATCGATCTGCGATCGTTACCCCGACCATCCAGAGGCAAGATTACGAGATCAAACCTCAAATGATCGGCCTCGTGAAGCAACACCTGTTCCACGGTCTGCCTGCTGAGATTCCGATGGATCACATCGAGAACTTTGAAGAGATCTGTAGCACGACCGGCTCCAATGGTGTGCATCCAGATTTCCTGAAGTGCAAGCTTTTCCCTTTCTCTCTTACGGGAAAAGCATCACGGTGGTTAAAATCTTTACCACCAGGCTCTCTACCGACTTGGGCTAGTGCACGAGCAGCCTTCTTGGATAAGTTCTACACGAAGTCCAAGACCGCAGCCTTGAGGAACAAGATATCCTCATTCGAGCAACAGTCCGGCGAATCCTTCAATGAAGCATGGGAGCGGTTTAAGGAGTACAAGCGCGAGTGCCCTCACCACGGGTTTAGTGACGAGCAGCTGCTCAGCACCTTCTATGACGGAGTAGATTGGGACTACAGAAATGCCCTGAACGCAGCTAGTAACGGTGACTTCTACACTAAGTCAAAGGAAGGAGCCCTGGAGCTGATCGAGAACCTAGCCGCAAGTTCCAGCAACAAAAGCCCGGAGTACGACAGAAAGAAGGTCAACAGTGTGGACTCCAAGAAGATTGATGAACTCTCTGCCATGGTTAACCTTTTGCTAAAAAAGAACCAGAAGTCAGTCCACTTTGTGGACGAGAATGGGGAAACACCTATCGCTCAAGCCTACGAGGAAGAAACCGAGAATGATCAGATGGAGGTGAATTATGTGACGGGACAAAGTTTCGGGCAGAACCGCGGTTTTAACAACCAAGGCTTCAACACTCATCCGAACCTGTCCTATAGGAGCACCAATGTGGAGAATCCGCAGGATCAAGTCTATCCTAAGCAAGGAGGAAATCAGCCACAGATGGGCTTTCAGAAGAACTACCCCAACAACTACCAGAACCGGTCATTCGTTCCAAATCAGAACCGTTTCCAAGGAGGGAATCAGACAAGGCAGCCTTTCACAAACTCACAGCCCCAGCCTTTCACAAACCAGCAGCCTTCATCTTCAGCAACCGGCTCCCAAGACGAGCTGAAGAACATGATGCAGCAGATGATGGCGAGTCAACAAAAGGCGGAAGCAGAGATCAACTCCAAAGTTGGCACTATGTATGTTGATCTTAATGGGAAGTATGAGGCTGTACGGACTCACTTGAAGCAGCTTGACACTCAGATTGCACAAACCGCTGAATCAGTTAAGAGGACACAAGGTACTAACGCAGAGGTTAACTATGTGAATGAAGACTATGTGAAGAATCAGAACTTTCAAGCTCATGCGTCTAACGACCAAGACGAGCTGAAGAACATGATGCAACAACTACTGGCGAGTCAGCAAAAGGCAGCATCTGAGATCAATGCTAAGGTTGATACAATGTACGTGGACCTCAATGAAAAATATGAAGCTGTATGGACTCATATGAAGCAGCTCGACGTTCAAATTGCACAGACGGCTGAGGCTATCAAGAGGACACCAGGAACTCTGCCTGGAAGGGCTGAAACACCAAGGAGGGATTTCATCAACGCCATTGAATTGAGAAGCGGAAAGACGCTCCACCATACCGCGACCTCAACTTCAAAATCGGCAAAAGGAAAAGGAGTGGCGATAGAGCACCTGCTCGTTACCCCAGAGCACATGCTCCCCCGAGATGCTCCCACCAAACCCGCAGAAAATCTTCCAGCAAGGGTTTATATTCCTAAGGTGCCCTACCCAGTTCCGCCTAGAGATCAGAAGGAGATTAAGGCAGCCTTTGTAGAAGCAAGGAGTACACCACCAGCATTGAGGGTATTGCCTAAAGTTGAAGATCCGGGAAAATTCTTGGTCCCATGCTCGATTGCTGGAATGGAATTCAAGGACGCTCTTTGTGATTCCGGGTCTACTGTTAATCTCATGTTAAAGGCGATTGCAGAGAAGCTGAAAACTTATGAGGTAAAACCTAGCCATATGACTCTTCAATTTGCAAACACCTCCTCAACAACATCGTCTGGCAGCATTCACGATCTACCTGTCCGAATAGGGGATTGCCTAGTTCCAACTGATTTTCAGGTTTTGGAGATGAGAGGAGGTTATGGCACACCCTTACTTCTTGGAAGACCATTCATGGCTACAGTGGGTGCAATCATCGATATGCCGAATAGGCAAGTTTGCTTTTCCAAGATTGACAAGAATGTCTTCTACGAAGCCGTTCCCATAGGAACAACCACACGCTCCTCTTGCATCTCAGCAGTGGATAAAGAGGAAGCACCCGCTCCAATTCCGCAAGCACCTGCTCCACCACCCGGGAATTTAGGGAGGAGGCAAAAACGCAAGAAAATGTGCCGTACAAAAAGATTACGGGAGGTCCTCAAATGACTTTGATCCCTCAAGGATATGATGGAAACTCGGTTGACTACAAGGTCAAGTGCAAAAGTCGTCCTAAACCTTTCTCTACAGTTAGAGCTATTCTTCCATCAGAGTTGAAAGAGAAGGATATTGGTGTTGTGAATGGAATGCTGAGTAGAGTTCTGAACATAAGGATGTCTGATTTCGGAGCCTGTTTTGGAGCAAGCTCCCAAACCAAGCCTCACTGATACATGGCACCAACGTCAAGCTTAGAGACGTAAAACAAGCGCTTTCGTGGGAGGCAACCCACCAGGTAACATGTAAATATCGTGAAATTTTTCGTTCTTGTTTTATTTACGTTTCTTGTTTTGTTTGAGATTGTTTTTCAGGCTTTTATTAAGTGTTCAAGAAACCGCTCTGCTGGGAGTGAAGAGATCGATCGTTCCCTAACAAGAACGGTCGATCTAGACGGTAGAACGATCGATCCGGAATGCAGAACGGTCGTTCTGTAAACAATCCGTCTTCTCGCAATTCACGCTGGAACGACCGTTCTATTCCTAGAACGGTCGTTCGCCTCACTTATCCTTCATTTTCCACGGCAGAACGATCGTTCCTAGGTAAGAACGATCGTTCCAAGGTACAAATTCTTCCCCAAATTCGAATCTAAACCGGTTTTCAACTTGTTTTAAACCGAAAAACACGATTTTAAACTGAAGAGAACGATCGATTTGTGTCATAAACACCATTCTTCATCGTTCTTCATCTTCTTCTTCTCTTGAACAAAACCTAGAAAATCTTAAATCAACCATATCTCTTTCGATTTTTGAGGGTTTTTGTTGATTCTTGGTTCCAATCCACTTGATTTTTCACACTCTCTCTGATTCTGCCAACCGTTCTAACGATTAACAAAGGTATGAGTTCGAAAATTCCTTGGAACCAATTCGCCATTCGTGAAGAAAAATTGCTTGCCTCTTGTATCCATTGTTGTTTGATGGTGGAATATTGCTAGATTATTGTCTAGGATGGATATATGAACTTGATTTTAGGTTGAATTGATGGTTTCATGAGAAAAATCGAATTTGGGTTTAGGTTGTTCAAAGAAATCCGACCATGTTGAAAAAAATGAGCTGTTCATTCGAATTCAATACTTGGAAGAAGATTAATTCTTGTTTCTAATGATATAGGAACTCATGTTTGATGAATTCTCCATGAAAAGTAGCTCATGAAAATTTTTGTGAAAATTTGCTAAAATGGATCGAAATTTGTCGGTTTTGTAGGATGAGCGGAGTTCAACGAGAAGTGGGAAGCTCTAGCAACACGAGTAGGAAGCGTAAGACAACGCGTGACAAGAACCCGCTCAACAGACCCATAACCGGAAAGTGGGACGCAATCGACACCAAGTACTTGGCAGACTTGCGACAAACGAAGCTTATGCCAAACCGGTTGGGTAGTGAGGCTACATTGGAGGCGTTGGGTCTGAAAGAGGATGTGGAGACTGTGTTCGAGAACATTGGGTTCGGACGGCTGTGGAAGATCAACGAGCCCATCTATCCGAAGTTCGTGAAGGAGTTCCTCGCGACTTGCCGTCTCACCTACGCCAATCCCGAAAAACCGAAGGTGAGTGAGGGTACTCTCACATTCTTCCTCAACAAGAAGCACTACGAGTACAGCCTCTTCGAGATTTGCGATGTATATGGCTTCCACAAAGGAGAAGACGTCAAATTCTCCAAGTTCAGAAAAGAAGATGCGGATGAATTCTGGGCGATCATTGCTAGTGGGCAGTATATTCCGCGACACGCTAAGATAACCGCGATCAGGAATCCGGTTTTGAGAGTTGTGGTGAAGATCATCAGCAACACCTTCTTCTGCAAGAAGGAATCGGGAGCTGTACGAGATGATGAGTTATGGATGCTCTTCTATGGAGTGAGGCATCTCATCCCGATGTATGCAGAGACGGAAGGTCCTACCGAGAACTACGCTGCGGTGTTGTGTGATATGTTGGTGAAGATCAAGACGAGGCCTCCGAAGATACTATATGTAAGCAACATCCTCACACCTATCTTCCGACACACGCAGATTGACCTGTCCGGGGAAGAAGTTCTGAACAAGTGGGAGAGCGTTGACATCGACCATCTCATCCGCTGCACAGTCCTCAACAAGAAGGACGTCTACCAGTTCTATGGGCGCGACGGAGTGGCCCGTTTTTGTAGACTCCCGAACAGAGGTATCACTTCTCTCATTGATCAGGACAGTTTGGAGTTTGATGTTGGTGAAGAGTTTTTGATAGCAGATCCAGCGGGGCAAGTCGCACAAGCCTCGCGACCTCGCAGAATACATAGACCACTGCGCGCACAGCAGCCTGACGAAGAGAGTGATGATGAGATGGCTGAGGGTGGAGATGATATCGAAGAAGAAGAAGAAGCACAGCCACGACAACTCCTCCCACACAGCGCGGATAGATACCGCTTACCGCCGAGCCCTCCGGCAGATGACACAGCACAGCAGCTCCAGTGGATCATCAAATCACAAAAGAAGAACAACTCGATGATGAGGAAGATCTGGGGAGCGATCCAGAAGATTCGACCTTGTTCTTGTGCATCAGGTTCGCAGACACGAGGAGATGACAGCGACGACTCGAGCGATGACCATGAGAGGAGGACCAAGGCGAGACAAGATCGGTTGAGCGGATGACGGATAGAGAGCAACACCGATAGCTCCACCAGCGACCACTGAGCTGTGGTTATTTCTATCACCCTTGTTATATCCATTTTTATTTTATGCTACTTTTATTTTATTTTACGGGTTTCTCTTTCAGTTTTGTTTCAACCGGGACGGTTAAAAACAAGTCTGGGGGAGGGATTTATTTGTGTACTAACATTGTGTTTTATTGATGTTTACTTCTTATGTTTTATTTTGGTGTGTTTAGATTTTCAAAAACTAAAAAAAAAAAAAAATATTTTTATCGAGTCAAAACAGTGTGTGATTTTGTTAAAACTTTTTGGAATTGCAACATGTTCGATGTCATTGCCTTAAGACTGTTTAGCATTGTTTGAGGATAGTTTGGAAACGCAGAAAAATCCATAACTTGATCATTTAGTGAATTTCTCAAATCATCTGAACTTAATCGAATTATCGGAACTTAATATGGACTTAATTTATCTCACTTAGGGGGTTGATAATCATGTATTGGATTTTACATTTGGAGTTTTCTTTGCATCAATTTTTACCAATCTTTGCTAACTCCAAATGGCTAGACTTATCCTTAGTCTAGTACTACACCCTTACCATTTCCATGTTGAAACCCACTTTTCTTCGTTCACTGTCATTGCATTCATGTGCAAAAACTATGGAGTATACGGACCGACACAACTTTTCTTTAGGATTGTGTCTAGATAGGTGGTCTCTTTCTGATTAAACTCATGGGATGTGTCTAGAAATGTGATCTCTCTCTTTGAACATATTCATTGAAAATTTTCGATTCAAAAGAGGGTGAACTTTTAAAAAGGGTAGAAGGTTTTATTCACATTCAAGAAATAAGCTTACATTGTTGATGTTCTTTTGATGCAGATCTTAGAGACTAACCGGTTCCATTCTCCGATATATATATAAAAAAAAAAAAAAAAAGAAAGAAAAAGAAAGAAAAAAAAAGAAGAATAAAAATTATTTGCATTACAGAAAAGAAAACGGAAGGAACCGGGAAAGTCTAGGTAATATCGTTAAATTCCATAAAATGTTAAAATAATTAATCATGTTCTTGATTTGTGACTTGTTAAAAAGGGTAGAAGGATTAGAGTTAAGGAGAGTTGTGTACCTCCTAATTGGTCTGTGTCTCACGGTGATTTTGCATAATGATTTGCATCTGTTTATACTACTAAAAGAAACCGAAACACTTGAGCCACCAAATACCAACCTTGATACCTAGACCATAACGTGTTAGATATTCCCTTTGTGAGAGTACACGCATTTGATAATGAATGTTAAATATTGAGTTCTGCTTGATCATGAGATTTCACTCATTTACTACGGTTATGGAGAAGTACAATGAAGTACGGTTTGATCTGAACTTTGCGAATGCGGTTTACGGGCAATTGACTTAGAGTATGGTCCTATAAGTTTTACGAATTTCACACGTTTTTCTAACCTCTCCTCTTTGTAAGATATCTGGTTTTGCTTGGGGACAAGCAAAGGTTTTAGTTGGGGAGAGTTGATATTATCGGTTTTTAACGTATTTTGATTCGTTTTTAGTATTCGGTTTGAGTTTTGATTTGCATCTTTCGTTGGTTTTTCGAGTCTTTTCTATTGTTTTGAGTCTTTTACAGATTTTATGGAGTTCCGAAGAAGTTTGGCGTTTACGGACATGTTCGAGTCAAGTTAAGACGGAAAAACGAGAGAAGGACCAAACATCAACAGAACGACCATTCCCGAAGGAGATCGATCGTTCTGACCAAGCATGGAACGACCGTTCCCTACAAGGAACGATCGTTCCCCTCTTTACCAACCCTGCCGACAACAATGGGAGAACGACCGTTCTCTCCCATGTGGTCGTTCCACACTTCACCAACCTTGCCGACAAAACGCATGAGAACGACCGTTCTATACTCCGGAACGAGCGTTCCCCGACACCACATCTCACCTACTACGGATCGACCAAGGGGAACGATCGTTCTCCACCTAGAACGACCGTTCCCCGCTTCACCTACTCTGGCCTATATAATGGACTCACAACCTCACTCTCAAATCACACCATCTTCTTCCTCCTCTCTTCTCTAGCTTCAAAGCATAGCTCTTTCTCTCTTTTAAGCTTTTATGTTTAAGCTTTTATATAGTTCTTGTTAAGTTTCTTTTAAGCTTTAATCTTATGCTTTTAATCTTAGCTTTACTTTCAGTTCTTACTTTCAGTTCTTTACTTTCAGTTCTTATCTTTATGCTTAATTAAGTTTTACTTTCAGTTCTTACATTTACGCTTTAATTAAGTTTTACTTTCAGTCCTTATTATCTATATTTATACTTTGTTTCAATTTCTTATTAAGTTATTTACCGCTTTCATTATCTATTCAAGCTTTTATGATGAACTCTATAATCCTGTTGTTATCTTCTTTAATCATGTCTGAGTAGATCTCTTAGTTAGGTTGAGGTTTGTCAAAGGAATTCATGAGCTTTAGGGTTAAACACAAATAGGCTATTCAAATCAATATCTTCACCTTTGTTGTTCTTAATGCTTAAATCGAATTGATCACTTGATTTTATGATATGAGGTTTAACTTAGACAGCGAGAGTTGCTAGGTTGCTAGAAAGAACATTGGTGAGCAATTTAACTATTACCTGCGAGAGTAGATGTATTGAGAATTGTGAACATATTAAACCTATCCTTAATGCTTGTCTACGATTTCTAGTACCAACGAGAGTTAGGAATTCTAGGTTGATAGACAAAGATATTGATACCACGAGAGTGGATTGATATTATCCTAGTGTTTAAGTTCTAGATTTATGCTTAATCATCGCCTGAATAGTTGTTTGATCCGTTGCTCTGAATCTCCTGAGATATTCCTTGACTTAACGCTTGTTTATTATTATCTTTACAACCGATTTCGCTTTCATTACTAGTTATTAAAAAAACCAAAAACATATTTGAATTGTCTTAGCTTTTGATTTAGCTCAATATATCATAGTGTGAAAACTGGTCTTCGTGGGATCGACCCCTAAATACTACTTCGTATGCTGTGCACTTGCAGTAGGAAATAAGGGTTTAAAACTCGTGTATCAGATATATATACATAGTCTTGGTAACAAATCGAAGTCAGTGGAACAGAAAGTGAAAATCAGAGCAGCTCGCAAGAAGAAAAAAACATTTGGGCAATAAATTTCTTTGTGAGACATAGGCAAGAAGCAATAGGTCCAAGTCTGAAAACTTCTTGATATCAATGAGATATTAAACTTCTTTGTGAGGGCAATGAGATGTCCACATTGTGGCTGGTACTTAATGCATTTAAACAACTCTTGCAACTTTCTCGATTCCTTTTTCCTTTTCAGACAGGACTGTATTTGAAAAGCTCATTCCAGAATGAATGCCACAAATGACTAAGACGATCAGAATTGTAGAAACCGATATATTACAGACGATATCGTTAGATTACGTACAACCAGAGAAAAATTTGATCATAGATCTCCAAGCACAAAACACATTGCTTCTATCAAACCATCAAAGTAGATTCACCTAAGTTATAGCAAGCTAAAGACGAAAACCACATCCATAGGTAATTGAAAAAGTTATGACTAGCTAGCTACTAAGAACTAAGCCCCAACTCCTAAAACGACAACTTACCAAGTGCTGCAAACTTCTATCTTTCTTAGGTTCATCTACCATTTGCTGCCTCTGCAAGCATTGCAGAAAATCTAAACCTCTTGATATTCAGTCTCACTTCCTCAGAACATAACGCTTTCCACTCATCACTCAGCTCTTTTCTTTTTCCAGATCCAAGGCTCATCAGCTTCTCAAGCTGCGACTTCTTTTGATAATCAGTTAAACCTCGGGCCATCGTGGTCTCAAATGCATCCCTCAAAGCGCATGACACATCACCATCATTGCCTTCAAAGTCGGATTTTGCTACTCCATTCTCATTCACAGGCTCATGATAAGCCAGTTCCTCGCCCTCCTTGCATGCCTCCTCCTGATTCAACAAATCTATTAAACAATATCCAAAAGGGGAAACATCTCATCAAGCAAACACATTGATGATATAACTTACACGACTTTTGCTGTGATTAGCAGATTCAGAATCATTTTTAGCATATTCAGAATCATTTTGGCCCCAAATCCTTGAAGAAAGTCGAAAGGCTTCAGCTTCTCTAGTCCCAGCAACGATGTGATCGTCTCCTTGGCTGAGTCTCTGCATGCGACCAAGAAATCTACCTTTCAACTTGCGGATCTTACTCAAAAGCTGCTCCTTTGAGAATCTCGCAGTGATGGAGCCTCCAAGGAAACGGTAAAAGTCATCCCAGTTACTCTTGGGTTCGAGTCCTGTCTTAGCTTGATAACCCACAAGCCCTTTCAAGACAGTGAGCTCATCTTCCTCGTTCCAGATTCTGTTGATCACCGAAGAACCCAGTTTCTTGTTGTTCTTCTTCTTCTTCTTTGTCGCTTGTTCTGCTTCTGGTTCGGCAGGAGGAGAAGGCTTTGATGAGGTGTGTTTCCGCGGGGATTTTCTAACCGAGAGAGATGGTGAAGATGGAGAAGTATCGTCGGGGAAATCTAGCTGCCTCGGATTCACCATGGTCACAATCCTCGTATAGACTCACATGCAGAGAAAAACGCTAAATCAGGACATCAAAAATTCATCAGTGGATCCCGAATTTTCAGGAACCTCTCCGGTGAAAGAAAAACTAACACTCGTGAAGAGAAGAAAGAAAAAAACCTGAATTTTATCCAAATTTCAGAATTTGGAGACTCCGAGAGAGAAGAAGAGAAGGGCCGGAGTTATCTCTTTCGGAAGCACTGAAGAATATTTTCCACGATTTATCGGTAATATATATGGAAAATTTAACATTAATACACCACTTTAACTTTTTTTTTTAATAGCAAAACTATCTAAAACAATTTCGACTCCAAATGGAAAATAGTATCAAATAGTATATCTAACCGATCTACTATGGGCCTGTTCGTTTTCATGACGCGGCGTCAGCGGCTCTGTCCTGCGGCTATCGTGTTGTTCGTTTTGATGACGCACAAGCCGCAGCCTAGCGGCTCAAAATTTTGAACGCTCGAAAAATTAACGTCTAACGAACGACGGCAGCGTTTAAAACAATCAAAAGACAAAAATACTCTATTTTTTTCTGAAAAATACAATCGAATGCCCCTAACCCTAAATTATGTTTCTTCGTCTCCGTCTCTGAACAACGAGATTCTGCTTCGAACGCAGCTTTTCACTTCGTTCCTTTGTCTTCTTCCTTCGTCTCTGTCTCTACTAGGTAAGATATTCCTTCGTCTCCGTCTCTGAACAAGATTTCTGGGTTTCTCTTTCGATTTTTGGGTTTGAACGAGATGTTAAATCTATTTCTGGGTTTGAACGAGATGTTTAGGAGCTGGGTTTCTGGGTTTTATGTGCTAGATTAAGAGCTGGGTTTTGATCATCTGTGTTTCTCATATATTGATTTGCTCAGAGGTTCCATTTCTGGGTTTTTGAAAATGGGTTTGTTCTCTTTTGCTTCTTTGTTATTGGTTGTGATCTCTGAGATTTACATTTTAGTTCTAAGCTTTTGTGATCTCAGTTTGATCCGTATCCGACTTAGAAAACAACTTAAAAGCTGTACTTTTGAAGCCCTATTCCGAGTTAGTAGCATAGAAACGTGGAGATATGACGATGCATAAGCACAAAGATTCGTAGATAATTGTACCCAAGAACAAGTTGTTGAGCTTTTTTAAATTTTGAGCTCTAAATCTTCATGTGTGAATTGATCGATTGGTTTGATTGTTTCTTCATATATACAGAAGATGGAATCCTTAGGGTTCAAATTATGTTTTGGAAAAAGGCTCGTGCATAAAGACCACAAAAGCTTTTAGCGTTGCTAAATACTACTGTAACTCTTTATGTATACTCTTGTTGAGTCCATAACTGATTCTGGAAAGAACGAAAGCGAGGAGCTTTTAGCAGGTGATGAAGAGAGTGAAAGATCAATCGCCTCTGTGGAAGATCAGCTTCGCAAAGAAATGACAATATACGAGGTATGTAAATGTGATGATGTTTAAGGGAAGCTACTAATCATTTGCCTGTAAAAATCTAAAAAAATTCTCAACAATGCTTTCAGAAATTCATCATGGGAATGCTCACGAATTTTGGTAGCATGGCGCTAGAAAGAATCCATAACACTCTAAAGGTACGTAGAACCAAGGCATAAAAACCTCTTCTCAAACTGAATATATTGTGTTGATATTGATCATTGTTGCTCTGCTTTTGTTTGTAGATGTTCTGTGTAGCTGATCCATCTTACGACAAGTCTCTGCAACAGCTTCAGAGCTTTCTTTCTGGCTTGGTATCTGAATTTATTTGAGATCAATTCCAAGTTAGAACTTGAAATTTATTTGGAATAGATTTTGAGATCAATAATGATGAACTCGAATATATCAGCTCATCATTATAGATTTTATATAAAATCTAAAATTTATATCAGCTCCTGAATTTATTTAAATAGATTCAAATTTATTTGGAATATATTTTATTTGAGATCAATTCCTCCATTTGGGATAACTATTCCAAGTTCAAATAAATTCACATACATTTTATTTGAGATCAATTCCAAGTTAGATCTCTTTTCAATTCCATCATCCAAGTTATACGGAATAGTTTGGACTTAGGAGTTAGGACTATGCAATTCGTCCTTTTTAGCTGATGATCTCATATAAGTTGATTAGAACCTCTCCAAGAATAAATAAATATTTATATAGTAATTAAAAATATAAATATTTTTGTAACACCCGTCCCCTCGACACCCGAGAACGGCGTGCCACTAACCACGTCACATACGTCAAATACCCCACTATACAATGTCTAATATCCCAACTACCTCGATGCTATATGTACATGATAAAATACGGAGAAAACGTAAAAATCCCAAAGAAGCACCGTATCGTCAAAGTGTAAAATACTTGTCCGTCTCACCTGAAAAACTGGAAAGGGAATAAGGAGGGGTGAGTAACAGGGGAGTCACTCAGTGAGGTATGGGATGCTAATCACAGAATCGTAAATCTGACCATAGCACGCCATACATAGGAAATAGACTAAACATGCACAATCACGGTACCTAAAGTACCCAAAGAACAATCAACGGTGTCCTACGGCCAGAGCTCGTGGCCAATCTTATGGGATAGTGTCCAACCACACCGCCCTCGGACGATTTATCGACCTGCCTGAGGTACCGACAGCCGATCGACTAAACTGTCGTACCCCGCCTCAAACAACACGCGACGCAAGTACAGAAGTCACGTCTCTGTACCCCCGCAATCCCTAACGACTCACATAGTCGACTAACTTAGTTCTAGCAGGTTTAAAAGAATCAATTAACAGTTTAATGCACAAACAGTGGGTTGAATCATCTATTATTCCTAAGTCCAATTTACAAACAATCCTAAAAAGACTCTAGCATAGAAACGGAACACATTTAGTACTAATCCTATCTACGGCGCTTTTCGATGAAAAATACGATATTCTGCGGAAAACCCTCACCTTAGCCAAAATGGAGTATATCTGCTTTCTCGGCACTCCAGATGCTAAAACGGACGTTGAATCTGAAATCAGGACGAAATTTCGAGTCAGAACGGCTTTCGAACGGCGAAAAACGGTTAACGGGTCAAAACGGTCAAAGTCAACGGTCAACGGTCAGAAAGTCAACGGTCAACGGTCAATCCGGTCAAAGTCAATGGTTGACCTGGTCAAAATCAAACCGCGATTAAACCGGTTTAAACCGAACCAAACCAGACTAAACCGGACTCAATTGATTTAAACCAGAAATTGAACCAAAACGAAATCAAATTGAATTAAACCGATCGAACCATACCAAACCGAAATCGAACCGGCCGGTTAAGCCAAACCGGATTCAAACCGGTCGACCGAGTTGACTCAGTGAGTCACCGGCGAGTCACCGAGTTACCGGCGAGTCACGGCGGCGAGTCACGGCGGTTTCCGGCGACCGACGACGGCGAGTCGCGGCGGTGACCGGCGACGGCGGTCGGCGGAGACGGCGGCGCGTGAGGCGCGTGAACAGTACGCACCGATCTTCCATCGGCGATTGCGGGCGCGTCCGGTGGCGGTTCGGCACGATCTTGGTGTCTACGGACTCGTCTCGTCGAGCTGAATCCGGTGGTGGCCTCAGATTTGCGAGATTCGAAACGGTTAAAAAGTTATGGGCGTTTTACTGAACGGCCAATAAGAAACTGATCTGAAAAGCTTCTCCGGTTACCTGAGTCGGACGACGGCGGCGCGGATGAGAGCAGCTCCTCTTCTCCTTCCTCTTCCTCTTCTCCTTCCTCTTCCTCTCTCTTCTTCTTCTCTCTTCTTCTTCTTCTTCTTCTTCTCTCTCTTCTCTCTCTCTCTCTCTCTCTCTCTCTCTCTCTCTCTCTCTCTCTCTCTCTCTCTCTGCTCACGGTGGAAGACACCAAAGGGGGGGAATGGATTTATAAAACCAAAAAGAAAAAAAAAGATGGAGGAGGTAGGTGGTGGTGGGTGATGGTGGTGGTGTGTGGGTCGTGACAATTCTTCCCCACTAACGAGGAATTCGTCCTCGAATTCTAGTCCTGAGTTAACTGCTCGACATTCTCAAATAGGTCTGGATATTCGTATCTCATCTGAGACTCTAACTCCCAAGTCTCCTCCTGAATACCGTCTGTCTCCCAAATAACTCTGACCATCGGTAGCACTTCCCCCTGAATAACTCTATCTTGGCGCTCTAGGACTGACACTGGCTGGTTGACTGCAGTCAAATTTCTCCCGATGCCACTAGGTGGCTGCTGAAGGATGAGCTCTGGTTCTCGGACGACTTTCCTCAGAACAGACACATGAAACACATCGTGAAACCCAGCCAACTCTGCTGATAGCGCTAAGCGGTATGCTACTGCCCCAATCCGCTCGATGATAGGGTACGGACCCATATATCTCGGCTTAAGCTTCTTCAGCTTCCGGGTCTCGGAACCTCCCTGAAATGTCCTCATCTTAAGGTATACCAGGTCGCCCACCTCAAACTCTAGATCTCTCTGACGCTTATCTGCATAGCTCTTCTGGGCATCATGAGCTTTCCTAAGTCGTCTCTTGAGCATTTCCACTTGCTTAACTGTCTCCTGAACCAATGCTGGTTCTATGTCTCGGCGCTCTCCCGCCTCTGTCCAACAAAGTGGTGTACGGCACGGTCTACAATAAAGAGCCTCATACGGTGCCATCTCAATGCTCGAATGGAAGTTGTCGTTGTACGCGAACTCTGCCAGCGGTAGATACTCAACCTAGCTCCCTTTCCATTCCAAAACACAAGCCCTGAGCATATCCTCTAGTGTCTGAATATTCCTCTCAAACTGGCCATCTGTCTACGGATGATAGGCCGTAATCATATGTACCTTGATTCCCAATGCCTTCTGGAAGGCTTGCCAAAACATCGATGTGAATTTCAGACCACGATCTGATACTATACTAACTGGTATCCCATGCTATCTCACAATCTCAACAATGTATCTCTGCGCTAACTGCTCTGCTCCGTCTGTTTCCTTAATCGCTAAGAAGTTAGCAGACTTAGAGAGTCGATCAACAATAAACCAGATAACATTCTTCCCGTAAACTGTCCTCGATAATCCGGTGATGAAGTCCATAGTCACCATGTCCCTTTCCCACTCGGGTAATGGAAGATTCTGCAGTAATCCACTCGATAATTGATGCCTTGCCTTAACCAATTGGCAAGTCTGACAACACGACACGAAGGTAGCCACATCCCTCTTCATGCCGGTCCAGTGATAATATCACTTAATATCCTGATACATCTTTTACCTCCTAGATGAATGGAGAACTGAGAATGATGCGCCTGCTTGAGATCTCCTTCATCAACAAAGTCTCAGTCTCACATACGTCCTCCTTAATTTCTTCTTCCCTCAACAGACTCTTACCATCGAGTCCCATCTCCTAAACTTTTGTTTCTTTGATGCCCTGGAACCGTCACTAGTTGGCTAATTGTAGATTCTTTTTACTTTGCGACTGTTGGTGAAAACAGCGCTGACCTTATAACGATCTTCCTGAATGCAACACAAATTTAACGAAGACTCCTCCTGTTGTTTTGAATATCCTGAGAAATAATAACCCTTTCGGCTCCTGGGATATGCACTCTCGTTCCCAAACTATACTCAATGCCATGGTAACCGACCCATCCTTAAAGTCACATCATAGTGGTTTTAGCTTCATCACTGCTAAGTCTCTGATAATATTAACTCCCCTGAGTACAACAAATACCACTCGATGAATGCTTCAAGCTCCCTGTTAAAATCGACTGCCTAACTCTGTCTACTCTCCGGCTCGAACACATCCTGGGTGACCAATAATCGACTAGGCCCACCATACGAAACTATAAATAGCTCTAATAACCAATCGGGTATAAGCTGCCCACCCCAAGCGACAATCGACCAACACAAGTACTAAATCAATAGTTTCCACATAAACGACATACTCGAACACAAACTCAAATCCACAATCTCAAATCCAGAACGTCGAAAAGAACAGTCTCAACTATCACGTGGTCACCAACAATAAATACTCGCGACAATAGCTTGGCGCTTGGGTGGTGGCAGAAACAACCCTGAACTCACTGCGAAAAATCCCTGAAAATGAGAACATGCTAACCACAACTGAACAACTCGGTCTAACCGCTGATGCTGCAATATAACTGACAAATGACGCATCCACGTACATAGACTGGTAGTAACTTATGACATATCCAACCATCTGCATGAAAACACTGAACACACTCTCCCAACATGCTGACGGTAATAACGAAAACAACACGGTGGATATCCCGACAGCTGCGACACATTGTTATATCTTAAATAAGTCTTATCAAGCTTGACTGAACCACCCTGAAGAAGTATTGCTTCTGCTCTATCTCTGCCTCATGAACAAAAAGTCTTCTCAACCAATTGATTGGACCGGTGTAAACCCGTACGACATCACGGTTACAATTATCCACTTGTTGCCATTCAAGAACCTGCTGATTAATCTTCATTCGCTATGATTACCCTGAAAATCTGCAAAGCCGACCAACTCTTGCTCGTACTCCTTGATAATCCTAGTGCCTTGATAAAAGTGCTTAAAAGCATTGGCATTCCTGTGTCTGGCTTCACGAGGAAAGAACGTCCTGTCGAACTCCCTCTAGAGTGATTATAGGTTAACTCGTAACAACTGTGCCTACTCTCAACAAGTTCCTTTTGCCAAAGAAACGTGTCATCCCTCAGAAATTGAGTAGTCAAATCCAATTAAAACTCTGTTGTACACTTCTTATGCTCCAAGTTACGGTCAAATTCTTCCTTTAATTGTCTGCGGTGACAGTATCCACTGCCCTTCCAATCTGATCCAAACTGTTGTCCTGCATCTTTCTCATTAGCTTCCTTTACGTGGGTCCCTCTCTGTCTCTGCCGGATACTGGTGGCGGCTCTGCTCCTTGAGCCTTAACCGATGGTGCATACGGTGGTGACGGTGGAACGTGCGGATGCTTACTCTGCTTGAAGGGTGAACTGGTGATCAATCAGTGGTACAATTATCAGATCAGCTTCCTGCGTTGCTATCCGAGCGGCCTTTTATGCAACTGCTGCATGAACTCCTGAGAAACTTATCTAACGGTCTCTTGAGCGGTCTGACTGATGACATCCTGATTAATATGTTGAACACTGATCTCTTCGGCATAACCTGTTGAACAACGAGCTGACAATCCGGCGCGAAACAATGACCTTCCTTGATGGCAACTCAAACCTGTTTTACACTGAGGTTGAAATGAGACAAACTTAGAATAGATTAATACTTGACAGAATGGGTGCTCCTTTGTCTTTTTTTTTTTTTTTTAAATACACAAGTCCCGGGAATTTTTTTTTTTTTAAACCGTTTAAAACCGAATATGCAATCATGCTTCCTACTACCCGTCTCCCGGGTCAGAACCGGGACGACGCTAACCTAGGCTCTGATACCAAAATGTAACACCCGTCCCCTCGACACCCGAGAACGCGTGCCACTAACCACGTCACATACGTCAAATACCCCACTATACAATGTCTAATATCCCAACTACCTCGATGCTATATGTACATGATAAAATACGGAGAAAACGTAAAAATCCCAAAGAAGCACCGTATCGTCAAAGTGTAAAATACTTGTCCGTCTCACCTGAAAAACTGGAAAGGGAATAAGGAGGGGTGAGTAACAGGGGAGTCACTCAGTGAGGTATGGGATGCTAATCACAGAATCGTAAATCTGACCATAGCACGCCATACATAGGAAATAGACTAAACATGCACAATCACGGTACCTAAAGTACCCAAAGAACAATCAACGGTGTCCTACGGCCAGAGCTCGTGGCCAATCTTATGGGATAGTGCCCAACCACACCGCCCTCGGACGATTTATCGACCTGCCTGGGGTACCGACAGCCATCGACTAAACTGTCGTACCCCGCCTCAAACAACACGCGACGCAAGTACAGAAGTCACGTCTCTGTACCCCCGCAATCCCTAACGACTCACATAGTCGACTAACTTAGTTCTAGCAGGTTTAAAAGAATCAATTAACAGTTTAATGCACAAACAGTGGGTTGAATCATCTATTATTCCTAAGTCCAATTTACAAACAATCCTAAAAAGACTCTAGCATAGAAACGGAACAGATTTAGTACTAATCCTATCTACGGCGCTTTTCGATGAAAAATACGATATTCTGCGGAAAACCCTCACCTTAGCCAAAATGGAGTATATCTGCTTTCTCGGCACTCCAGATGCTAAAACGGACGTTGAATCTGAAATCAGGACGAAATTTCGAGTCAGAACGGCTTTCGAACGGCGAAAAACGGTTAACGGGTCAAAACGGTCAAAGTCAACGGTCAACAGTCAGAAAGTCAACGGTCAATGGTCAATCCAGTCAAAGTCAACGGTTGACCTGGTCAAAATCAAACCGCGATTAAACCGGTTTAAACCGAACCAAACCAGACTAAACCGGACTCAATTGATTTAAACCAGAAATTGAACCAAACCGAAATCAAATTGAATTAAACCGATAGAACCATACCAAACCGAAATCGAACCGGCCGGTTAAGCCAAACCGGATTCAAACCGGTCGACCGAGTTGACTCAGTGAGTCACCGGCGAGTCACAGAGTCTCCGGCGAGTCACGACGGCGAGTCACGGCGGTTTCCGGCGACCGGCGACGGCTTGTCGCGGCGGTGACCGGCGACGGCGGTCGGCGGAGACGGCGGCGCGTGAGGCGCGTGAACAGTACGCACCGATCTTCCATCGGCGATTGCGAGCGCGTCCGGTGGCGGTTCGGCACGATCTTGGTGTCTACGGACTCGTCTCGTCGAGCTGAATCCGGTGGTGGCCTCAGATTTGCGAGATTCGAAACGGTTAGAAAGTTATGGGCGTTTTACTGAACGGCCAATAAGAAACTGATCTGAAAAGCTTCTCCGGTTACCTGAGTCGGACGACGGCGGCGCGGATGAGAGCAGCTCCTCTTCTCCTTCCTCTTCCTCTTCTCCTTCCTCTTCCTCTTCTCCTTCCTCTTCCTCTCTCTCTTCTTCTTCTTCTTCTTCTCTCTCTCTCTCTCTCTCTCTCTCTCTCTCTCTCTCTCTCTCTCTCTCTCTCTCTCTCTCTTCTCTCTCTCTCTCTCTCTCTCCTCACGGTGGAAGACACAAAGGGGGGGAATGGATTTATAAAACCAAAGAAAAAAAGGGGGGAAAAAGGATGGAGGAGGTAGGTGGTGGTGGGTGATGGTGGTGGTGTGTGGGTCGTGACAATTTTTGTTTATAAATTTGAGATAAAAATTATATATTTAAATTTATCTCACTGAAGCATATTTTTGGAATTTATATATTTCAGACATGGTGTATTATTATTTGTTTTTATTTTGTTTTAGCAAAATGGTTTTTATTATATTTCTATTTTAAATTAACTTATGTTTTATCACAAAAAGGTTGTACAATTATATATTCAACTTAAAAATTATTAGTAAAAGTAAAATAAATTCCTATGATGTAAATATATTAAAATTTTACAGATTTGGATTAAAAGAATATAATTATACAAATT
Source organism: Isatis tinctoria (assembly GCA_010577795.1). Lineage (NCBI taxonomy): Eukaryota > Viridiplantae > Streptophyta > Magnoliopsida > Brassicales > Brassicaceae > Isatis > Isatis tinctoria. Next base: position 11,509,378 of record CM021248.1, on the reverse strand, counting down.
ATATAAAAAAAATGAATTAAATGGAAAATAGCTGCAACGTCATCAAAACGAACGTCGACTCAACCTACGGCGTGTGGACGCGGCTTCCGGCGTCAACGGCTTCAAAAAGAACAAGAACCTGGCGGCAGCGGTCGGCGTCAGCAGCTTTGAAACGAACAACAGCCTGCGGCGAACGACCGCCACATGCAGCCGCTGGTCGCAGCCGCTAACGCCGGCATCATCAAAACGAACAGGGCCTATATATTTAGTGGATCTGGCAGTATAAATACGAATTATGTGAAAGATTGATCTTACTATTATTATTTTAAAATACGTTTTTAAAAATGCTTGAAGAAAGTTTTTAATTTACAATCTACTAGATGATAGCCCGTACCATGTGCAGGTATAATATTTGGTATATAGTTCATTATTATATAAACTGTTATCATAGTATCATATTATTCAAATTTTTTATGGCTAATATATTATATGTAGTTGTTTGTTGTATGATTTTTTCTTTGTTTATGTTAGAAAATTTGTATTATGTGAGATTATATATTGTGTTGATTGGTGTTTGAATAATTGTATTATGTGTGTATTATATTTTGTGTTTGTTTAGTATGTTAAAAGTTAAAAATATTGTTATATTTGTTATGAACCGTTTGGTTAGTGGACTCAATATAGACCGATCCATATAGAGGTTATTAACATAACCGGTCCTTAGTATAATTAGATGTTTTCCTTTATAGACAAGGAATAGGTTTATGGAATATTTCCTTTTCTTGTTATGAGTAGTAAAAGGATAATTACATTTTCTCTACATGGTGTAACCACTATATAAAGAGACCTTTGGTCCTCATAATAATACACACAGAACATTCAGTTCACAACACGTTATCAGCACGAAAGCTCCTAAACCCTAAAACCCTATAGACCCTGAGTAGCTGCCGAAACTTTAAAGAGTCATATCTTTCAAACCGTGAGGAACCAGAAGGCGATCTAGATATCAAATCGAAGCCCTCGACGAGACGAATCTACCGGTGAAAACCGCTTGTCGATCCGACATCGGACGCGCTCTCACGCACGCATACAGTGCACGACGACCCACCAAATAAACCAAGGAGATCCGATTTCAGCTTGTTTTTCCGAGGTCATTAGCTCCCGGTTCATTCCAATTCAAATCTAAAAGAAAGAAAAAGGTAAAACCCTAAACTAAGAACAAAGCAAAACCGAATTGGACATTAATGAACTTGAACCCTAAAATCGGATTGTTTGAATATTGCCTTGCTTGTTTGCTGAATCGATTTGTGATCTTGATTGCATGTTTAAATTAGTTCATTAGCTTGCTTATTTACCTGCTTTAAAATCGCATGAGAACTTGCTTGCATCAATCACTTAAAATCGAATTTGGACTAGCATAGAAATCGCATGTATCATTGATTGAAATCGGATTGTATGAGTTAGGTTGTTAGAATCGATTTGTGCATGCTTGTTTTGGCCATAGTTGAAATCGTGAAACCCTAGAGAAAAAGCTAGGTTGAAATCGATCTAAACCTAATCCTAATCCAAATAGGAAAACCTTAATCCCTTCCTTTTAGTAAAAAGGAAAGTGTTAAGTATATCATTTTCCCCTTTTGTTTAATTTCCTTTATTGGTTTATCCCTTTAATGAATTGCCTTATGATTAATTTTGCAAAAAGGAAAATTGATTAATATTGCTAATAGCATAATAGAAAATCGGTTGCATGATTTAATTAATTGATTTGCATAATTGATTGAAACCATGAAGTATTAAAATCGGACATGCTATATGCATATATATATATATATAAACCGGCCATTACCACTAAGGTCCGGATTTATTAAAAGCCCCTAACTGAAATTCGTTAAACGTTTTCAGATGGCTAATGTCAACGAAAGATTTGATGCATATGAAAGAATGGCCAAAGTTAACAACTTTGAATACCCGGTCCTAGATCTCTCAGGAGACGAATTTATGGAATGGTCATTGAGCACGAGACTTGCTCTACAAGACAGAGGACTCGGAAGATGCATCTACAAAGATAATAATGAACTTGAAAGCCAAAAGCAAAGAGCCATAAACATTATGCGCCGTCATCTCACTGAGGATCTAAGAGATCAGTATGAAGATACTAAAGATCCAGTTGACCTCTGGACAAAGCTTGGTGAAAGATTCTCAATGAAATTATGGCTGACCTCCATGGATGGATGGAGTAGACTCAGCTTCCAGGACTATGAATCCGTGGATGAGTACAATTGTACTCTACTGAGAATCGTACATGGCTTTATGCTATGTGGCGAAGTGATAACACACATAGATCTTTTAAATAAGACTATATCTACATTCCATCCGAGACAGATAGTGTTATCACGAAAGGCCGAAACTTTCACCAACTATAATGATCTACTATATTACCTCCTTGGTCCACAAAGGACAAAAGAAATTATCAGTAAAGCTGATGACTTCATAAAGAGGCGTAAAGAGATGACAGAACCTCAAACGTGCAATGAGGAAGAATGCTCAGACTGTGAGGGCAGTTCATACGTTGACTAGAAAAATAATTTCCGATTTTATACTTTCATGTTGCTTTCTTGTTTTGATTTGCTTTGGATTCATGTCTTTGGATTTCTATCTATGATTTAATAAAATATTTAAGGCTTTAAGACATGATTCTTGTTTTTTTTTTTTTAAACCGTTTAAAACCGAATATGCAATCATGCTTCCTACTACCCGTCTCCCGGGTCAGAACCGGGACGACGCTAACCTAGGCTCTGATACCAAAATGTAACACCCGTCCCCTCGACACCCGAGAACGGCGTGCCACTAACCACGTCACATACGTCAAATACCCCACTATACAATGTCTAATATCCCAACTACCTCGATGCTATATGTACATGATAAAATACGGAGAAAACGAAAAATCCCAAAGAAGCACCGTATCGTCAAAGTGTAAAATACTTGTCCGTCTCACCTGAAAAACTGGAAAGGGAATAAGGAGGGGTGAGTAACAGGGGAGTCACTCAGTGAGGTATGGGATGCTAATCACAGAATCGTAAATCTGACCATAGCACGCCATACATAGGAAATAGACTAAACATGCACAATCACGGTACCTAAAGTACCCAAAGAACAATCAACGGTGTCCTACGGCCAGAGCTCGTGGCCAATCTTATGGGATAGTGCCCAACCACACCGCCCTCGGACGATTTATCGACCTGCCTGGGGTACCGACAGCCGATCGACTAAACTGTCATACCCCGCCTCAAACAACACGCGACGCAAGTACAGAAGTCACGTCTCTGTACCCCCGCAATCCCTAACGACTCACATAGTCGACTAACTTAGTTCTAGCAGGTTTAAAAGAATCAATTAACAGTTTAATGCACACACAGTGGGTTGAATCATCTATTATTCCTAAGTCCAATTTACAAACAATCCTAAAAAGACTCTAGCATAGAAACGGAACAGATTTAGTACTAATCCTATCTACGGCGCTTTTCGATGAAAAATACGATATTCTGCGGAAAACCCTCACCTTAGCCAAAATGGAGTATATCTGCTTTCTCGGCACTCCAGATGCTAAAACGGACGTTGAATCTGAAATCAGGACGAAATTTCGAGTCAGAACGGCTTTCGAACGGCGAAAAACGGTTAACGGGTCAAAACGGTCAAAGTCAACGGTCAACGGTCAGAAAGTCAACGGTCAACGGTCAATCCGGTCAAAGTCAACGGTTGACCTGGTCAAAATCAAACCGCGATTAAACCGGTTTAAACCGAACCAAACCAGACTAAACCGGACTCAATTGATTTAAACCAGAAATTGAACCAAACCGAAATCAAATTGAATTAAACCGATCGAACCATACCAAACCGAAATCGAACCGGCCGGTTAAGCCAAACCGGATTCAAACCAGTCGACCGAGTTGACTCAGTGAGTCACCGGCGAGTCACCGAGTTACCGGCGAGTCACGGCGGCGAGTCACGGCGTTTTCCGGCGACGACGACGGCGAGTCGCGGCGGTGACGGCGACGGCGGTCGGCGGTGACCGGCGACGGCGGTCGGCGGAGACGGCGGCGCGGTGAACAGTACGCACCGATCTTCCATCGGCGATTGCGGGCGTGTCCGGTGGCGGTTCGGCACGATCTTGGTGTCTACGGACTCGTCTCGTCGAGCTGAATCCGGTGGTGGCCTCAGATTTGCGAGATTCGAAACGGTTAGAAAGTTATGGGCGTTTTACTGAACGGCCAATAAGAAACTGATCTGAAAAGCTTCTCCGGTTACCTGAGTCGGACGACGGCGGCGCGGATGAGAGCAGCTCCTCTTCTCCTTCCTCTTCCTCTTCTCCTTCCTCTTCCTCTCTCTTCTTCTTCTCTCTTCTTCTTCTTCTTCTTCTCTCTCTGCTCACGGTGGAAAACACCAAAGGGGGGGAATGGATTTATAAAACCAAAAAGAAAAAAAGGGGGGAAAAAGGATGGAGGAGGTAGGTGGTGGTGGGTGATGGTGGTGGTGTGTGGGTCGTGACAATTCTTCCCCACTAACGAGGAATTCGTCCTCGAATTCTAGTCCTGAGTTAACTGCTCGACATTCTCAAATAGGTCTGGATATTCGGATCTCATCTGAGACTCTAACTCCCAAGTCTCCTCCTGAATACCGTCTGTCTCCCAAATAACTCTGACCATCGGTAGCACTTCCCCCTGAATAACTCTATCTTGGCACTCTAGGACTGACACTGGCTGGCTGACTGCAGTCAAATTTCTCCCGATGCCACTAGGTGGCTGCTGAAGGATGAGCTCTGGTTCTCGGACGACTTTCCTCAGAACAGACACATGAAACACATCGTGAAACCCAGCCAATTCTGCTGATAGCGCTAAGCGGTATGCTACTGCCCCAATCCGCTCGATGATAGGGTACGGACCCATATATCTCGGCTTAAGCTTCTTCAGCTTCCGGGTCTCGGAACCTCCCTGAAATGTCCTCATCTTAAGGTATACCAGGTCGCCCACCTCAAACTCTAGATCTCTCTGACGCTTATCTGCATAGCTCTTTTGGGGATCATGAGCTTTCCTAAGTCGTCTCTTGAGCATTTCCACTTGCTTAACTGTCTCCTGAACCAATGCTGGTTCTATGTCTCGGCGCTCTCCCGCCTCTGTCCAACAAAGTGGTGTACGGCACGGTCTACAATAAAGAGCCTCATACGGTGCCATCTCAATGCTCGAATGGAAGTTGTCGTTGTACGCGAACTCTGCCAGCGGTAGATACTCAACCTAGCTCCCTTTCCATTCCAAAACACAAGCCCTGAGCATATCCTCTAGTGTCTGAATATTCCTCTCAAACTGGCCATCTTTCTGCGGATGATAGGCCGTAATCATATGTACCTTGATTCCCAATGCCTTCTGGAAGGCTTGCCAAAACATCGATGTGAATTTCAGACCACGATCTGATACTATACTAACTGGTATCCCATGCTATCTCACAATCTCAACAATGTATCTCTGCGCTAACTGCTCTGCTCCGTCTGTTTCCTTAATCGCTAAGAAGTTAGCAGACTTAGAGAGTCGATCAACAATAAACCAGATAACATTCTTCCCGTAAACTGTCCTTGATAATCCGGTGATGAAGTCCATAGTCACCATGTCCCTTTCCCACTCGGGTAATGGAAGATTCTGCAGTAATCCACTCGATAATTGATGCCTTGCCTTAACCAATTGGCAAGTCTGACAACACGACACGAAGGTAGCCACATCCCTCTTCATGCCGGTCCAGTGATAATATCACTTAATATCCTGATACATCTTTTACCTCCTGGATGAATGGAGAACTGAGAATGATGCGCCTGCTTGAGATCTCCTTCATCAACAAAGTCTCAGTCTCACATACGTCCTCCTTAATCTTCTTCCCTCAACAGACTCTTACCATCGAGTCCCATCTCCTAAACTTTTGTTTCTTTGATGCCCTGGAACCGTCACTAGTTGGCTAATTGTAGATTCTTTTTACTTTGCGACTGTTGGTGAAAACAGCGCTGACCTTATAACGATCTTCCTGAATGCAACACAAATTTAACGAAGACTCCTCCTGTTGTTTTGAATATCCTGAGAAATAATAACCCTTTCGGCTCCTGAGATATGCACTCTCGTTCCCAAACTATACTCAATGCCATGGTAACCGACCCATCCTTAAAGTCACATCATAGTGGTTTTAGCTTCATCACTGCTAAGTCTCTGATAATATTAACTCCCCTGAGTACAACAAATACCACTCGATGAATGCTTCAAGCTCCCTGTTAAAATCGACTGCCTAACTCTGTCTACTCTCCGGCTCGAACACATCCTGGGTGACCAATAATCGACTAGGCCCACCATACGAAACTATAAATAGCTCTAATAACCAATCGGGTATAAGCTGCCCACCCCAAGCGACAATCGACCAACACAAGTACTAAATCAATAGTTTCCACATAAACGACATACTCGAACACAAACTCAAATCCACAATCTCAAATCCAGAACGTCGAAAAGAACAGTCTCAACTATCACGTGGTCACCAACAATAAATACTCGCGACAATAGCTTGGCGCTTGGGTGGTGGCAGAAACAACCCTGAACTCACTGCGAAAAATCCCTGAAAATGAGAACATGCTAACCACAACTGAACAACTCGGTCTAACCGCTGATGCTGCAATATAACTGACAAATGACGCATCCACGTACATAGACTGGTAGTAACTTATGACATATCCAACCATCTGCATGAAAACACTGAACACACTCTCCAACATGCTGACGGTAATAACGAAAACAACACGGTGGATATCCCGACAGCTGCGACACATTGTTATATCTTAAATAAGTCTTATCAAGCTTGACTGAACCACCCTGAAGAAGTATTGCTTCTGCTCTATCTCTGCCTCATGAACAAAAAGTCTTCTCAACCAATTGATTGGACCGGTGTAAACCCGTACGACATCACGGTTACAATTATCCACTTGTTGCCATTCAAGAACCTGCTGATTAAATCTTCATTCGCTATGATTACCCTGAAAATCTGCAAAGCCGACCAACTCTTGCTCGTACTCCTTGATAATCCTAGTGCCTTGATAAAAGTGCTTAAAAGCATTGGCATTCCTGTGTCTGGCTTCACGAGGAAAGAACGTCCTGTCGAACTCCCTCTAGAGTGATTATAGGTTAACTCGTAACAACTGTGCCTACTCTCAACAAGTTCCTTTTGCCAAAGAAACGTGTCATCCCTCAGAAATTGAGTAGTCAAATCCAATTAAAACTCTGTTGTACACTTCTTATGCTCCAAGTTACGGTCAAATTCTTCCTTTAATTGTCTGCGGTGACAGTATCCACTGCCCTTCCAATCTGATCCAAACTGTTGTCCTGCATCTTTCTCATTAGCTTCCTTTACGTGGGTCCCTCTCTGTCTCTGCCGGATACTGGTGGCGGCTCTGCTCCCTGAGCCTTAACGATGGTGCATACGGTGGTGACGGTGGAACGTGCGGATGCTTACTCTGCTTGAAGGGTGAACTGGTGATCAATCAGTGGTACAATTATCAGATCAGCTTCCTGCGTTGCTATCCGAGCGGCCTTTTATGCAACTGCTGCATGAACTCCTGAGAAACTTATCTAACGGTCTCTTGAGCGGTCTGACTGATGACATCCTGATTAATATGTTGAACACTGATCTCTTCGGCATAACCTGTTGAACAACGAGCTGACAATCCGGCGCGAAACAATGACCTTCCTTGATGGCAACTCAAACCTGTTTTACACTGAGGTTGAAATGAGACAAACTTAGAATAGATTAATACTTGACAGAATGGGTGCTCCTTTGTCTTTTTTTTTTTTTTTAAATACACAAGTCCCGGGAATTTTTTTTTTTTTAAACCGTTTAAAACCGAATATGCAATCATGCTTCCTACTACCCGTCTCCCGGGTCAGAACCGGGACGACGCTAACCTAGGCTCTGATACCAAAATGTAACACCCGTCCCCTCGACACCCGAGAACGGCGTGCCACTAACCACGTCACATACGTCAAATACCCCACTATACAATGTCTAATATCCCAACTACCTCGATGCTATATGTACATGATAAAATACGGAGAAAACGTAAAAATCCCAAAGAAGCACCGTATCGTCAAAGTGTAAAATACTTGTCCGTCTCACCTGAAAAACTGGAAAGGGAATAAGGAGGGGTGAGTAACAGGGGAGTCACTCAGTGAGGTATGGGATGCTAATCACAGAATCGTAAATCTGACCATAGCACGCCATACATAGGAAATAGACTAAACATGCACAATCACGGTACCTAAAGTACCCAAAGAACAATCAACGGTGTCCTACGGCCAGAGCTCGTGGCCAATCTTATGGGATAGTGCCCAACCACACCGCCCTCGGACGATTTATCGACCTGCCTGGGGTACCGACAGCCGATCGACTAAACTGTCGTACCCCACCTCAAACAACACGCGACGCAAGTACAGAAGTCACGTCTCTGTACCCCCGCAATCCCTAACGACTCACATAGTCGACTAACTTAGTTCTAGCAGGTTTAAAAGAATCAATTAACAGTTTAATGCACAAACAGTGGGTTGAATCATCTATTATTCCTAAGTCCAATTTACAAACAATCCTAAAAAGACTCTAGCATAGAAACGGAACAGATTTAGTACTAATCCTATCTACGGCGCTTTTCGATGAAAAATACGATATTCTGCGGAAAACCCTCACCTTAGCCAAAATGGAGTATATCTGCTTTCTCGGCACTCCAGATGCTAAAACGGACGTTGAATCTGAAATCAGGACGAAATTTCGAGTCAGAACGGCTTTCGAACGGCGAAAAACGGTTAACGGGTCAAAACGGTCAAAGTCAACGGTCAACGGTCAGAAAGTCAACAGTCAATGGTCAATCCAGTCAAAGTCAACGGTTGACCTGGTCAAAATCAAACCGCGATTAAACCGGTTTAAACCGAACCAAACCAGACTAAACCGGACTCAATTGATTTAAACCAGAAATTGAACCAAACCGAAATCAAATTGAATTAAACCGATAGAACCATACCAAACCGAAATCGAACCGGCCGGTTAAGCCAAACCGGATTCAAACCGGTCGACCGAGTTGACTCAGTGAGTCACCGGCGAGTCACAGAGTCTCCGGCGAGTCACGACGGCGAGTCACGGCGGTTTCCGGCGACCGGCGACGGCGAGTCGCGGCGGTGACCGGCGACGGCGGTCGGCGGAGACGGCGGCGCGTGAACAGTACGCACCGATCTTCCATAGGCGATTGCGGGCGCGTCCGGTGGCGGTTCGGCACGATCTTGGTGTCTACGGACTCGTCTCGTCGATCTGAATCCGGTGGTGGCCTCAGATTTGCGAGATTCGAAACGGTTAGAAAGTTATGGGCGTTTTACTGAACGGCCAATAAGAAACTGATCTGAAAAGCTTCTCCGGTTACCTGAGTCGGACGACGGCGGCGCGGATGAGAGCAGCTCCTCTTCTCCTTCCTCTTCCTCTCTCTTCTTCTTCTCTCTTCTTCTTCTTCTTCTCTCTCTCTCTCTCTCTCTCTCTCTCTCTCTCTCTCTCTCTCTCCTCTCTCTCTCTCTCTCTCCTCACGGTGGAAGACACCAAAGGGGGGGAATGGATTTATAAAACCAAAAAGAAAAAAAGGGGGGAAAAAGGATGGAGGAGGTAGGTGGTGGTGGGTGATGGTGGTGGTGTGTGGGTCGTGACAATTTTTGTTTATAAATTTGAGATAAAAATTATATATTTAAATTTATCTCACTGAAGCATATTTTTGGAATTTATATATTTCAGACATGGTGTATTATTTTTATTTTGTTTTAGCAAAATGGTTTTTATTATTATTTTCTATTTTAAATTAACTTATGTTTTATCACAAAAAGGTTGTACAATTATATATTCAACTTAAAAATTATTAGTAAAAGTAAAATAAATTCCTATGATGTAAATATATTAAAATTTTACAGATTTGGATTAAAAGAATATAATTATACAAATTTATATAAAAAAAATGAATTAAATGGAAAACAGCTGCAACGTCATCAAAACGAACGTCGACTCAACCTACGGCGTGTGGACGCGGCTTCCGGCGTCAACGGCTTCAAAAAGAACAAGAACCTGGCGGCAGCGGTCGGCGTCAGCAGCTTTGAAACGAACAACAGCCTGCGGCGAACGACCGCCACATGCAGCCGCTGGTCGCAGCCGCTAACGCCGGCATCATCAAAACGAACAGGGCCTATATATTTAGTGGATCTGGCAGTATAAATACGAATTATGTGAAAGATTGATCTTACTATTATTATTTTAAAATACGTTTTTAAAAATGCTTGAAGAAAGTTTTTAATTTACAATCTACTAGATGATAGCCCGTACCATGTGCAGGTATAATATTTGGTATATAGTTCATTATTATATAAACTGTTATCATAGTATCATATTATTCAAATTTTTTATGGCTAATATATTATATGTAGTTGTTTGTTGTATGATTTTTTCTTTGTTTATGTTAGAAAATTTGTATTATGTGAGATTATATATTGTGTTGATTGGTGTTTGAATAATTGTATTATGTGTGTATTATATTTTGTGTTTGTTTAGTATGTTAAAAGTTAAAAATATTGTTATATTTGTTATGAACGTTTGGTTAGTGGACTCAATATAGACCGATCCATATAGAGGTTATTAACATAACCGGTCCTTAGTATAATTAGATGTTTTCCTTATAGACAATGAATAGGTTTATGGAATATTTCATTTTCTTGTTATGAGTAGTAAAAGGATAATTACATTTTCTCTACATGGTGTAACCACTATATAAAGAGACCTTTGGTCCTCATAATAATACACACAGAACATTCAGTTCACAACACGTTATCAGCACGAAAGCTCCTAAACCCTAAAACCCTATAGACCCTGAGTAGCTGCCGAAACTTTAAAGAGTCATATCTTTCAAACCGTGAGGAACCAGAAGGCGATCTAGATATCAAATCGAAGCCCTCGACGAGACGAATCTACCGGTGAAAACCGCTTGTCGATCCGACATCGGACGCGCTCTCACGCACGCATACAGTGCACGACGACCCACCAAATAAACCAAGGAGATCCGATTTCAGCTTGTGTTTTCCGAGGTCATTAGCTCCCGGTTCATTCTAATTCAAATCTAAAAGAAAGAAAAAGGTAAAACCCTAAACTAAGAACAAAGCAAAACCGAATTGGACATTAATGAACTTGAACCCTAAAATCGGATTGTTTGAATATTGCCTTGCTTGTTTGCTGAATCGATTTGTGATCTTGATTGCATGTTTAAATTAGTTCATTAGCTTCCTTATTTACCTGCTTTAAAATCGCATGAGAACTTGCTTGCATCAATCACTTAAAATCGAATTTGGACTAGCATAGAAATCGCATGTATCATTGATTGAAATCGGATTGTATGAGTTAGGTTGTTAGAATCGATTTGTGCATGCTTGTTTTGGCCATAGTTGAAATCGTGAAACCCTAGAGAAAAAGCTAGGTTGAAATCGATCCTAAACCTAATCCTAATCCAAATAGGAAAACCTTAATCCCTTCCTTTTATTAAAAAGGAAAGTGTTAAGTATATCATTTTCCCCTTTTGTTTAATTTCCTTTATTGGTTTATCCCTTTAATGAATTGCCTTATGATTAATTTTGCAAAAAGGAAAATTGATTAATATTGCTAATAGCATAATAGAAAATCGGTTGCATGATTTAATTAATTGATTTGCATAATTGATTGAAACCATGAAGTATTAAAATCGGACATGCTATATGCATATATATATATAAACCGGCCATTACCACTAAGGTCCGGATTTATTAAAAGCCCCTAACTGAAATTCGTTAAACGTTTTCAGATGGCTAATGTCAACGAAAGATTTGATGCATATGAAAGAATGGCCAAAGTTAACAACTTTGAATACCCGGTCCTAGATCTCTCAGGAGACGAATTTATGGAATGGTCATTGAGCACGAGACTTGCTCTACAAGACAGAGGACTCGGAAGATGCATCTACAAAGATAATAATGAACTTGAAAGCCAAAAGCAAAGAGCCATAAACATTATGCGCCGTCATCTCACTGAGGATCTAAGAGATCAGTATGAAGATGCTAAAGATCCAGTTGACCTCTGGACAAAGCTTGGTGAAAGATTCTCAATGAAATTATGGCTGACCTCCATGGATGGATGGAGTAGACTCAGCTTCCAGGACTATGAATCCGTGGATGAGTACAATTGTACTCTACTGAGAATCGTACATGGCTTTATGCTATGTGGCGAAGTGATAACACACAGAGATCTTTTAAATAAGACTATATCTACATTCCATCCGAGACAGATAGTGTTATCACGAAAGGCCGAAACTTTCACCAACTATAATGATCTACTATATTACCTCCTTGGTCCACAAAGGACAAAAGAAATTATCAGTAAAGCTGATGACTTCATAAAGAGGCGTAAAGAGATGACAGAACCTCAAACGTGCAATGAGGAAGAATGCTCAGACTGTGAGGGCAGTTCATACGTTAACTAGAAAAATAATTTCCGATTTTATACTTTCATGTTGCTTTCTTGTTTTGATTTGCTTTGGATTCATGTCTTTGGATTTCTATCTATGATTTAATAAAATATTTAAGGCTTTAAGACATGATTCTTGTTTTATGAAGTATGGACGTATTCCTTGTGGATAGTGGGTCAAGTCATACGATCTTGAAAGATGAAAGATACTTCATAGACCTTAAACTAAGAAAGGCAATCGTAGAGACTATAGCAGGACAGGCCAGTCTTATAAAAGGCCACGGCCAGGCCGCCGTTCTAATGCCTAAGGGCACACATCTCGAAATTCCAGATGCATTGTTTTCCCCAGACTCAAATCGTAACTTATTGAGCTTTAAAGACATTCGTTTGAATGGATATCATGTGGAAACAATGGGCGAAGGGAAGAAAGAATTTCTCCAAATAACAAAAAATCGCCAACGGCCATAAGAAGGTCCACGAGACCATACCTGCTATAGCTACGAGCGTGTACTGTACTAAGTTCAGTATGATAGAGGCCAATGCCACCGTAAACAAAGCCCTTACGGATATGTTCACTCTATGGCACGACCGTCTGGGACATCCCGGGTCGGGAATGATGCGGAAATTGATCCTCAACACGAATGGCCACGCCTTGAAAGAAAGGAAAGTGATCCCTATGAGTCTCACTTGTGCCTCGTGTTCGCAAGGAAAACTGATTGTAAGACCATCACCAGTAAAGGTGACTAAGGAAACGATAAACTTTCTGGAAAGGATTCAAGGAGACATATGCGGACCAATCCACCCACCTTGTGGGACATTCCGATATTTTATGGTCCTCATTGACGCATCTACACGATGGTCACATGTATGCTTATTGTCATCACGGAATATGGTATTTGCAAGACTCCTTGCCCAGATAATCCGCCTAAGAGCGCACTTTCCAGACTTTTCATTAAAGTCCATCCGTATGGACAACGCGGGAGAGTTTATGTCCAGAGCGTTTGATGACTACTGTATGTCCATGGGGGTAAGTGTTGAGCACTCCGTGGCACATGTACATACACAGAACGGCTTAGCCGAGTCTCTCATCAAACGAATCCAGCTGATTGCTAGACCATTACTCATGAGGTCAAAGCTTCCAGTTTCAGCCTGGGGACACGCTGTCTTACACGCTGCAGACCTAATCCGTATCAGGCCATCTAGTGACCACAGGTTTTCCCCAATGCAATTACTAACGGGTCTATGTGCCTATTGCTCCACCACAGAGAACTAAGATGGGACCTCAAAGGAGGATGGGGATATACGTTGGATATGATTCACCCACGATCATAAAGTATCTTGAGCCAACTACCAGTGATTTATTTAAGGCCAGATACGCGGATTGTCATTTCGATGAGTCTGTTTATCCAACTGTAGGTAGTGAAAACCGGCTGACAAAAGAACTCTCATGGAATCAAACATCCATAAATTGGCAAGATCCTCGAACCCAAGAAAGTGACTTGGAAGTTCAAAAGATTATACATATGCAAAAGCTAGCTATACAATTACCAGATTCCTTTGCTGACCCGCAGAGAGTTACTAAGTCGTATGTTCCAGCCGTGAACGCACCAATACGCATTGATGTCCAAAGTGGACCGCAAGTGGCTACAGAGTCTAAACCGCGAGTAAAGCGTGGAAGACCAATTGGTTCCAAAGATAAGACTCCTCGGAAATTAAGAAAAGGTGCTGATATTCAGGCCGAGGAGATAACTAATGGACCGGACACTTATGAGCCTAAGGAGCCGCCAAATGATGCTCGGGACGCCGAACCTCATGGTCCTGAAGTTCCAGATAACAATGAGATCTCAATAAATTATGTTATGTCCGGAATCCAATGGAACAGAAAAGATATCGACGTCGATGATATATTTGCATGCAACGTAGCACTTGAGATTATGAATGAGGATCTAGAACCCACGTCAATAGATGAGTGCACTCAACGATCTGATTGGGCTAAATGGAAAGAAGCCATAAACGTGGAGTTAAACTCTTTAAAGAAGAGAGAGGTTTTTGGTCCCATTATTCGGACACCTCGTGATATAATACCAGTTGGACATAAATGGGTCTTTGTAAGAAAGAGAAACGAACAAGGAGAGATTGTTCGACACAAAGCACGGCTTGTGGCACAAGGATTCTCTCAAAGACCTGGAATCGATTATGAGGAGACATACTCCCCTGTGGTGGAGGCAACGACATTCCGATTCCTTATAAGTTTGGCCATAAGAGAAAAGTTAGATCTGCGGTTAATGGATGTTGTCACCGCATACTTATATGGTCCACTGGATAATGAAATCTATATGAGATTGCCAGAGGGTATTGAGCTCAAAGATAAGAAAAGTTCTCGAGAAGAACACTGCATTAGGCTAACCAAATCCCTATACGGACTGAAACAGAGTGGGCGCATGTGGTACAATCGTTTAAGCGAGTACTTGATTAAATCCGGATATAAAAATGATCCCATCAGTCCGTGTATCTTTATAAAGAAGTTTGCAAACGGTGGATTTGTGATTATAGCAGTTTACGTGGATGATTTGAACATCCTCGGCACCTCTGGAGAAATCACCAAAACAGTTGATTTGTTAAAGGCCGAATTTGAAATGAAAGACTTAGGAAAGACTAAGTTCTGTTTGGGAATACAGCTTGAGTACGTCAAAGACGGAATCCTTGTGCATCAAATGGCGTATACTGAAAAAGTACTCAAGAGATTTAATATGGACACAGCTCACCCATTGAGTAGGCCAATGGTCGTAAGGAGCATAAGCCCGGACACAGATCCGTTTGGTCCAATAAGAAAGGATGAAGAAGTCTTTGGTCCCGAAACGCCATATCTAAGTGCCATAGGAGCGTTACTATACTTGGCTAGTCACACTACACCAGATATTTGTTTTGCCGTGAACCTCCTATCAAGATTTAGTTCTTGTCCAACCCAAAGGCACTGGAACTGGATTAAACATTTACTTCGTTACCTTCAAGGAACGAAAGATATGGGTTTGTTTTACACTAACCATAACGACAAAGGTTTAGTTGGTTTTGCTGATGCAGGTTATCTATCGGATCCACACAATGGACGATCTCAGACAGGATATGTGTTCACTCACGGAGGAACCGCAATTTCATGGCGATCCATGAAGCAGACACTCACGGCCACATCATCAAATCACGCAGAGATTTTGGCAATTCATGAAGCCAGCCGTGAATGTGTTTGGTTGAGATCGATGACTCAGCACATAAGACGAGATTGTGGGATGACAGATGAAAAGGACGAACCGACCGTACTTCATGAGGACAATGCTGCGTGCATAGCTCAACTGAAGGATGGATACATCAAGGGAGACCGGACGAAGCACATTCTGGCAAAATTCTTTTTCACTCACGATCTCCATAAGGCTGGAGAAATACAAGTGCTTCAAGTTCGTTCAAGCGACAACTCAGCTGACTTGTTCACAAAGTCGCTCCCAACTTCCACGCTCAAGAAGCTGGTGTATCAGATCGGCATGCGCCGATTAAAGGACTTATAGGGATGTCTAAATCAGGGGGAGTAATACGTGCTGTACTCTTTCCTCACTAAGGTTTTGTCCCACTGGGTTTTTCTTTAGTGAGGTTTTAATGAGGCAGCATCCCCAAGCGTATTACAAAGATCCTTGGTTGCATCGGGTTCGGTCATTTCGTCCAAGGGGGAGTGTTATGAACCGTTTGGTTAGTGGACTCAATATAGACCGATCCATATAGAGGTTATTAACATAACCGGTCCTTAGTATAATTAGATGTTTTCCTTTATAGACAAGGAATAGGTTTATGGAATATTTCTTTTTCTTGTTATGAGTAGTAAAAGGATAATTACCTTTTCTCTACATGGTGTAACCACTATATAAAGAGACCTTTGGTCCTCATAATAATATACACAGAACATTCAGTTCACAACAATATTGGTTGATTATATGTTTTTCTGTTTAATATTTTTTAGAAATAATTTTTTGAAATATAATCAAAGAAGTTCTGTATAATTGAATAACTATTTTTAAATATGAAATAATTAAAATCATTTATTTAGAATTAAATTGACATATGTTTAATTTTCACCAAAATATAGACCTAAAACTAATAAAGCCCATTAAATTTAACCGAAAACGAATTAGAAAAAGATATTCGATATGTAATTTAAAAAAAATAATAATCATAAAAGTCCTGGGATTTTTATAACTTTTACAAATGATAATCTAATATCTCTTCATTTGTAAAAAAATAAAAATTTGCTATCTATCTTTATTTGGGCTATATTAGATTGAGTTTTGTAAAGAGAAGCCCATTAAACATCATTTTTAATGACATGTACAAAAGAAAAAATTCTGATTGGTTGTTTTTCTTCAATTTAATCTCCTTGAGACATGTGGTTAAATGTCTTCTCAATTAATAATATATAGGGGATGCCACTGGGTTTACCAATAAAATTTGTTTGGTTACAGATATAACAAAGCATAAAATTGAACAAAAGAAACTTAGTCAACTCAATCTCGGATTGACCTGATCCAAACCCATTGAAAAAATACGCGGATCATATCATTTAATTTCGAAATGAGAAAAAGACTTAATGAATCTCACTCTCCTCGCCGTTCTCCTCCAAGGATTTTTTTTCTTTCTTCTTCAATTGATTTTGATTTTTCTCTGTTGAAACTTTCTTCTTGTTTTTTTTTTTCACAACATTTCATTTATAAATCCCACCAATGTTTTGGATATTACATGAACCAGCAACATATAGATGATAATAGAATTAAATAAAGCTAGCAAGAGGGATATAATTATAAGAAACTCAAGTGAAACAATAAAGGAGATTTTGACTCAATAATTTGGTTGTCATTTAATTTAGCAAGATGTTGAAACTTTCTTCATGCTGATCTTCTTTGTTGATAGCGCAAGTTTTTCTGTGCGTGATTTCTCAGATCTAGTTTTACTTAATTTCTGACATCTTTTCTGCTCGATTTGATTGTTTATTCTCTTCTTCTTTTAGGTTACGCAGTGAACATGAGAAAATTGAATCGGAATATCTGATTTAAAATTTCGTTTTGGGAATGGATAAAGATGACGTTGTCTCGGTTTGAGAGATTATGATTTTAGATGCCATTATCTTGATGAGAACGAAAGAAAAGCAAAAGGATGTGATTGGTTCATTGAAGAAATAAAATTAACCAGGTAATTAGAACCCTTAATCATCTGTTTCATCGTTTTGATAGCCACATGTTAAGCTTTGTCTTCTCCTTTCCCATGCTTTGTTTTCTCCTTCCACGATTTTGATGCGTATGCCTGTTTCTTTCTTTCAGGAGAATCTAGACAAGGCATCTTCAAATGCAGGCTATGGGACTCTCATCAAGATTGCATTGTTGAGTTCTGACAGCTATATATATATATGCGCGTAGAACATATATAGATTGCAGATTTCATATGCTTTGTGTGTATACAGAGATCCTTTACAGGATCATCTATAATGACTAACGATGCTGCTGAATTTCTCTATTGATTTATGCTGATTTACTTTTACCATAGAAGCTTGGGCATGAATCTATAGAAGAATGATAGTTTCTGATAAAGTAGAACAACAATTAGTAGGTAAATGTTTTGTTGGAACTCGTTTTTGACAAAGTGGTGTGGACCAATTTTCCGGTGGATTTCCGATGGAGACGTCTATCGAAGTGACCGGAACTTGGGCACGATGTAATCGTCACCGTGAGCACTATGTATAAGTGTAGTCACATGTCAAAATCGAAGTTGTTTTGAATGAGAAATGAACGTCGAAAGTGGAAAGAGAGATATCCAGACCGGGCTTGAGTCTCGGGTCTCGGGATTTGACAAATGGGCCTGCGGTTTAAAAGACTGATCATCTTTGGGCCAAAAGCCATTTGTAAATTTTTGTTGTTGATAAAGTCAAACAATAATATCTCTTTAAATTGAATTTTGACTATAGAATTAATGTAATTGATTTTGTAACATAAAAATTCAATTGTGATAATGGAATTAATTATCCCATTACTCCACTCAACTTTGGCGTTGAAATTTGGTTTTTAAACATGATGCGTCACGATCATCTCGTCCATGCTAGACTAGATCATGCTCTTTCTAATGCTTCATGGGTGGACCATTTCCCGTTTGGACGTATGGAATATCTTCGCTTTGGTGGTTCGGACCATCGCCCTTTTGTAACTTTTCTTGACAGAGTTCGAGAGAAGATGAGTGGACTCTTCCATTTTGATAATCGACTTCGGGAAAAGCATGAAATATTTGATCTGGTAACTGAAATTTGGAATGGCTCTGGCTCAGATACGGTAGAGAGGAAGATGGTTAAATGTTGCTCTGCACTTGTGGCTTGGGCTCGGGAGCAACAGCTCAGCAGTGCAAAAGTGATTGAGGAAACTCATCGTCTACTGGAGCAGGCTATGGCGAGTGCTACTCAGAGCCAGGAGATGATAGCTGATTTTACTTCTAAGCTTGCTAAGGCTTATTTCGAGGAAGAACAATTCTGGAAACAAAGAAGTAGGATCCTTTGGCTCCAATGTGGTGATCGAAATACTGCTTATTTTCATGCAGTGACACGCCAAAGAAGGGCCTGTAATAGGCTAACAGTGTTGGAAGATGAGAATGGGCAAGCTCAGTTCAAGGAAGTGCATATAGTGCGGATTATCTCAGAGTACTTTCATAAGATTTTTTCTTCCAATGGGAATACTGATGTCTCTCTAGTCCATGAGGTTCTGGAACCCATAGTTACTCACGAATGGAATGAGCACCTTACGTCATTACCAACTGATGGGGAGATTACGAAAGCGGTTAAGGATATTCATTCTGCAAGAGCTCCTGGACCAGATGGGTTTTCTTCAAGATTCTTTCATTCTTACTGGCCTATCATTCGGGATGATGTAGCAGCTGAAGTTTGGCAGTTCTTTACCTCTGGCGTTTTCCCACGCAGACTCAATGTTACGCATATAAGACTAATTCCGAAAATATTAAATCCTCATAAGGTTACAGATTACAGGCCCATTGCACTATGTAACGTGTTTTACAAGATTATTGCTAAAATTCTCACAAAGCGTCTACACAGTGTCCTTCCATTCCTGATTTCTGTGAATCAGTCTGCGTTTGTACCTGGAAGAGCAATTTCGGATAATGTTCTTATTACTCATGAAGTCCTTCATTTTCTGTGTAAATCGAAGGCTAAGGTGAGAGGAGCTATGACTGTTAAGACGGACATGAGCAAAGCTTATGACAGAATTGAATGGACATTTCTTAAGGCAGTATTGCAACAACTGGGATTCCTGGATGGGTGGATCGGCTGGACAATGGAGTGTGTGACCTCTGTATCTTATTCATTTCTGGTTAATGGGAGCCCTCAGGGTCGTGTGGTTCCATCTAGAGGTTTGCGTCAGGGGGTCCTCTATCTCCATATTTGTTTATTCTGTGTACTGAGGTGTTCTCGGGCTTATGTCGTCAAGCGCAACAGAGAGGATCATTACCGGGGGTTAAAGTGAGCCGTAATAGCCCACCGATAAACCATTTACATTTTGCTGATGACACAATGTTTTTCTGTCAATCGGATGATAGAAGTTGCATGGAGCTACGCCGTCTGTTAGACTCGTACGAGAAGGTCTCGGGACAAACCATCAACTGTCAGAAATCATCACTGACCTTTGCTTCTAAGACTCTCCACGGGCGTAAGAGTAAAGTTAAGCAAATCCTGGGTATTAGGCAAGAAGGTGGGACAGGCAAGTATCTTGGCCTTCCGGAGAACTTTGGACGCAGGAAGAGGGATATTTTCGCCTCTATTGTGGATCGTATTCGTCAGAAGGCACAAAGCTGGTCAACACGTTTTCTAAACCATGCCGGAAAACAAGTTTTGCTTCAAGCGGTTCTTGCGGCTATGCCGTCTCACGCGATGTCCTGTTTTAAGATTCCTTTATCACTGTGTAAGCGCATTCAGTCGATCTTCACTCGCTTCTGGTGGGACTCAAAACCGGACGTTCAGAAGATAAGTTGGGTGGCATGGGATAAACTTATGCAACCAAAGAAGCATGGGGGACTAGGCTTCCGAGACGTAGAGGACTTCAACAATTCAATGCTAGCCAAACTGAGTTGGAAACTTCTTAAAAATCCACAAATCTTTAGCGGCAATGATTTTATTTGGCAAGTACTGCCCTGATGGCTCCTTCTTAGGTCTTGATTGGAAGAGCATTTTGTAAGCATTATGCTTTTTCATCATCCAATCAACTTTTGTACATAAAGCATTTAGGGAAGCATTTAGAAGCTGCTAATGCTCTCAAATGCTTCTCCCCTCTATGCTCTGAGATGGAGCTTTTTGTAGAGCATTTACCATTTAAATATCTAAAAATTCTAAAATAATTATATATAATTAATTTATTAAGTTAAATAATACAAACATTTATATTTATATTGATATTTAATTGTAAATTTTATACTTTTAAAACTAATAATCATCAACAAATTAATTTTATTATATTTATAATTATAAAAGCAAAATTAATTAATAAATTTTAAAATAATAAAAATATTATGGTAAATATATTGTAAGTATAAATAAATATATAATACATATAAATAAATATCTTAAATATATTTTCTGAATTTTATATAAAATTGCTCACAGTTCTGCCAGTCATTTAAAATCATGTATTAATCAGAGCATACAGCTTCAGCAGCATACTGCTTATGATGAATATTGCTACTGCTTTACTATCAGCTACGCCAATCATAGCCTTAGACTGTGAATCCACAGGCGGAGCCTCTCATGGTTGGCAAGGTATATTGTTGGGACGTGATGTCTTGAAAAAGGGATTGGGATGGGTTGTCGGCTCGGGAGACAATATTCGCGTATGGTCTGATTCATGGCTCTCGCTCACAACGCCAACAAGACCTATGGGGCCACAACCAGAGAATTCAAATGACTTGCGAGTGGCAGATTTGATTAATCCGACAACTAGACAATGGGACTGGACAGTGATTACTCACAATGTGCCCCAGGCGGAACCTTTTATTTGGCTCTTACCTCTGATCTCTATGTCTCGTCCGGACTCACAGGTTTGGCTGTTCACGAAGAATGGTTCCTTCTCAGTGAAATCTTGCTATAACCTGCTCCGAAGTTCTTCTATACCGGATATGTCTGCAGATTTCAATTGGACACGGTCTGTGTGGGGGATTAAAACGGAACCAAAAATTAAGAGTTTTATGTGGAAGGCTTTGTCGGCAGCGTTGCCAGTTGGAGAGCTCCTTCATATTCGGGGTATCACAGGGTCTCTTTTATGCAAGCGATGTCAACAGATCGAGACTGTTGATCATGTCTTGCTCCTCTGCCCTTTTGCCCAATCTGTATGGGATTTAGCTCCGATTAAGCTTGATACTTTTGCCAATGTTCCCTCGGTGGCAATGTTTCTTGAACGCGCTAGAGACTCTATTGCTCTGCCACCAACAGGAGGCTCGATGGGCCATTTGTTTACATGGATTTGCTGGAATCTGTGGACGGCTCGTAACAGATATATCTTCGAGAACCTGACTTGCTCGGCATATCATGTTATTACTCTTGCTGTGTGATATATCATGGTTTTTAGTGTTTTTAGCCATGATATAGGTTGTATATATAGTGTCTTTATAGTGTTTTTGGAGTCTTTTAGAATCATTTGCAGGTTTAGGTACGTTTGTAGCTTATTTGGAGCTGGTGTTATGTAGGAAGCTGTGCTGAAGAATTCAACTCAGAGGCAGAGATGGTGTCGATCGACACCACCCCTGGTGTCGGTCGACACCAGTTCCTGACGGCAATTTCAATACGCGTTTTCCAGGCTTTACAGAGTTGCAAACAGATCCCTGAAGCTCCTAATATTTACAATTAAGTGCCGAATGTGTTTTCCATATTTTTAGACTATTTTTATGGGTTTTTAAGGTCATTGTTTAGACCAATCTTTATTCTAAGCTCTATTGAGAGAGATTTGAAGCTAGAGTTTTGGAGAGAAGAATTTAGACTCATTCAGAGAAGATTCAGAACTCCTTTAATCTCTATTCTTATTTCTTATATGCAATCTTATTCAAACATGTTTATTGTTTCAAAAGACCCATCAACTGTTGTTAAACAGAAAACTCTACATCTCGCAGCTCACTCACCTCCAATAGAGCAAAGGTATGCACTTCTTGTTCCTAAATCTAAACCTCCTGATATCATCATTAAGAATTTTCAAAGTGCAAAAGCTGTCTCACACTTAATCAAGCCACGAGATTATCGTAGAGCGCTTGTTTCTTCTTTTGATGATTCTGCAGGAAAAGGAACTCTACCTCCCAAACATATGTCCCGCCCCGCTGCTGTTCCTTCATTCCTTGGTCGATCTCATTCACAAACCGCCTATACACCACCCTGGATGATGAGATGCTCTTCCCAGAGGCAATCAGTGCCACTCTCTGATCCACCAAATGCCTAAGCTCCAACATAGTCAAGCTAATGACTGAAAATAAGCGCTTAGTGGGAGGCAACCCACTATTAGGTAGGAGTTGGATTTCGTTTGATTTTTGCTAATTTTTAGTTTTGTTTTTCTTGTTTTAAACAAAAAAAAAGGGGGGGGGATCGTGAACAGACCAGTGTCGATCGACACTACTCGTTGGTGTCGGTCGACACCAATCGCGACTGCAAGTAAGCGTCTCCGATCCTAACCTTTTCTATTCTAATTATTTTCTTTTGACCAAACTCATGTCTGTTAACATTGGGGACAATGTTATTCAAGTCTGGGGGAGGTGGTTACTAACTTTGGTTTTCTTTTTCTTTTGAGAGTCTTTTGTGTCAAAAATTTGTTTTTATTGAGTCAAAAATTTAGTTGGGAACAATGAACTTTACTTGGAACAAACTGTCTTATCTACCACTTTAGTGACCATTCCTACAGTCACTGACAGCAGATTCTACCAAAAGGAAATTCCAAAGGTAAACTGATCTACCAATATCCCCATATTGTTTGAGTATTTAGATGATCCAGAACTGACCTAGACATAATGAACTTAATTTTTCTCATCTTAGGGCTTGGTATACTTTGAATCGGATTCTTTGCTTAGGTCTGATAGAATTAGTCTGTGATTATGGTTTCCCTCTCTCTTCCCTTCATTGTCTCAAAAAAAAAAATAGAAAAAGGAATGCAAAAGAGATATAGCTTTGAAAAGAAGTGAATTGAGAAGTTGAATCACTGGATACTTGTAAAAAGAAAAGAGAACAATCAGTCGATAAAATAAAATAAAATGATACCCTAGTAGGGAAAAATCGACTGATTGGAAGCGAGAAAAGAGGGAGAAGGGAAACTAGAAGCAGACTCTCTACAAATTCAGGTTCTTGAGTAAGTAAGAGTCTATGTGTCCCTAGATCGATATTCCCTAGATGAGACTGCACTTAAAACTTAAAATAAGGTCAGTAATGGGGATTCTAGATTACTCTTATGGGTTGTGGTTTGGAATCTGGATGGTTAGTGAGTCTGCGGAAAATTACTAGAGGTTCTAAATTAAGTTGGTACTGTTTCACGTGGCTTTACTCTGGTGTTGGTTCATTCAATGTTCTAAAGAATAAGTGAGTTCCTATGTTTTCAAACCTCTTTCACAGGTCTAGTCTTCTGTTTTGCTTGAGGGCAAGCAAAAGCTAAGTCTGGGGGAGTTGATATATCATGATTTTTAGTGTTTTTAGACATGATATAAGTTGTATATATAGATTCTTTATTGTGTTTTTGGAGTCTTTTAGAATCATTTGCAGGTTTAGGTACGTTTGGAGCTTATTTGGAGCTCATGTTAAGTAGGAAGATGTTCCGAAGAATTCAACTCGGAGGCAGAGATGGTGTCGATCGACACCATCCCTGGTGTCGGTCGACACCAGTTCCTGACGGCAATTTCAATACGCGTTTTCCAGGCTTTGCAGAATTGCAAACAGATCCCTGAAGCTCCTAATATTTACAATTAAGTGCCAAACGTGTTTTCCATATTTTTATACTATTTTTATGGGTTTTTAAGGTCATTGTTTAGACCAATCTTTATTCTAAGCTCTATTGAGAGAGATTTGAAGCTAGAGTTTTGGAGAGAAGAATTTAGACTCCTTCAGAGAAGATTCAGAACTCCTTTAATCTTTATTCTTATTTCTTTTATGCAATCTTATTTAAACATGTTTATTGTTTCAATCTCCATGTATGAGTAGTTTGCTAGTTAGGTTTAGGGTTTCTCATTAGGGATTTCATGGATTGCTAAGTTGATTGGTTAGTTAAGGATTCTGGAACACTAGTTCTTCATCTATGTTGTGATTAATGCTTATTTTGAACTGACGAGTTAGATTATTGATCATAGGTTGATTCTCGCAACGAAAGTTGGTTAATTAGCTAGAAAGAACCATAAATGAGCAAAATACCTATCTGCAAAGGAATTTGATTTAGGGATTTTGTGAACTTATCGAACCTGAGATTATTGCATGTTTATACTTTAGAACTCGCAAAGAAATTTGGTTTTCTAGGTTTTAGACATAGATAGTTTTCGCAGCGACAACTGGTTCACTTTATCATCGTGTTTTGAGTTCTATAACATAGCAGAATCTTGATTGACTGATTAGCTTGCATTCCTGATTTCCTGAGAATACCCTGAGCCTGGCGCTTTTCCCATCTGATCTTAAAACCGATTTTAATTACCTTGTTGTTTTTAATTTACAATCATTCTTGTTTAGCTTAATTCGAAAACCGATAATCTATTGTGTGATCTTGAGTCTCTGTGGAAATCGATCCTTAAATACTGCAATTGATCTCTTAATTTGATAGAGTAGTTCAAAGGGTAAATTTGAGCATATCACTGTGAACCAAGCAATTGCGTGGCAATCGGCACAATACCATAACTCTGGTTTGTCCCAAAACCTTCATGATAGTTCTAACCCAGTGGCTTCTATACAACAGCTCCCGTTCTCGGGCCTTTGGTGTTTTGTCGATGCTGCTTGGAGTAAGGAATCTCGGAATTCTGGCATGGGTTTTTGTTTCCGTGAGGATACGGATATAATGACTTTCCAATCCTCTTCATCTTGTCGCTCTGTTCCTTCTGCACTCTATGCGGAGGCTTTGGCGGTTCTTCGAGCGTTGCAAGAGGCATCGTCTAAAGGCTTTCAGGAGATCAAATTACTCTCTGATTGCCAGAGTTTAATAAGCCTTTTGAATAATGGAGAGG